>CM053588.1:213618883-213643216 GCA_028646515.1 Pseudochirops corinnae | reverse complement strand
TGATGTAATGATCAGACGCTGGAAGCCGTCTGTCTGCTGATCTGTTTTTTCTGTTTGTTTGTAACTTCTGTTTGTATTCTCTGAAGTTCAGGGTGCTGACTTTTCCTCCTGAACTAGGTAAATGATATGTTTGATTAAAGTAAGATTGTTAACCCATTTTGAGTTGCTTTCCTTTAGAAAAGCAGATCTAAGAACCTGTGCTAGTAGCTGCCCTAGGCATGCTAGGGTGCTTACTGTTACATGTGTATATAAGGAAAAGCCCCAGGGAGGGACAATCAGAATTTCTTGGAACATAGTGGAGGCAGAAGCAGCTGCCAGAAGGAGGCTGAAGAAGAGCCCAGGAGGCCAGGAGCCCAAGAGCCCAGAAGGTCAGGAGGCCAGGAGCCCAGGAGCCCAGGAATGCAGGAGCCCTACCCTCACCCCCACCCCACCCAGGCTGGACAAGGTGATTCTGATTTTTTGAACAAGCTACAGAAGACTGAGGAAGCATGACCAGGAAGCATGACTTTGTCTGCTTGTGGCTTGGTTGAGCCTTGAATTCTCAGGAACAGAAATTTTGAAGGATTTGAGATGGATTGGACCCTGTGAGCTCCAATAGGGAGCAGGAATTTTCCAGATAACTGGACAAGGACCTGGGAGCTGTCTGCCTCTGAATCCGGGTGACTATTTGGTGGATTCAGGTAGGAACTGGAACCATGGAAGGGGATCCAGGGAATCTGAAAGACCACCCTGAATCAAGCTGAAAGAAGACTTTACTTGGATACTGTATACTGACTGAGGAATTGTAAATTTACTAGTGACCTAGAGGTGGAGGGTCTGTGTATTTTCTAATGATTGTACTTAGTGATTAATGATACTTAGTAAGTGATTACTGAATAAGTGACTGATTGAGTTAACTTAGTGTGCCCCATGAGTGAAGACTTTGACTATTGTACTCTGATATGATTGAATGATTGAGTAAGGAGGCAAACCTCCTTGGAGATGATTGAATGTACTAAATGATTGCACTTTGTCGAAAACTCTTGTGACCACTTTGGTGAAAACTATGTAGTTATTTTAATGATAAGCTGTTGTGAATACTATATTGTGATTTTCTGTGATAAGTTGTAATATTGTGAATGCTGTATCTTGATTTTTTGTGGATGTTTTGTTTTGATTTGTTATGGGAAAATAGAGTGTTCACTATGCTGTGTAATCAGAACCTTAAAAGCTGTTCACAGTAGCATTCTTCTGGAAAGCTGCTCATGGCATTACATACTTCATTACCTAGTCTGTTTTCTTCTATTTCCTTTTCTTCTCTTATTGATATTGCTAGAATTTCCAATACCATCTTATATGTAATTGTTGACAGTGGACATCCTTGTTTCACACATAATCTTACTAGGAAGACTTCTAGTTTATCCCCATTACAAAAAATGCTTGCTGATGGTTTTAGGTAATTTTTTCATCAATATAATAAAAATCCATTAATGCCAATATTTCAAATATTTTAAACAGAAATTAGTGTTGTGCTTTATCAAAAACTTTTTCTGTATCTATTGATATAATCATGATTTTTAAAACTTTTAATATTGATATAATAAATGATGTTAATACTTTTCCTTATGTTAAATCATCCATGCAACCCTGGTATAAATCCCACTTCGTCATAATGTCTTATTTTTATAATATTTTGGTATAATTTTTTTAGATGTTATTTTATTTAGGATTTTTACATTCATATTTATTAATGAAATTTGTCTATAATTTTCTTTATCTGTTTTTACCACTTCTGGTTTAGTTATCAGTTGTTTTATAAACAGAGTTTCATAGGAGGCCTTCTTTTCCTAATATTCCAAATAATTTATTCAATATTGGAATTAGTTGATCTTTAAATGTTTAATAAAATTCACTTGTATATCTAATTCTGATACTTTTTTTCTTAGGAAACTCATTTATAGTCTGTTCAATTTCTTTTTTCTAACATGCCTATTTAAATATTCTATTTCTTCATCTGTTAATCTAGGTAGTTTATATTTTTGTAAATATTCTTCCATTTTACCTAAATTGTTAAACATATTGGCATATATTGGGCAAAATTACTCCTTACAATTCCTTTAATTTCATCTTCATTAGCTGTATTTTCACCCTTTTTATTTTTAAAACCAGTGATTGGGTTTTTTTCTCTCTCTTCTTTTTAAAATGAAATTAACCAATGGGTATTTTTTACAGTCAATTTTATTAAGCTCATCTTTAATTTTTAGGATTTTCAAGTTAGTCTTTAGTTGGGGATTTTCAGTTTGTTCTTTTTCCATTTTTTCAAATTGTATACCCAATTCATTGATCTGTTTTTTCTCTGTTTTATTGATGTAGTTATTTACAAATATAATTTTTTTTCTCAGATCACTGCTTTTGCTATATCCATGGACTTTTGATATGTCTTATTGTTGTAATTCTCTTTAATGAAATTATTGATTATTTTTATGATTTGTTCTTCAACCCACTCATTCTTTAAGATTAGATCATTTAATCTCCATTTAGTTTTTAATACATGTTTCTGCAGTCCCTTATTGTATGTAATTTTATTGCATTGTGATATGAAAAGGATATTTTTAATATTTACTTTTTTTTGGTTTTAATTCTAAAATTTTTATGTTCTAATATATAATGAATCTTTCTAAAGGTACCATGAGCTGTTGAGAAAAATGTGTATTCCTTTCTATTCCCATTCAGTTCCTCCAGATAGATATCATATCTAGTTCATCTAAAATTCTGTTCACTTTCTTAACTTCTTTCTTACTTATTTTTTGCTCATTTATCTAGTTCTGAGAGATTATAAAACTTCTATCTCCAGTTATAACTCATTTAAGATTTCTTTTTAAAATTTCAATACTATGCATTTAGTATCAATATTGCTTCATTATCTGTGGTACCTTTTATCAAAATGTAGTTGTCCTGTTTATCTCTTTTAATTAAATATATTTTAGATTTAACTTTGTCTGAGATCATAATTGCTGCCTTTTTTGAATCAGCTGATGATAGTAAATTCTACTGCAACCCTCCATTTTAACTCTGTTTGTATCTCTCATTCTTAAATGTGTTTCTTGTAAACAACGTATTGTTGGATTCTTATTTTTAATCCCTTCTGGTATTTACTTTGCTTTTATGGGTGAGCTCATCCCATTCACATTCAAAGTTATAATATCTATTTGTGAATTTCCCCCCATCTTATTTTTACTCACTACTGTTCTTTTCAGCATTTCTTTTTACCCTACCCCTGTTACCTTGTTTTCTTCCCTTGCCCTCCTATTCCTTATTCTACTCAGCTCTCTAAGAGTCCCTCTGTTATTCTCTCCTCCCCCCCCCCCTTGTAATGGTAATGTAATTTGAATTTGAAGATCCCTTTGTATTGCTAAGCTGAGAGGTACTTAGCACTTAGCAATTAACCAAGGCTCTGTAAAAGAAACAGAAAAGTATGAATCCCTGTTGCTGACATAACAGGAAGGGGTTGGCTGAAAAAGGAAGAAGCTAATGCTGTGTGTATATAAGGAGAAGCTCCTGCTGGGTCAGACAGATCTTCTTGGAGCAAGCTCTGTGGAGGCAGAAGCTGTTGCCTCCAGGGAGGCTGAAGAGGAGCTGAGGAGGCTGAAGGGGAAAGTCCCCCTCCCCCAGACTGGAGAGAACAATTTTGATTTTGAAAACCTGGATGGAGTGATTTTGATTCTGGGAAGCAGCTGAAATTTCTGCTGAGTCAGAGGGCCAGCTGGAGCTGTGAGGATTTCTGAGGGCCAGTCAAAGCTGAGGGTCAGCTAGAGCTGCTGAGGCTGTTGAGGATTTCTGAGAGCCAACCGGAGCTGCTGAAGACTAAGGAAGCATGACAGTGATGCTGGTACTTTGAATGAAACTGTTTGTGGCTTTATTAAGCCTTGTCTTCTTAGGAACAGAGACTGTGAAGGATTTGAGATGGCCTAGACACTGTGAGCTCCAATGTCAAGCAGGAACTGCAGAGAGAGCTGGACAAGGACCTGGGAGCTGTCTGCCTTTGAACCTGGGTGACAGTCACTTACTCACAAGTCACTTCACCATATTTGCCTTATTTTTTCTTTTGTAAAATGAGTTGGAGAAGGAAATGGCAAACCACCCCAGTATCTCTATCAAGAAAATCCAAAAGGGATCACAAACAATTTGGACTTGACTGAACAACAAAGTTATGCTGAAGCCAATACTGACTATGTATATCATTACATTTCCATTAAAGTCATCCTAGGATGGCTCATTATGTAGGGAGGAGACCCTGGCTTCTTGAAAGCCATTAAAAGCAAACTGGGTCAGGTTCCACCAAAATGAAAAGACTTTGACGATGGATCTGGGGATAAAATGCCTTTTTATTGTTTGAGCAGTGTTCTACCTAAATTAGGAAGGGCTCATCATGAGACTGGCTCCAAAATATGAATTTTTTCATCACAGAAACTGTTGTAATAACATCCATTAGATTATATTGAGATTGTGATCTGTGTTGGCAGAAGAAATATACATAAATCATAAATAGCAACAGTTACTTTATAATGAAATGTCATAAATTTTATTTTATTAGATTAGCAAAGTCTCTGTGCATATCTTGCCTGCATTTATTTAGCACTTACAGTATGCAAAGTGCTAGGGGAGATGGAATATTTAAATAAGGCGGCCCTTACCCCATAGAGCTCACAGGATATCATGGAGTTATCACATAAACACAGGTGTGCCCCAAAAGTGTGCCCCAAAAGTCTTAGTACAGTTTTCTGATATAAAAAGCTTAAAACTGCACTAAGATTCTTGAGATACCCTGCATATACCAGTATAAGATATTAGGAGAAAAGTGCATTTGAGAAGTTCAGAACAAAGTACTTTGTGAAATCTGGGGCAAAAAGATATCTGAGATCAGGGAGGGTGTTCTTCCTAAGATGACATTTAAGTTGGGCTTCATGGATGACAAGACTAGACTTGATCTCTAAGGTTCTAGCTCAAATTGCATATAAATCTATGGATAGATAGAAACCAAGCAAAAGAAAAGTAGGAGTGAAGACAATCCAGTCAAAGAAAACAGCAAAAAGATTGGGATGGGGCGGGGGGAGAAGGATAGATTCTGTTGGGGAAAAGACAATAGAATAAATGGGGAGAGTAATATGAAACAGGAGCAGTTAGGTGGCGCAGTTGATAGGGCTCTGGGCTTGGAGTCAGGAAGACTCATGTTCTTGAATTCAAATCTGGCCTCAGACACCGTCTATCTGTGTGATCCTGGGCAAGTCACTTAACCCTGTTTGTGTCAGTTCCTTATCTGTAAAATGAGCTGGAGAAGGAAATGCCAAATCATTACAATATCTTTCCGAAGAAAATTCCAAATGGGGTGGCAAAGGGGCAGACATGACTGAAATGATTGAACGACAACAACAATATGATATAAAGTTGGGTTGGTAAAGTGGCTCCAGATTGCACAGGGCTTTGAATACTAGCCAAAGGTGGTTCGACTCAGTAGGCAATACAGAACAAGTGAAAGTTTTTGAGCAAAGTACTTTGAAGCAACCTACATATTAGAAAGAACATTCTGACAAAGAAAAGAAATTCAGGTTGGAGAGGGGAGAGAGGAATCAGAAGAGCCTTTTGGAAGACTAATCTAGGCAGGTGGCAATGAGGGACATTATTAAGATGAGGACAGTAATAATAAAGAGGAGAGGACAGAGGTGAGATGCTGTGGAGATAAAATCAATAGGACTTGACAATTGTTCAGATATGACAGAAAAAGTAGAGAAGAGGCAAAGATAACTTCAAGGTTCAGGATGTAATAAGAGCTAGCTTTATGTAGCAATTTAAGGTTTGCAAAGTTTATATGCTTTAATAAAGATCATTTGACACTCATTAAATAGTCTCTGAGATAAATGCTATTGTTATCCCCATTTTACAGACTAAGAAATTGAAGCTGAGAGAAGTAACTTGCTCAGGGTAATACAGTTAATAAATGTCTAATGTAGAATTTGAATGCAGTTCTCCCTAATTCCAAGTCTGGCTTACAATCTACTAGACCACCTAGTTGCCTCTATATGGCAATGTAGGAGGCAGAGTGAAGACAGGCATCAGAGATAGAAATCATTAAGATGGAACACAAGATGGAACAGATTTAGAGTGGAAAATGAGAAGCTCAATTTTGGGCATGATGAACTTACCTTACCACTTGGGCATTCAAGTAGGCAAAGAGGAGGTGTGGATCTGGAATTCAGAAAAGAGTTCCAATCAGAAGCTATAGATTTGGAGGTCATCTGTAAAGACTTTATTGTGAAAACCATCAGAGGAGAGAGGATAAAGAGAGAAGAAAAGAGGATTGAGGACAGTTTAAGAAGGTCCTTATTTAATGGATCAGTAAAAATTGAAAGTCCAAACAATGAGCCAGAAAAGAAGCAATAGTGGACCCAAAGAGTATGGTGTCTTTGAAGCTAATGGAGGAGACATTATCCAGTAGTACCTTCAAATAGTAGCAAAGGATCCAGCAAGGTCAAGGACAACGAGAACTGGAAAAAATGTCATTATTTTCATCAGCTTTACACTGAATAGCTTCATTAGAATGATGAATCTTGAAAAGAGAAAGAGTAGTGAATTTGGACATGTCATTATCAAGAAATTTTATAGGACAGTAGCTAAATGAGGCAAGGAGGAGGGAAATAATCAAAGAAAGCTTTTTATTTTATTTTAAATCCTGGGGGCACTTATCATATTTATAGAAAGGGGGAAAAACAGAGAATGAGAGGTCAAAAATACACCAAAAAAGGGTGAATGACTCTTAGATCTCGATTGTTAAGGAAATAAGAGAAGGATGATCAAAGGAAGAGAAAAATTGTTTCAACTTTGTGAGTCTCTCAGTTTCATCCTAGCTCCAAAATGTTGTGCCATGTTAGGATATGCCCTGCTAAATGGATTGGACCAAGATGAATTTTATTCATTACACTAAAATTCATCAACATATTTAAGAATTGATAAATCATTCATAAATTTACAGCTGGTAAGGATCTTAGATGATCTTAGCTTTCTTTTAGATGAGGCAACTTTGATAGAAGAGTCAACCAAGACCAATTGAAATGCCTTGGAAAAAATTAAGTTATGTCTTCATATTTATTAACACCCAGGGCCCCTCAATTTATTCCCCTTCTCAGTTAGACCCATGCCTACAGCACTGCAGGAATAATTATATATCCATCTCCATCACTAATGATACTCCTTCAAAGTTTTGTTTTCCACCAGATGAAGCCAAATGACCATGAATTAAAAGTAGAGACAAATTTAACACACCAACTATGCAAAACAGGCAAGTGAAACAGGTATGAAACACATCCATTCCCAAATGACTGCCACCTCCACATGTCCCCCAGGACATATTCTTCTTGGTTCCCAATTAACCATTCTGCCTCTCAAAGAAAATGAAAGGATATAGCACTCTCTAACAGAAAGTCACTGGGAAAACTGTGCCACAGCCCTAAGGAATATTGGGCTTCTCAGCTCTTGAAACAGATAGTCACTGAAACCACACAGAAGTCTTCATGAAAGTCATGAACAGAGGACCTGATTAGATGCTAGAGATCAGTGCACAACTGCCATTTTCTTCTCTGTTCTAGCCAGCTAGCCCTTAATAGTTTTACTATTTGGTGTTGCATTCTTCCTGAGATTCCCTGTCTAGTCCTTTATTAAAGGAACAAGTTTCTGAGATTTTCACATTTTTTTTTTTTTGAGAGTAGCATGTATGTGAAATAGGAAGGTTTCCCTTTGCAGGTGAACAACCACCTGTTCTTTACCCTGTGGGACTCAGAATTGTCAACATGATTGGATTAAAGATACTAGCTGTACTGTCCCCAGCTCCACCCTTTGAGGCTTTAGGGTGTCAGAGATCTTTCCCCAGACTGGGAGATGGAATAGGGATAGAGGAATAGGACCCTCTGTCTATCTAGGTTCCACCAGTTACAGCTAAGGGCCCTCCTGGTGCTCAGACTAAGTAGATCATGATTAACCATCTACCTCTGGTCTCCCCAAAGGAGTCCTTGATTGGTCCTGGCTATTCCAATTGCCCATATATTAATAAAAAAGTCCCACACAGACCAAATGTGTTTGATCTAAAAGAAAAAGAGTCCTCCAAACTTGTCCTCTAAGTGAGAAAAGTCCAACATAGCTTCTATGAAGACAAAAGAAGGGAACTATTATATAGGCATTCTGAACCTTTGTTGTGGTATGGACCCCTTTGGCAATCTGATGAAACAAATAAACCCCTGTGAAGAAAAACCCCTTTGAAAAATGTTGTTTTCAAATGCACAAAATAAAATAGGATTATACATAAAATTGTGTATATTGAAATTTAGTTTTTAATATACATATACATATGTACATATACATATATATACATATTATCAATTGAAATCAGTGAAAAATTATAAAAATGTGTTAAATAGGAAAGGGAAGTTAGAAATTATTTTGGCAAATTCTAGAAGGGACTGAGTAAATCTGGAAGGGCCTCTGGCAACAAGTCATTGTTGGGCTTCCAGTCTCTGTATGTTTCTTTTTGAGATAGCAGTAAGGTCTTTTAATAACAAAGGGTGACCTTCATTCCCACTCAAACTTTCCCTGTTGTCCTACTTCTAGCTGTCCTCTTGGCAACAAGTCCAATCAGAGCATAGGATGGAGGGGACGACTTGAGCAACCTCTCAGAAACTGAGATGATGATATAAGGAGGAAATGGTCCCATGGCTTACACTCCTGAAGTGCTTGCCAATTGGTGCAGTACTTTTCTCAAGGCCAATTTCACTTCTTTGTTCCTCAGTGTATAAATTAAGGGATTCAGGGAAGGGGTGACAATATTATTCAACACCTGAATCACAGAATCCACCCAAGGTGTAGAAGCAGGTCTGAGATAGATGAGGACCACAGGTCCATAGAACAAGAGGATGGAGGTCAGGTGAGCACTGCAGGTGGAGAAAGCTCGGCGCCTGCCCTCTGATGAGCGGATTTTCAATATAGAGGACACGATGCGAATATATGAAGTGACAATGAGCAGGAAACATAGAAGAGCCACAATGCCAACATTGGTGAAACTTACCATCTGGGCTAGAGAGGTGTCTGCACAAGCTAGGGGCAATACTACGGGGATATCACAAAAGAAATAATTTACCTCATTTGGGCCACAGTAGGGTAACTTAAAGATAAGAAATGTAAGTATAGTTGCATGCAGACAGCCACCCAACCAGGTACCTATGGTGAGGACAGTACAGATCCTTTGGTTCATAATGACTGTATACCTCAGTGGGTGACAGATGGCTGCAAAGCGGTCATATGCCATCACAGTATAGAGGAAACACTCAGTGCAGCCCAGAAAATGGTAGAAGAATAGCTGGGATGCACAGCCCTGGAAAGAGATGGTGTGACTGCATCCCATGAGATAGAGCAGCATTTTAGGAGAACTTACTGAAGGAAAAAATATGTCAAATACAGATAGATTTGCCAGGAAGAAATACATGGGGGTGTGAAGCTGGGAAGAAGAAATGATGGCTGTGAGGATGAGCAGATTGCCCAACAGGGTGACGAGGTAGAATGTCAGAAACAGGATAAAGAGTTCAGTCTCCAGCCCCTTAGTGTGTGGTATTCCCATCAGGATGAATTTGATCACTACTGTGTGATTCTTCAGTTCCCAAGAAGGATCAACCCTGGGAAAATAAAAATAACTAGATAGAATGTTACAAGTAACAGAGTAAGAGAATTACATAAATTTGGAACTGGAAGCTAACTCAGAGGTCATGTACAATACATTGATGCCACTCCTGACAATACCACTTCTGCTTGTAGATCTTCAGCAATTAGAAAGCTACTACTCCCCAAGATAACCCATTCCACTTTTTGATTACTTGAATTGTGAGAGAAAAAAATGTAGTTCACCAAAATCTATTTCTATGCAATCTCTACCTACTGCTCTTGGTTGTACCTTTTGTGACCAGGCAGAATAAAACATAACAGGCAGATGCATTTTCTTATTAGAAAATGAACTCCTTGAAAGCAAGGACTCTCTTTACTTTTGTATTTGCCTCCCTACCACTTATACAGTGGTTGAAATATAGCAAATGCTTATTGAATGCTTTGTATTCATTCATCTTTGTCAAGAAGGGGAACTTCTCAGCCTACCTAAAAACGACCTATAGAATCCTGTGCCCTTCCATACCGTGCTCTCAAATAATCAGCTCAGTTTATGTTTAATGAATTCACTTCTGTGAGAGAATGTTGTTGGGGGAAGAAATATTAAGGAAACCAGCTCTGATCTAATAGTCTGTTCTGGAATGTGTTAAAACCTAAGAAATGAAGACTAGATCTAATTATGGGATTACTGAAGGGAGCTTGGCCAACCTAGCTGTAGTTTATAACAAGGACAGTGGTCAGGCATCAGTTGGCTGCCCAGTGGGCAAAAGTAGCCCTAAACTTCTCTAAAAAAAACCTTTAAAAAAAACCACATAAATGTGGTCCTAGAAGTTTAGAGTTGAATAGGTTAGACAAGATACATATGCCATCAACTGAAATATAAAGCTACTAAGTTATTAAAAAGTTTAATAGTTTCTGAACTATGATAATATGAACTAAGCTTCTGATGTTTGATGTGCACACAAGAGGGAATGAATCAAAGGAAAAGCTGTCCTCAGGGCCCCCCAAAAGTTAGTAAAGTACCATATATCTGAGGCTAGAAGTAAACTCAAACCAATCAGTTCAACACTCTCATTTTATAGATTAGAAAGCTGGTTAATGGAGATTAAATGCCTTATCCAAGATCAGTAAGTGTCAGCTGAAGGATTTGAACCCACCTTCTCTGATTCTAGAATCAATGCCCTTTCCCCTGTACCAGACAGATCTCCTTTGGAATCTGTTTTGCCTCTATTGCTGTAAACAGTCTCCAGCCACTGAAAGCCACAGATATGAGACAGGTTCAAGTCTTCAGCAAACTACGTCATGGGGTAAATATCTATTGAGCAGATTTAGCCCCCCGTTTCTATACTGGTTTTCCCCCTTCTCCTGGAATTTGGAGCCCAGGGAAACTTTCTCTAAATGATCTTTCAGAAAAAGCTGCAAAATATGGGTCTTTGGGAAAAAGTAAGATTTCAGCTTAACAAGAGGATAAAATTTTAACAATTTAATTATAATCTAATAATAATCAGCAATAAAATATCTAATCTAATAACTAGTCATAAAATGAGCTATTCCATAAGTTGTAAGCTCCCCATCAATAAGGGTATTCAAGGAGAACTTGAATGACTACATTTAAGAAGAGACTTTTCCAGTGTTTAGTATAGTACCCATGACCTCCTGCATCTATCTCCATGTGGCTGAGGCTACTTAGCCCCTGCCTTAAAGCTTAATCCTGTGCAAAGCACTAGAACCAATGTTGTCCCTAGGCAGGGGAATGAAAGGGCCCATAGATCAGTGTAAGTAGCTGAAGTGACTTAGTAGTAAGTCAGTCTAGCTGCTAGTTTACCCCTGTGACCTTGGACTTAGCTCTAGTAATGGGGTTCCTTCTTTGTTCAAGTTGGTTTCCCCACCTTGTACACTAGTTTCTCAAACTGGACCTATTTTGTTCCCTTGGACTCTGTCTTGTAACCTGTCTCAGATCCCATTAGGGTCTTGTGTTGATTTCCTCTAGTAAGTGGAGCTTTAACTATGGCCCCAATAACTGGACACACTACTTGGACTTCTTTTTTGACAGCTTCCTAGATTTATATCTCCTAGTTGTGATGTAATTACTCTGACACCTGGTTTTTCCTGCCTATTGTCTTCCTTTAGACATCTCTCACATGGACTACCTGTCTATTTTAGGCCATCCTCCACTGATTCTTTACCCATCTGTTCAGATATTTTTTAGGTAACCACTGCCTGGATCTTTTCAGTTCACTATTCTGCTCCACATTTTTTTAAAATTGGATTTGTGATTTAATCAGTATAACAATACTGATTGGCATCTTCTCCGTAACTTATAGTCTTTGAGAGTTTCCTGAGGCACTGAGAGGTGATGTGGCTGTCATATAGCCTAGGTCTTCAAGACTTTGAGGCCTGTTCTCTAGCCATGATAGTCTACTGCCTCTCCTGCTCCATTTTTATTGGTCAGAGTCACCAAGCCTAGGTATTGGTATAAGGGATGAGAGAATAATCTCTAAGATCTTACTCAAAAGCCTATGAATGTCAGTCATTTCTAAATTCCTATTAGTTTAAATGATTAGCCCTCAAAGGTATATTTGCATTTGAAGCTTTAATTGCAAGTTTAAAATGTAATCACATCTCAGTTAAAAGAAATTCTGCATCTCTAAGAAATATCTTGAGGGCTATCATGAACCTGGGTTCCTATCCTGTTTCCACCAAACTTGTGTAACCTTGAACAAGTAATTTAAGCTTCCCCCTGCTCAGTTTTCTCCTCTGAAAAATGAGGATGTTCCCCTAGATGGCCTCTAGGGTTCCTTCCAGCTCTAGATCAGTGTCCCCCATGATATAAGAGCATAATGACATGTACATAATTTGATGTGCATTTAACAACTTTTTATCAATTAATGAATCCCTGACTTCCCCTTTTCTGGTATATGGGAGGAGGAAAAAAAGAGATGGACAGAAAGGAAGAAAAGGGGAAGTAAAAAGACATAAAGAACAGTTAAAGTTTTAGACATTTACATGGTTAAATTAGTTTGAAAGAAAATTTTTTTCTGTGCCTTCCTTCTTTTCCTTGCGTGAGAAACGAAAGCCTTTAGTTGAAAGTTCCTTCTACAAAGGTGTCGTGGAGAAGGAGTTAGTTTCCAGAAGCAGGAATCCTTTGAAATCCTCCTCCTTTGTCAGAAACAGTTAAACTGAATCACACAGACCTGGCTGTGCTTTTGTCCCCTGTAGAAATTTCTGTTGAGACTCCAACAACCTTAAAATTGCCTTATATAGAGGAGCTTACATGGCCTTGATCTCCCTTTGGAATCCATTCCCTGCTATGCTGCTGACTCTTTAGGGAGCCTGATGAACAGAGGGACCAATTTACTCTATGTCCCTTCTTTCTGAGGCATTTGTAATATAGAGATTTGTGAGGTTTGTTATATGTAGTTTTACCAATATCTATAATTCCAAGTGACCCTTGCAGCATTGATATATCTGGGTTTTGGGGAAAGGAGGATTGACCTTGACCCCTCTGGTATGGAAAGAGGTAATATTTGTTTTGACAATAACTTAGTAGATAGAGATGGAAGAAGAGTCTCTAATGTGTCCTAGAATACATACGCAAATACATACATGTGTTCATGCATACATACATATTTAATAGTACCATTACCACCAATCTGGCTACTCATTTTTTGACTCCCAGTCTTGATGGTAGGTAAGAATATCCCTAAGTTCTCAAGGAACTCAGAATGGGCAACTCTCACAATTCCTTTATCCTACAAGAATAGTTTGGATCATTTTTCCATAATATTTTTCTTATTTGCTTACATCTTAAGCCAATTTTCCATTCATAGGACCATTTAAATGAAATTTTATGTTTTTGGCCTTTGCATTTTTCTGTCTCAAAGAACTCAGTCATCTGACAAGTTCACTTTTCACTGTACTATACAATTCCAGATATTTCAATTAAAATATATATCAGTGAAAACCATGTATCCTTTTTGACCTTATCTTGGTATATGAAGTGAGATGTTGGTCAATACTTAATTTCTGACATGCTTTCTCCTCCCCCCCCCCTCCAGTTTTCCCAGCAGTTTCTGTCAAATAATAAATTTTTATTCCAAAAGCAAAAATCTTTGGGTTTATCATATACTATATTACTATGGTCATTTACTATAATGCAATATGTACCTAGTCTATTCAACTGACCCACCACTCTATTTCTTAGTACCAGACTATTTTGAAAATTATCACTTTATAGTACAGTTTCAGATCTGGTATGGCTATACCACCTTCTTTCATATTTTTTACTGATTTCCTGTCATATTCTTGACCTTTTATTCTTCTGGAAGAATTTTGTTAATAATATTCAAGATCCATAAAACAATTTTTTGATAGTTTGATTGGTATGGTACTGAATAAACTGATTAATTCAGGTAGGATTATCGTTTTTGTTATATTGATTCAACCTATTCATGAATAATTAATATATTTCCTATTGTTTAGATCTGACTTTATTTGTGTAAAAAGTATTTTGTAGTTGTGTTCATATAATTCCTGAGTTGGTCTTGGCAGTTAGATTCCCAAGTATTTTATATTGTCTACAGTTATTTTGAGTGGAATTTCTTTTTCTATCTCTTGCTACTGGACCATGTTGGTAATATATAGAAATGTTGATGATTTACATGAGTTTATCTTGTATCTTGTGACTTTGCTAAAATTTTTAATTGTTTCAAGTAGTTTTTTGTTGATTCTTTAGGATTCTAAAGGGTTATGTAATATAGGTGGTATATAATAAGGAAATTAATAAATCAAGGAATAGTTCATTTTTCAGATCTATAGAAAAGGAAATAATTTAGAACCAAAGGAAATATAAAGAGCATTACAAAATCTAAAATAGATTATTTTGATTATGTGAAATTTAAAAATTTTGCACAAACAAAACTAATGCAACCAAAATTAAAAGGAAAGCAGAAAACTGGAGAAAATGTTTTTTTCTACAATGTTCTCTGATAAAGGCCTCATTTCTCAAATATATGTCATTCACCAATTGATAAACAGTCAAAGGATATGAATAGGCAGTTTTCAGATGAAGAAATCAAAACTATCTATAGTGAGAGGAAAAAATTATCTAAATCAATATTACTTAGACAAATTCAAAATAAAACAACTCTGAGGTATTACCTCACTCTTATCAGATTGACCAATATGACAAAAAAGGAAAATTATGGATGTTGGAGGGGATGTGGGAAAATGAGGACACAAATGCACTGTTGGTGAAGCTGCAAACTGATCTAATCATTCTAGAGAGCAATTTAGAACTATGCCCAAAGGGCTATAATACTATGCATACCCTTGGATTCAGCAATAACACTTCTAGGTCTATATACCAAAGACTTAAAAGAGGGGAGGGGAAGGACTTAGTTGTATAAAATTTATTTGTAGAAGCTCTTGTTATGGTGGCTAAGAATTGGAAATCAAAAGTGTGTCTGTCAGTTGGGGAATGTCTAAACAGCCATGGTATAGTATTGTGATAGAATATTATTGTGCTATAAAAAGTGACATGCAGGATGATTTCAGAAAAGCCTGGAAAGACTTACATGAACCGATAGAAAGTGAAGTGAACAGAACCAGGTGTATGTTATACACAGAAACAGCAATATTTTATGATGAAAAACTGTGAATGGTTTAGCAGAATATATTCTAAGCAATATAACGATCCAAGACAACAACAAAGGACTAATGATGAAGTATACTATCCACCTCTATAGAAAGAACTGATGTTGTTTGAACACAGATTGAAGCATGCTATTTTTTACTTTCTTTTTTCATTCTTTTTCTTTTCTTTGAGTATTCTCAAATAGAATGGATCACAGGAAAATGTTGTATATGATTGCATCTGTATGATCTCTATTTGATTGCTTACTATCTCCGGTAGGGAAAAGGAGTAGGAGAGCAAGGAGGGATAGAATTTGGAATTCTAAACTTAAAAAAAAACAGCATTAAATTGCTGCAACATGTAATTGGTGAAAAAATAAAATATACTAATTTTTAAAAATAAGGGCTCTACCTGCCAAAACAAACCCAGGAACTCTACAAATACATTTATGAAACACTTTTCACACAAATAAAGTCAGATCTAAATAATTGGAAAAACATCAGTTGCTCATGGTTAGGCTGAGCTAAGATAATAAAAATGATAATTTTACCTAAATTAATTTACCTATTTAGTGCCATATCAATCAAACTACCAAAAAATGTTTTATAGAGCTAGGAAAAATTATTACAAAATTCTTATGGAAGAACAAAAGAATATCAAGGGAATTAATGAAAAGAAATGCTAGGGAAGGTGGCCTAGCCATAACAGATTTTAAAATGTATTATAGAGCAGCAGTCATCAAAATTACTTGGTACTGGCTGAGAAATAGAGTGGTGGATCAGTGGAATTAATTAAGTATACAACTATAGTAATCTACTGTTTGATAAACCCAAAGTCTCCAACTTCTGGGATAAAAACTCACCATTTGAAAAAAAAACTGCTGGGAAAACTGGAACATAATATGGCAGAAACTGGGTATTGACCAACATCTTATACTGTATAACAAAATAAAGTCAAAATGGGTTCATGTTTTAGATATAAAGGTTGGTACTGTAAGCAATCTGGGAGAGCAATGAATAAGTTAACTGTCAGATTTATGGAGAAGGAAAGAATTTATGACCAAAGGAGATAGAGAGCATTATAAAATGCAAAGTGGATATATTAAATAGAAAAGTTGTGTACAAACAAAGCCACTATAGCCAAGATTGGGAGGGAAGCAGAAAACTGGGAAAGAATTTTTACAACTAGTGTCTCTGCTAAAAGCCTCAATTCTAAAATATACAGTTCTACTTCACCCATCTGGTTAGAGCCACTACTACATGTGGCTAATTGACAAGAGTTTATGAGGGTCTCATATAACAGGCTGTTATCAAATCTCGACAATAGTGCTGTGTGTTTCTGTTTGGAGTAGAATTTGTGAATAATTGCACAGCTCAACAGTATTTTTTAAAATTCTGTCTGCTTAACAGCCCATCATGTCAAAGAAGACTAAGATAATGCTGAAGATAGAATACAGATTTTTTAATGATGATTGGGAATTGCAATATTATCTTGTTTCTGCTAAAGATAGGATGCTTTGCTTGCTTTGTAATATCAGAATTCAATGCTGATTAGCGTTATAAAACTCATAAAGACCACAAATATTTTTAATTAGAGAACCATGAAAGATTGTATTGCAGAAATTAAAAGATGAAAAGCAAAAGCAATGACAATTTTTTCAAGCAGGAATCAGACTTGGAAATAATGCCATTGAAGCAACTTATAAAATAGTTTATATACTCGAGGGAAAAGGGAAGTCATTTAGTGATGTAGAAATTGTGAAAGAATGCATTGTCCAAGTTGTACCATGTTTAGACTCTGATAATGTTTCAAAGTACAAACAATAGCCTCTTTCAAGGAGAACTGTAACTGATAGGCAACATGAATTAGCCTTCAACTTAGCAGAACAACTTCATGAAATACTTCAAAAGGAAAATGTATATTATTCAATTGATTTGGATGAATCAGCTGATACTACTGACTTGGCATGGGTTTTATACTTCATTCAGGCCATAACAGAAGGTTTTCTTTGCTACAAAGAGTTACACACTTTGGACACTCTTCTGAACACGGGAAATAGATATCTTCAACAACTTTCAAGATAATTGTTGTGAAGTTGGACTGAATTTGGTAAATTTAGTGAGTGTGTGAACAGATGGTGCACCTTCCATGACAGGAGAACATGAAAGGTTTATTTTAACAGATCTCAATGCTCTCATTTCTTTTCATTGTATCTTGCATCAGCAAAAACTCTGTGCTAAAGCTACTATTTTAAATGACACTTTGCAGCAAGTTAAGTATTGTTAACTATATTCATACAAATGCAAGACAGCATCATTAGTTTAAGAGGAGGTATTCAGTGTGAATTTACCACATCATTCTAAAATGCATTGGCTTTCACAGGGACAGGCATTAGCCAAAGTTTTATCTCTGCAAAAGCAGATAGTTACATTTTATGAAGAACAGAATCGGTAATGTGAATTATTGAAAGAAGATCTGCATAGGTATATTTTATTTCTGTGTGATATGTCAAATTAAAATGACTTGAATATTTCTTTGCAAGGTAAAACTAAGTTTATAAATGATGTCTTGCAAAAATCCAAGCATTTTGGGGGAAAATATCTTTTTTCAAAATACTTCTTCAAAAGGAAATTTTGGATGAACATTTTCCCCAGTTAGCAAAAGTCATTTATCAACAGGATGATATATGTGAATCATTTGAAGACTATGCAGTTGTTATAGACCTGTTAATTGGAGAATACAATGAAAGGTTCACTGACCTTGAGAATTATGATATCACACTCAAATTTCAGCCTCTCCTAGTTGATACCACCAAAGCACATAAAGAACAACAGATGGATTTGATCGAACTCTCAGTAGATGACATTTTAAAGTCATTGTTTGATGTTAAGAAAGAGTCAGTTGAAATATGGCAAAATACAGTAGAATATCTATGTCTTTGGCAACATGCCCAATAAATACTTTTTTGCTTTTCAACTACTTATTGCTGCAAATATACATTTTCCTACATAACCTGAGTCAAGACACTCAGAAATGACTGATACCCATCTAGAGGATCAACTGAAACTGTAGACCACCATGCTGCAATCAAATATTCAAATGCTTTCCAACAAAAAAGTAGACACAACAAAGTTATTAAAAGATTAGTTAACTTTAAAATTAACAAATAGTTTTTATTTTTTGAAATTATTGAGTACATACTTTTTTCAAAATAATGTTCATTTTTAGGTATGTCTAATTGAAGTTTCTTGAATGTGATCTTATTTGATTACAGCTAAATCAATGTGGCTTTCCAATGTGAAAAGGTTCTCCACCCTTGTCTTAGAGTAATACAGAGGCATGATTAGATGATTTCTTATTAAATAAAAAAATTACAACCTCTTTCTCATTAATGAATCATTAAGTTTGATCCCCATCTCAATTCATTAAATATTATTTATTGACTATACTTAAGAAATGCCCTTTCCTAATATTAGTTGCTCATATATGGCTTATTTATAGCCAAAATTAAAAGTCATAGGTAATTATTTAAGTATTTTGGCTATGAAAAAATCATTCAGAATAACATAAAATCCTTAATACAATATTAGGTGACTCTGCTGTAGCAGCTGCTTCTTAACTCAGTAGCCTAAGGGCCAGCCTTAGGCTGTATTCTCGGGAGGGACTGAAGAGACCAGAGGCAAGAGAGAGGTGTACAGCAGCTGTCCTTTATTGTATTGTAGCGTCCTCCTTATATACCCTAGAGGTAGCATGATTAAAGCATGATCTTCACATGCGCTGGAGGGATGGACCAATGGAGGAGAGGCCAAGCCAGCCATCTCAGCTGCCACTCATCAGGCGAGTGGTCTTGCATGACTTTCCTGTGAGTTTAGCAACTGGGCTGTGACCCTCAGCACCACCAGTGCTTTTAGGCTCACACTGATCGCTACACTCCACTTCAGGAAACACAATTTCATCATTTTGTTGACTCTAGATAATGATTAAAGTCTCTTAAGAACCTTGTTCATATATTAAGTTAACTTCTTTTTCTTAGGAAATAGACAATTTTTCTTTGATTTCTCCTTTGATCCTTACAACAACCATGTGTGGCAGGGGCTATTATTATCTCCATTTTATAAGCAAAGAAATTAAGGTTAAGTTAGGTGAATTGCTGAGGTCATATAGCTAATAAGTGTCATAATTTATGACTCCCCAATCATCTGAGTGCAGTAAGTAACCAATGATGCTTTGAGTAGGCCAATGTGTATTGTTCTGGCCAGTGAGAAAAGGAAAAAGGGCCTTAGGGTCAGAATGGAGTTAAGTTCTGCATTCCTTTTTTAGTGATGTGTTTCTTTGAAATAAACTAGGTTGGTTCTTAGATGACACATGCAGTTCATTACCTAACCTGCACATGAAACCTTTCTAACTAAACAGAAGTGGGGATTGACTGGAGTAGATGTTGAGAACCTCCACCCAAGTAATCAGTAAGAGTTAGTGGAAGATTTCTTACCATAAAATTATTTCATTCTCTATCTGAAATTCTGATAGGTTTCAACTCCATGGAACAAGGTGCTTCTGTGCCAGGTTCACCCTTGTTTTGTATCCACGGTGCTCAAACATAATAGGCTCTTAATAAATGTTTGTGGAATTGAATTAAATTTGGGATATCTGTAATTGTGTCTGCGTTCCAGAAACTAGCAAAGTATTTTAGATTCCTTATAAATGGATGTACCATACTATAATTATATCTGTTGTAATGGTAATGGAATTTGGAGATGCCCCTGTATTGGCTTGGTTTTTGGGTTGAGTGTTAAAACCCAGAGCTTGTGAATCCCACTTGTGGGATGTGCTTGTTGACGTGAAGAGAGAGGGCTGAACTGGGAGGAGTTGTGAATTGGGAGAGAGGCCCAAGCCTAGAGAAGGCCAGAAGGACTTTGGGAGAACAGTGTCCAGTATCGTGGAGCCTGAGTTGCTGAGAGAAAGACTGCTGAGAACCCATTGGAACTGCCCAGGACTTTCGAGAAATGCCACCCAGAACTACCAAGAACTGAGGAGGCATGGCTGTGATGCCGGTATTTTGTCTGTCTGTTTTGACGTTGTTTTGCCAGATTCACTTGATGGGAAGGACAGTGCTGCTCTTGTAGAGGTCCTGGAAGCTGGCTCTTGGTTCAGAAGCCCTGAAGGAGGATTTTCTTGTGGTACCTTCACAGAAATCCTGGAAGAGAGCCTTGCTGATGTTTTCAGGGATTCTGAGACTGTTCTACAGGCAGAGAGTGACTTGATGAGGACACTGGCTATGGCTTTGTTGAGCCTTGTCTCCCCAGGAACTGAGATTGCTGAGGGCTTGCCCCTAGTGAAGATGAAAAAAGGACCTTTCCTTGGGTATTCAATGCTGAGATGATATCTTAACCTTGTTGTAACTTAAGGGTGGATGGTCTTTTGTTCTCTCTTGCCCCTTTTGAGATTCAGGGGTGGGAAGCCTTTGAGTTTTTTGTGCTCTGTGATTGACCAAATGAATGTATTTTGTTTATGATTGGAGGCTTATCTCCATTTGAGAAAAGACTTTGATTGACTAAATGAATGTATTGTCTAGGGGTGGAGTAGTACCTGGATTGAATGGAGAACTTACTTGCTAAAGGAACAAGTTACACTGTATTTTGACTTTCTGTGTTCTGTGAATGTTTGCTGAATAAATGGGGTTTACTATGCTGGTAATCCGAAACTTGGAAGTTGCCTTTGCTTGGTATTACACCTGTATATCATAAATGAATGGTACCACCACATATGGTAATTGCTTCATAAACAATTATTATTATTGCCTGGCTTGGTTTCACTTGTCTTGCCTTAGATTAACATGGCCTGGTTTAGTTTGGGCTGGACTAAATTGGAATGCCAGAATTTCTTGTATACCCAGACCTAAGTCTACTAGGGTTGCTGGTAGTTATATTTTACATCTCTATATCAAGTTTTGGATCAAGAAAAAAGGGTTCCTATTGTCATTTTTCAAGGCTAAAACTTTTCCTAGAAGGATTTGTTGTTTATCAATGAAATCATTCATTTTTAAAACTATATGTCTTGGAGTTTGTCATAGTTTTTTTTTTTTTTTCTTGAAAGGGATCTGTACATTCTTCTAGTTGGCACCTTATTTTCTCTGTTCAGACATTCTGGGCAATTTACTTAAATTATTTTTTACATAATTGTGTTCAAGTCTTTTGTCTTTTCATGTTATTATGGGAGCACTTTAATCCTTAAATTAAGTTTACACATTTTGTCCTTAAGAGCATAAATTTTTTTGGATCATGCCTTCTTTTAATGTTATAGCTTTTTCCCTTTGCTCTTCCAGATTTCCGTTACTTATATATAAACAATTATCTTTTCTTTGGTTTCTTTGGTGAGACTTGCTACTGTGGATTCAGGGTTTTTTTTATTCTTGCAATTATTTCCACTGTTCAGGTAATTAATTCAGGTCTCATAATTCTTATTTCTATTTTAAACAATTTTGGAATATCTTAATGGGTTTCCATACTCTCTTCAGAGTCCACAGGGTCTTCTGCATCATTAGGTATTGATTCATTTTTATTTGTCTTATATTTACTCATAGATGCCTGAACTCTTTTTACCTGATCTTTTCTTTTTATGATCAAGGTCATTAATTGTGTTTTCTTCCTCTTTATATTTCTGTTAATTTGGGGGGAGAAGAGTTACCTTATTTTCCTCTATTGATCACTTTCTAACACTTTCCTTTTTGATGGTAGTTTCCCTACATGTTGGATCTCACCAAAATGTTGCAACCTTCTCAATCATTGTTCAATTCATGTTTAACAATCATCTTTCTCTACTCATAGTGATATCCCAGAAGTCAGAAATAGACCTAGATGGATCTTGAACTCCTTCCTTCAGTTTTGGAGGTATATACACACATAAATCCAGTCCCATTTCCCTCTATTACTCAATTATCTGACTAAACTCTGTTGTGCCAGAGTGCTGCCATGTTGTGCATGCTACGCTTGTTCTTAAGCAAATTTCAGCCCCGTGGATCTCCTTTGGGAGAAGTAGGGTATAGAATGGAGTTCTTTTGAACTTTGCTGCTAGAAATATTATGGGTAGTGGGGCAGAGAATGCTGAATGAGTACATTAAGAGTTAGGGATTTTTCTCTGTTGTTAGGTCATTGGAGTTTTTCCTTATTTGAGTTCTTGGTGTCATAGACTATGGAGACAGCTAAAATAGCCTTTTCTCTTGGATAGAATGCCTCATTTGGAGAGATTTGAGAGTTTATGAGAATCTAAGAAAAGGTGTAGTCCTCTACCTTATTAGTCATTAGAAGTCTCCAAAGTGATTTATCTAAAATACTGAACTGATCAAGTAAGTCCTCTGCTCAATGGGTTCCAGTGACTTTCTATTGCATTATAAATTCCTCAGTTTGGTATTAAGAGTTCTTCATAAACTGACCTTTTCTTAAATTTCCAGGTTTGTTCTATTTCTTCCTCTCTACACTTTCTGATATAGTTATATTGAGCTAATTTCAGTTCCTCAGATGTGATACACCACCTCCCATCTCCATGCCACATGTTCTTTTCATTTCCCTGACTTTCAAGATTACATTGAAATTTCACCTGAAAGAGGCTTTTCCCACTTTTCCAATCCCCATGGCTGCCAATGTTTCACCTCTCAGAAAGTGTTGTGCCTACTTTTTCTTTCTTTTTCTCTATCAGTCTTTTTCTATCTTTGTCTACTTTTTTCTATATTTATATACATACATGCATACACACACATATATATGCACATATATGTGTGTGAAACTCTCTCTCCCTCTTACAAACATACACATACATACAAGATCATCTATACACATATACATACGTATGGATGGATTATAAAATATAATTTTTCTTAGCAATCATTATCTTGGAAACTCAAAGCTTTCCCATCCCCCTTTCTTTCAAAGTTCAATCTTTCTTCAGAAGGACTTTAAGATCTAATCTAAATGGGTCTATTTCTGCTCTTTATGTTGCCTAGACAAGTCTGGGAAAATGTTGATTCCTCCCTATTGTTAAGACAGGTGATACAGAAATTGATGTGTCTTTGATCAGGATTAAGTGACCTAAGTCACTGAAGACCTCATTTTAATATAGCCCACCTCCCAACATGTTAACCAGAGTTGATTGGTGTCCTTTGGGAGCATCTTCTCTTTGAAGGGCATATAACCTATACCCCCAAATCCCAAATCAAACCAGTTCTGAACTGGCACCCTTGGGGAGATGGGGCTCAGTTTTGCACTGTATTTCCTATGCAATGATTGTCAACCCAGCTTGAGAGAAATTAAATCATGGATGCATGCACCGTAATTTCACTTGTCTCTTTCTTAGAACAGACTCTGTTTCAAATTGGGGTTCATGAGGTTCAAAAGATATATATGTATATGTACATATATGTACATGGAGAGAGTATATATAATACACATATATACGAGATATAGTATAAGGATCTTATAGTACTTATAGTACTTATACTTATATAAGTACACTTATACTATATATATATACATATATAATATATACATATATAAGTACACTTATAGTACTAAGTGCTAAGTGTGGAAGGTGCAAACTCTGTCCCACTGTTGAGAAGGGATGAACTCTCCTGTTGATGTGGAAGAAGGGGATTGGCCGAGCTGTGTATATAAGCAAGAATTCCAAAGACAGAGAGACAGAATTGGAATTTTGCTCCCCTTGAAGGAAGAATCCTGGAGACTGAAGCCAGCTGAGGCAGAGAGAGACAGAGAGACAGAATTGGAACCCTGCTCCTGCTGAAGGAGAGAGAGAGAAAGAGTTTCTCTCTCAGCATCTGGAAGCTGAGAACTGACTGAGAACTGAGATGGAGTTTTCCTGAGACCAGAATCTGGTGAGGGCTTGCCTGGAAGGCTGAGAGGGCTTGCCTGGAAGTCTGAGAGGGCTTGCCTGGAAGGCTGAGAGGGCTTGCCTGAAGAAGCATGACCAGGATAAGACTTTGTTTGTTCATGGCCTGGCTGATCCTTGAGTTCCAG
>CM053588.1:213595976-213618383 GCA_028646515.1 Pseudochirops corinnae | reverse complement strand
CTCTCCCATATTAGAAGGAAAGTACCATCAGCACAGGGAATATTTTTGTTTTTTTGCCTTTCTTTGTATCTTTAGTGCTTCCCACACTCTCTGGCACATATTAAGTTCTAATTAAATTATGAGCAACTAACTGGCCTTTGTTAGCTGTCATATAGTCTACAAGCATCCTATTTTTTTTTTAATTCTAAACCTTGAGCACTGGAAGAACTTAAATCATATCCATTTCATAATAAAGTCCAAAATAAAAAAATTTCTGAATTCTATGCTTTTCCCAAACAACAAATACAGAGGGATCTTGAATCTCCTAAACCATTCAGGTAATTGTGTGACATGAAAAATTTGATCTGCTGACAGATACTGTTGATGAAAACTTTTATGATTCCTTTTCAAATATTCCTTTTAAAAAGCCTTTTTTCATGTATAGATTACTCTCATAAAGATCTGGTAAAAATGGCATAGGGCTTGGTAGCTACTGATATTCTATAGGATAGGGAGCTATGGCTATAAAGTAATTCATTTGAAAAAGATCTGGGGGTTTATTTGACCCTACAAAAACATTAGTATAAGTCAGTAGCATGAAATCACAGCTGAGAAAACTAATATAATCTTAGGTTGCATTAATACAAGTACAGGACATGTAAGACCAGGGAGATTATACACTTGTCGTCTCTGGCTCTGATCAGACAGCATCTGGCAATTGGAACCATTTCAAAGTAGAATTGGTGTCTAGTAAGGTTATATTACCTACCCCACCCTCCCCAAAGTTCTTCAAGCAAAGATCATTTAGGTAGTTTATAATGGAAGCTCTTTTTCTGATGCAGGTTGTATTAAATGGATTCTAAGGTCCATTACAACTGAAATTCTAGGATCCCTTTTTTTTTTATATTAATTTGTTAAAGCAAACATATAACCTTGATTTCTATTATTAATAGCTAAATTTTTACAATTTCAATTTTTTGTCTTCTACTAGTCAAAGGCTATTTTATGCCACTTTGCTCAACTGTCTTAAGGGAATGTTATTCTACTGTTGTGTTTAAGTTCTGTTTTATTTAGACTTTTCTATTGTACAAAAACAGATCTGATTAACTTAAAAATATGTAAAATAGTAGCATGGAAATAACAAAAAAATTCAGTATTGGATTGCCAGAGTTGTATTATCCTTCCTGGTCTAGGTACCTGCCTAGGTAATGCTCTTCCATGTTCTACATAGAAGCTAAGGAGTTGCTTGTCCTGTAGGACCTCAAGTCTAGTTGTTTGCAAGTAACTTGGGAACAACCTTTCAGAAAGTAAAGAGTGAGTCTCCAAAAATATCCTCAAAGATCCCCAAAGAGAACACATTGTGAGGTGGAAGCAGTCTTTCAATTCATGAAGAAAGTATTTTAAAATAAGGAAAACAGGATACATAAGTGCTCATTCATATTACAATGTCAAGCCATAAAAATTAGCAAATAAAGACATGACTTTTCTCTCTGCATAAGTTTATATAAGTATGGAAGGATAGAGGAGTAAATATTGAGTATTCTCATATGTGCCCTTAAGAAAAATATCTCAGTTGTTTACTTTTCTTTTCCATCTAGGGGGGAAGTTCAGAGACCCTGAAAGTAACTTTATCCCTGGTAGCCGTTTTTCCAATTTAAGCTCTCTTTCACCCACTTCTTTTTGTCATACCAGTTGTTCTGTTTTTGCATATATATAGTTATATACATATATAATTGCTAATTTTATATATTGCTAATTATATAAATTGCTAATTTTTTCCTGCATCCTTTGGCTTATAGCCCACTATTTATAGAAAGCCAGATTTCATAGACTAGGAAGCTACTTCACTACCAAAAATAAGTAAATGAATAAAATCAGAATTTGGAGCAAATATCTGCACTCTAAGTGTAAGGTAAGAGGCATCCTCCAAGAATAGACATGCCTTCTCATCACAAGAAAAGTACGGACATTTCGCAAACTAACAGAAATGATTGTTTCATCTCAGATTTTAGATATGGAGTCCTGTGAGTCCTTTATTCTATTTTCCTTCCTAGTTATTATGTGGAATTACAACATGGTAAATTGAAATAATCATTGAAATAAGGGTCAAAAGATTTTAGTGTTAGTCCTAGTGATTCAAATTCCTATATAAGTAGTTAACATCTCTGAGCCTTAGTTTCCCTATGTGTGCCCATAATGCATAGTTCATAGGGAAATTGTGAGAATTTCATAAAAATAAAGACTACAAAAGTATTCTGTAAACTTCATATCACAAAAATATAATAACTTAGTCCTATGAAATACTAATGTTTCACTCCCTCTCCCTTTCTTAGAGAAAGTTTCCATTGTAGAAACAGTGATCTAACAATAGAAATAGAAGAGAAATCTTGATAACTGATGAGTGATTCTGATATTCATCATACCAATGAACCATTTTCTTTGTCTTTTAATCTTTAGGAATTCAAAATATCATTTTTACAACTCTAAGCTCAGAAATCTCCTAATTTTCTGCTGCCTCTTCAGACAGTAATATTTTATGTTGGAATCTAGTCTGACTGACTCTGTATTCCTTGATTTTACTTCAAAAAAGAGAGTTTAAACATTATTCTCTTTTGCTTGAGGAGCTTTTCTCCTGAGTTTAATCAATTTTGAGATGAAACTTTTTGGTCAATATGGTATTAGAATATTAATCATGCCCACGAATAGTCCTAGACAGAAATAGTTAGTGATAAGGCATCAGGAGACACAGTTTTATTTCTGCCTCTGCCACTAATTTGCTGGAATTCCTCAGATGAGTCAGTTCCTTTTCTCTGTGGGGTCAATTATCTTATTTGCAAGAATCATAATATTTAACTAGATGACTTCTGAGGTCGCTATAAGTTAAGATTCTCTAATTTTATAACTTGCCCATGATTGAAAAGAGAAATGAAAGAATAAAACATGATTTATTCAAATAAGAATGACAGGGTTAATTTAGACTCTATGCTGGGTGTGGTAATGAGAGAAATGTTAGCTAATGAGTGCCCACCCTAGCCATTAGTGGAGGAACCCTGTACTGCCACTATATTGATACTTGACATCTTATAGTTTCAGAATAGAGCCAGGATTAGGATATGATGAGAGGGGTATGTGTATGATAACCATCAAGGAAGCACTACTCTGTAGGCTTTATGGTGAGTCATGGCATCAGAAGGACTGAATCACAGGAAAAACATTTTCTCCTAAAAGAATCTTAGAAAAGGATAAGGACAAGGACAATGAAAGAGAGTACTTTGTAGGAGACTATGAGAAAGGTGTCATTTCTTAGAGGAAGTCTCTAGAAAGTGAACCCTGCTGAGCACTTTAAAGTATATAATCTCACTAGGAAGCATGTTCAATATTAGCTTGGTTTCTTTGTTTTGGCACTCTGTCCTATAGATTATAATGCAAATGAGATTTGTCTCACTTTGTTGATTCAACTATAGAGGTACGTGGCCATCTATAAATGTGCAATCCTTTCTCTGATATTCATTTATATCTCATTCCATGGAAGTGAGATGTCATTCCCATCAACATAACATTCCTTGCATTCATTCTCCCTTCTCTATCCATACAGACATCAACTCTAACTCAGATGCTCTTCAACTTTTCCCTACACTATTGTAATAGTCTCCTAATTGTTCCCAAATCATATTTCCCATATCTGCCAAAGTGATTTTCCTAAAGCAACAGTCTTTCATTACTTCCCTCTGGCATTTAAAGTTCTTCACAGCTTGGCTCAAATAAACTCTTCTAGCCATTTTATGTATTTTCCTCTTCACATATTTTATACTTCATCCAAAGTGGCCTTGGGATGGATAATGGTGCAAGGCACTCTGTTTCTCATCTCCAACCTTTTGAAGAAGCTGTCCTACATTCCTGGAATTAACTGCCCTTTTTAATCTCTGCCTCATAGAATCCCTAGTTTCCATACAAACTCAACTAAAGTGCTACTTTCTAAATTAAATCTGTCCTGACCCTCATAACTGCTCATTTTCACTCCAGCCAAATCACCTTGAATCTATTTTGTATATAGATTCAACTGGCATAAAGAGGCAAGTCCTTGAAACATACACAGTTATACCATGCTTTGCTTTAGTAAACCACTTGAATATTTAGGGCAAGTTTACTTCCAGTTATACATGGCTAAGGGCCTTGGACTGTGTGTTAATAATGAGTTCCCAAAGTGGCTGCTGAGACAGAAAAACTAAGAACTCAGGAGTCATCTAACAGCAAAGTACAGAAGCTTTCAAATCTTCTTCCTTTCTCTCTATGAGACGTGAGGACTATTTCCTGCTGGCCCTGAAACTTAAGTGGAGCCAATTGTCCTGTCTCACACCCAGGCTCCATGTGGCCATGAACACATACTCTCATTGGTTTCTATGTCTTGATATTAGTTAAATGAGCACCTAAGGATAACTTGAGAATTTTGAAAGGTCTAGAGGCCCCAGGTAGCCTGTGAGATAGCAATTGCAATGTTCCAGGAATAGCAGTGGCTTAGAGGAGAAAAATTTTCTGTATCAAGAGTGAAGAGACTCATCAATGACAGAAAGAGGTAGAAAAACAGCCACATAAAGATGAATGAAGCTTTAGATAATGTGACTTCCAGTGGTGTAAAGTGCCAGCTATGGATTCAAGATGGGGAAAGACCAATGAATACAACTAAATTTCCCAGACAGAAGAGAATTGTACCTAAGGGAAGCTCCATCAGAATTCTTTCAAATTCTTTCTTATAACAATTGTATATTAAATTTGTACCAATTCTACCTCATGATCCCATATGTATTTGTAGGAGAGGATACCCAAGCTCAACTGTAGTTGAATTAATTGAGTCTCCTGGTTGATTAAATTAGTGAAAAGTATAGTCTAATGTAGTTGCTCCTGAAATTCAAAGGATAATACCATAAAGATAATCCTAGGCACCTCTCCACCCCCAGGTATTCTGTAACCACTAACCTGGGAATATGAGTACTAGTTGTGGAATTTGGGGGGAATTTATTGATAATGGAAAGTGCATTGTATTTGGAGTCGAAAGACTTGTTTAACTTCTGGATCTCTTATACTGTGTAATTGTATATGGTTAAGAGTTGAAACAAATTGTACATACAGATCAATCAACTCATTTTATATAGGAAGAAACTGAGAGTCAGGAAAGCAAAGCAATTCCCTTAACAAGTATTGCTAAATAACACCCTTAGCCAGTATTGCTAAAGAACACCCTTAGCAAGTATTTAAAATCCAGATTTAAATATGGATCTTTCTATGTCAAATCCAGTGCACCTTTCCAATGCACCTCACCTTACTATTCTCAGTTTTCTACCTGTAAATGAAGGGGTTGGACTAAATTACACTTGAGGTTAGTGAGGTCCAGCTCTGACGTTGTGTAATTTACATGGTGGTGGATCTTTTTTGATTGATATTTTCTTCTTTTCCTTTAGGGGAAGCACCTACAATCTAAATGAAAAGGAAGACTCAGAGCTTTGTGACCACATTCATCCTTGTGGGGATTCTGCATCCACCAGAACTAGACACTACCATGTTTGGAGATTCTCAGTGATCCATGCACTTACTCTGGTGGGAAACATCCTCATCTTGACAGTGATCCAGGCAGATAGCCATCTCCACACCCCCATGTATTACTTCCTGGCCAACCTCTCCTTCACAGACACATGTTTCTCCACTATCACTGTGCCCAAGACTCCCATGGGTCCCCTATCTCTAGATGATGGAACCATCTCTTTTCAAAGTAGTGTAGCTCTACTCTATTTTTTCCACATTCTGGGGGGCTCTGGGTGTTTACTTTATACAGTCATGTCCTATGACTGCTACCTGGCTATAACTCACCCTCTGTGCTATGCTACCGTTAGGAGTGGGAAAACTTGTGCCTTTCTGGCTGGAGGCACATGGTTGACTGGTGCCCTTCATTCTGCTATCCAGACTACCCTGACCTTCTCTCTTACCTATTGTAGACTCAATCGGCTTGAGCATTTCCTTTGTGATGCACCCCCCATTCTCAAACTGGCCTAAGATACACTTCAGACAATGAGACGTTAACTTTTCTTAACATTGGTGTACTCACTTTTACCTCTTTCTTCCTGATTTTTCTTTCTTATGTGTCCATTGTCCACGCTATCCTGAATATCCACACAGCACGAGGCGTATACAAAGGCTTCCAGACCTGTGTCTCCCACGGCATTGTGGCTCTCTGTTTCTTTTTACCTTGTCTTTTTTGCTGTTGTTCTTTTTTTTTTTTTTGATTTTTGGAAGGGGCAATTGGGGTTAAGTGACTTGCCCAAGGTCACATGGCTAGTTTTTGTGTTAAGTGTCTGTGGCTGGATTTGAACTCAGGTCCTGCTGACCCCAGGGCTGGTGCTCTATTCACTGCACCACCTAGCTGCCCCGTTACCTTGTCTTTTTATTTACCTGAGGCCAGGCACCAAAGATGCTGTGGATGTAATTGTTGCTATTTTCTTCACTCTGCTCACCCCCCATGCTGAATCCCATAGTGTATACCATGAGGAACAAGGAGGTAAAGACAGTTCTGCTCAGGCTACAAAGCAGAGTTTTTGCTAAAAGGAAATAGATCATTGGAGGTGAGTGGGTTGGTCATGTCTATATTTTCTGATGCGTGTATGTGTGTACATACGTATGTATATCTGTGTGTGCACATATATGTGTATGTAAGTATATCTTGCCAAACTTCATTGGACTTTCTTTCTTTAGCCAGAATTATCTCTGCTACTATACTCCTAATGTTTACTCTGCAGTCTTTTAACACATTTATGCTTGTGAATTTTATTTGGAAATGAGAAACGAGTGCAAATTTGGAAATCAGGAAAGTCTGGGTATGTAAGCATCTCATTCACTGGGTTCCTTATGGATGTCTTACGGAAGCTATGACAACAGCATTGAGGAATGTATCGGATGACTGAGAGGCAGTAGTGTGGTCATCATGAGAGGACTTATATGGAGAGAGAAATCCTAGGTTAGGATTCCAGCTCTGTCCCATACTGCTTTAAAGATTTGGATCACATTGCCTTCCTTCTTATCTCAGTTTATCATCTCTAAGATGGTGAAAATAATATTTATTTTCTCCATTGACACTGGATTTTTGAGGAATGAGATGTTAACTGTGAAATGAGGTGTTTATGCTATGATCATTAATAATGGCAGCTAATTGTGCTAATACTCTGAACATGAATAATAGCAGCTAACATTTGTACAGTGCTTACCATGTGCATGCTTTACAATGATCTCATTTGATTTTTATAGCAACCTGGGAAGATAGGTGTTATTATTATTCCCATTTTACAGATGAGGAAACTGAGGCAAACAGTGGTTAAGTGACTGGCCCAGGATCACACAGTAAGTATCAGGCTAAATTTGAACTCGGGACTTGCTGACTCCAGGCCCAGAACTCTGCACTGTGCCACCAACTGTCTCTTGGCATTGGAAAGGACTTTAGGCATCATCTGATCCAAAGTAACCGTGAACAAATTGAGTTGCTCTATCTTGTCTCTCCTACATTGTTGGGTAGATTGGAGTTAATGATGTGAATCAGCAAGGACATTACTCTAAATATTTTCACACATCATCTGCTACTAATCCAGATGAGCTCAGTAGTATTGGGTCCAACTTTCTATCCCAAACCATGACTTCTCCCTCATTCCTATGATTGTCTACTATAGGTTCTGGCCTATTCCGGTGTTGGTCTCCTTATCTTTACATGATCCCCAATTTGGAGTTAGTTTCCACTCCTGTGGTGCCACTGACAGACCCCACTAAGCAATTAGAGATTAAACTGGTCTCAGGTGTCCTTTTCAACTTCCCTATTGGTGCCGAAATGCCGTGCTGGATTTGCCTCACTGTGGCTCCTAGTGTTTCAAGGATTTAAGGGTATGACCCTGACTCCATGTGCAGGTCATCAGAGTCTGGGATAGTTCCACACTGGAAAATAAGATAAAATAAATCATGGTAGATTGGTCCTTGTCTGTAACTTCCTTCTTTTCTCCTATGCCCCACCTTCTACAACTCTTTTGTTAAATGACATTTAGATAGGACTGAGGAGAACCCAGTATGAATAGATCTGGAAAACTGATCTAGACCCTCAAGCTTCTTGATTCCTTAAGTCTAGAAGCTTTCACTGTCTCCTGAAATTAGACAGAAAGGAGCCACAGAGACTGCCTCAGGCTTCCTTCTTGCCCTCTTCCTATGTCCCTTTCTCCCTCCCAAGGAATCCTGAGTTCATGATGAGAACAACCTCCACAGTGGTTAAAGGGACTCCTGGAAACTGACTTTTGGTAAATTGTGCCATAAAAATAATAGCTTCCTATGCTGGAATGTCATTTCTGAAGGAATTGGGATGGTCTTCAAAGAAGAAGTACAATGTCCCATCCATTGTCTTTATACAAGAATAGTCTGTGCTGAGCACTCTGCACTGGCTTTTCCCAACAGGTCAGGCAGAGGTAAGACATTACCACACTGAGCTACAGTCATTTCATCTCGGACATTTCTCTAGTCTATTATCATTTCATCCTCCTTACAAGCTCTGTTGCCTACCTCACAGTAGGTGAATGATTCTGAGTATGAGTCAAAGAAAAGTCCTTGAACCTAAGTGGAAGGCTGAAGAAATGCCTCTTCTCTCTATGCCTCAGGTCCCAGATATGCTTTACCTGGTTATGTCCAAGTTTGCTTATTGAACTAAAATTTAGATTGCTTCCACTGGCCTGGGGGATTAATTTGGCTGTTAATTATGAGAGTGAGTGATTAATATATCTCTAAGAATCAAAGAGCCTGATAGCAGGCTAGACTTGGAATGTCAGGCAGACCTTGATTCAAATCCTATCTTAAACCCTTTCTAGCTATAAGACCATGGTCAAGTCACTTAAAACTTTCCAAGCTCCACTGTCCTTCTCTTAGAAAGAGGGGCAATAATTCCAATAGTATTTACAAAGCTCTTAGTAAACTTTGGAATTCAATGATAGTAATTATTCTCAAGGGGATAGTAACTGCAGACAAATGCAAAAGAGCCACTGGGAGATGAAAGAGGGTTTTTGAAAAGAGGGTTAAGGAAATTAAGAAGAGATAGAATATTCAAGACACACTGATGACTGAAAAAGATCAATCATTTGATCTTGGTGTTTGACTCAGTTAATCTGTCTCTGCTTCCATTAGGTCAGTCTTTCACTGCTCAGGAAGAAACCCAATCTGTTGTAGTACCTTCCTTAAGGATGATTTTACTTCCTTGTTCCTCAAACTATAGATCAAAGGGTTCAGCATGGGGGTAACCAAGTTATTCAGGATCTGAACAGTGGCATTTAACCAAGGATTAGGGGTAGGCTGTAGATAGATGAGGACCACAGGCATATAAAATAGGAGGATGGCTGTGAGGTGAGCACTGCAAGTGGAAAAGGCTCTACGTCTGCCCTCAGCTGAGCGTATCCTCAAGATGGAGCAAACAATGCGGCTGTAAGAAGTAAGGATGAGAAGGAAGCAGCTGAAAGGCATGAGGCCCACACTTATGAAACCCACCATTTCCAGTGCTGAGGTATCTGCACAGGCTAGCTTCAGCATCACTGGGATATCACAGAAGAAGTATTCCACCTTATTGGGTCCACAGTAGGGCAACTGGAAGGTGAGAGCGGTGAGGAAGGTGGCCTGAATACAGCCAAAAAATGAGGTTCCCATGGCCAAGATGGCACATACCTTATGGTTCATGATGACTGTATACTGAAGAGGGTAACAGATGGCAACAAAGCGGTCATAGGCCATCACTGTGTACAGGAAACATTCAGTGCAGCCAAGGAAATGATAGAAAAAGAGCTGGCATACACAGCCCCCATAGGATATAGCATGACTATTCCCAGAAAGGAAGAATAGCATTTTGGGAGAACTCACTGAAGGGAAAAATATATCAAAAATCGACAACTTACACAGGAAGAAATACATGGGAGTATGAAGGCGAGAGGAAGAAATTATGGCCATCAGAATGGTTAGGTTCCCTATCAAAGTAAAGAAGTAGAAAGATAAGAATACAAAGAAGAGTTCAATTTCCATCCCTTCTGTGTAGGGGATTCCTAGAAGGATGAACTCAGTTACCACTGTATAATTCTTCATCTCCACAAAACATTCAATACTTAGTATTGGGTCACAGGGCAGCAAAGGATGGATACAGACATCATAGATGCAAAATGAAGATCAATAGGCATGAAGAAAATATGCCTGTCAAAAGACACATAAACATACAAATGAAACCACTTTTGGCTTTAAAATAGAAGTCTTTGGTAGATTATTGACATAAGACTGACATACTGTATTGTATTGCTTTAAGGGGGCCAACTGCTCTCTCTTATGGCTTCTCATTTGAGAGGAAGCACAGAATGATGTGTTCTATACTTAGAGTAAGAAAGAACTGGGTGCAAACACTGCTCCAGATACTTACCAGATGTATGATCTTAGACATAGTCTTTCACAAGCTCACTTTCTTCATCTGTGAAATAAGGATAATATCCTCACGAAGTGATCTTGGGGATCAAATGTAAAGTGTTTTGCAAACTCTGGAGTGCTATTTAGTTGTTGCAGTTATCATTATTGTTATAATTAATCTTCATAATGGCTCTGTGATGGAGGTAGGATGATTATTTTTCTCCTCAGTTAACAGAAAAGGAAATTGAGGCCCAAAGAAGTTCAAAGATTTCCCCAAGTTTACTTACTTGATAAATGGTGGAAGAGGCAATTGAAACTATATTTTATGACACCAAGTGCTTTACAATATCCATTGGGTAGGTTCACAATGGAGTGAAATCAGTTATCTCTGCAGAATGAGCCTTCCACTGATAGATTCTATTGGCTTCATTTTTTGTTATGAACTCTGATAGTAGCCAGTTTTCTTCATCATTCTGTCTATTAAACACATAACAAGACAAAAAGGATCATTTTGGGAAAGAGCCATGGACCATTCAAATGGTTTGCTTTTGACAGTGAGATCAAGGATGGTTTATGGTAGAGCACGACTGTGTATAATATGACATCAACCTCAAAATCTTAGAACTGTTTGGTTAAACAACCAGAAAAGGGGTGGCTAAGTGGTACAATGAATAGAGCAATCAGCCCTGGAGTCAGGAGGACCTGGGTTCAAATCTGGCCTCAGACACTTAACACTTGCTATCCATGTGACCTTGGGCAAGTCAACTAACCCCAATTACCCTACCTTTCTCCCTCCAAAAAAATAAAAAAACAACCAGAAAAGATTTGAAACTCCTCAGAAGGGGGAAGAGATCACAATAGACTTAAAAGATTTCCAGGAATTATCCAAATAGCTAGATCAAGACAAGGCATACACTTCCACATAACTGGAGCATGGGTGAATGTGTCAGTTATCATTACTTTATCCCATAAGTGGAGGACATTCTGACTTTATACATTTTTATATTAGATGCTTTTATTTTTTAAATTAATTTTAAGAATTTTTGTAATGTCTTCATTTCCTAATATATCCCCAATTCTTTATGATAAAGAATGAAAATAGAGGAAAAAAGCAATTTCGCAAAACCAAGCAACACATTGATCAAGTCTGATGGAGGCTGGAGTGTTCCCCATCCATTACCCCTTCCCTCTGAAAAAAAATGGGACCAAGATTCATTCTCATATCTCTTTTTCAAGATCATTCATATTCATTGCTTTTGCACAGTCTTCTGTTTCAATTTTGTTTTTTGTTGTGATTTCTATTTGCATTGTGTTAGTTTTCATTCATATTGTTTTCCCGCTTGTATACTTTACTCTTAATCAATATCTTCCCTGTATTCTTCACATGATTACATTCATGTACAACTTGTTTAGTGGTTCCTCAATCAATGGATGCCTATTTTGTTTCCAATTCTTTGAAATGACAAGAAGTGATACTACATATATTTTGTAGTACATCTAACATGACATTTAAAAAGTTCGAGACACACAATTTCTGAGTAATTAATCATTTTATTAATCATGCTAGCATATGATCAATAAAAGGAGTCAGTAACACTCTCTAATACCAAAGACTCCTTATAGAACCCACTCACCACTTGTATGCCTTTGGAAAACTGGTTGTTCCTGAGGGTGGCCATCAACTGACACTGGTTAACAAATTAAGGAGAGAGAACAAATATTACAATGAAATATGGACCTATTCTGATGAGGGACTTTAACCATGTCATTTACTTCCAAATCACCTCTAGCCTTGGGCAATCTAGATAAAGGATCTATACCCACTGCCCATATCTTCCTGAGTGGAACACAATGGATCAGAATTCACCTTAAATTAAACTCTCTGTACAGTTTTCTAGTTGGGTGAGGCAACAACTCCATCTAGGTAAGATAGTATCAGTGGAGTAAATTGTGGGTAAAGTTCAGGAATCTCCCTAATAATTTTTTATTTAATAATCATTTCTCTCATTCTCCATTTGACTCTATCGAGAGACATGAGTCTCTTCGATGAATCACTAATTGATATGACAAACACTTCATCAGGGCCTTCTAATGAATTCTAATTCCCATCTTATGATGGAAAACAACATGAAGGGAAAAGGAAAAAGGATTGATCACATTGACAAAATCAAAGAGGAAAGTTCCCTCTGTTCAGCAAAATTACAGATAAAAAGTTCATAGGAAAAAGAAAATAATAAAAAATAAAGAAAATTGATTACTTCATAGATGTCTCATCTCATATCGCAGTCTGCTTCTTTGGAAATATCTGATGCAGCCTTCTACTTTGAGTGTGGTCTCAGAACAGTTTCCAGCTGACTGGCTTCTCTGAGTCAGGTAACTTGGAGAGATCTTCTTCTCTGTTAAACAATTTTCCTACAAAATTGGTCTTGCCAAAATTTTAAATTTACTTTTTCAATAACCAATTCAAATAGTGAAAATTAGCTAAAACCTTATTTCTGCTATTAGAAAATCAAATTGGGAACCTTTAATATTCAAGACTTTACATTTTTAGGTTAACCGATTGTTGTGTTGATATATCCAAGTTTTCTTGTATACCAACCAAAAACTAGAACCCAGTTTTAATACTTAGCATTGAGCATTCCCCCATTAGGAAAATGATATCTCATTAAAGAATTATTAACAGAACATTTTTGTTTAATAAAAAGATGGACTAATACAAAAAATTTATTTAAAAGTTGCCAGATTAACTTCAATTGTAGCAAAAGGTTCCAAGATGGTTCCGGATTTTTTTTTTTTTTTGCCTAAGCATTCCTTCCTTAAAGTATTCCTTTTTCTTAAAAATAGCTTAAAATCTATACTGAGGTTAAAAAGATAAGCACTAGACTTTCATGAAACAAATTAGTTGGAAATCTCTAAACTGACAGATATTTCTTATCCAACCCTTAAAGCAAAAATAAATCCTTAAAATTGGAATTTAGCAAGACTTTGTTGGTGTAAATTGTCTTTACGTATCATAAATTAATCCCCAAAATATCATAAAAATAAAAATAAATTCATAATTACCACAAATTCATAATTACCACCCCCCTCTAGTTAAAAAAGTATTTGCAATGGGGAAGAGATTCTGTTTTTCCTAAATGAAGCAATGCCAAAAACACACCCAATTAAATTAGTCTTATCACAATAACAAAGTTTATAAGCCTTTAACAATTTATTCAATATCCTTTTCTTCATTTTGTCTTCTTTTAGAGTATAAACTCATCCTGTTATAAAATATATCACTAGAAATCAAGAAAATAATTAACATTCTGTAATCCCACATAGATAGTTCATTTAAATCCCTAGAAAAACAACACTGGCCAATTGTTATAAACCTCCAGATTAACACACATACGCATACACACACACACACACACACACACACACACTAACCTTAGATGATTTTACAAGTTCTTTTTTTTGTGCCTTTTCCCACACATTAATCAATTATCAATTTTCATTTTAAAATACCTATGTAAATACTTGATAGGGCTTAACATTATGACAGTAACTCTAAATAACTTAGTTAACAATCTCTTAATTTTCATAGATGATAATCAAATAATTTTAGGTGAAACTTCCCTCTTAAATACATAGTCAAACCTCAATGTTTATAATTTCTTAATTATAGTACTTCAGAATATTATGCACGTGGTCAGCAGGATTGTTAAAACCACATAACAGTTTTCAAATTTTTTTTCTTTTATCTTCTTTTAACATTACAATTCTTAATCTAACAACATCCAGATTATAAGAGAAGTTGCTTTTCTAACATCTGATAACAATGGTTTACCAAATTTTGAAATATAATAAAATTTAGAAACATAAAAAACCATAAACAATACTATGTATTTGAAACCTGAAACAAATCCATGACCAATCAAGTGGCCACCATTCGGTGGGATATGTTTCCAAATGAAAATCACTCATCTCATCACCATCAGCAGAGTATACTGATCACATTTAGAACTCCATATAAAGTTATCAAGTATGAAGCAATTATATCTAATTAAAGAAACAATAAAAATAGTTAGCATACAACATCTGCCCTATACTAGGCACTATGTTAAGCACTGTATAATCATGTGATTCTGACAACAATCCTGAGAGGTGGGTGCCATCATTATCCCCTTATAAAACAGTAAACTGAGGTGAACAGATGAAAGGTAACTTGCTTAGGATCACATGGCTAATACATTTCTTAATGCCAAATAGCAAATGTCTTTTGTATTAGGTTCTGATTTGCCATAGTTATCCTGATAGGAGAGCACACTCAGACTACAGTCTGTTTTCCTTCAGGACAGATTTTGGCTTAAATCAAATCAAGTTAAATCCAGATTTATAATCATTAATGGTAACATTTACATCTCTGAAACCCACCTACTGCCAATGATTCAAAAGAAAAAAAGATTATTATCCAGAAATTCGTGTGTGTGTGTGTGTGTGTGTGTGCGTGCACATACACATGCATGTGTGTATGATAGGTGGTGACAATTTCCTGCTCTGGACAACTTTTTCCCTGCTTCCTCAAAGAGCTAGATCAATTCTCAATTCCCCTACCTCCTTTACCTATCTTTAAGATTTTTCAGATAAGGGGTTGGGGGAGTATTCAGTTTCTAATTCCCAATATACACTTACTTAGAAGTACTTATAAAGTTTTACAGTTTGAATTCACACCTGTTATCATTAGGTTACCTTAAAGTGTGCTGGCTAAAGTATTATGAGATTCTTAGATCTAAGCTATTTGAACTAATGTGGGCAGGGCATGGCCAGTTTCCCCAATATTTAAATAAATTGTTCTCAATTTGAGTATAAAGAAATATTAAAATTCTATATAATAGTCACAGATCACAATAACCAATATTTTTGCCACATTCAAAATCTATGTGTTGTAAGATTTAATGTGGGCTTCTTACAGATTAACCTGAAAGGTGAGTGGACATAAACTCATAGGCTAAAGCTGGTTAAAGACTGATTTTTTTAAAGGAATAAAAAATTTTTCCTTTAGAATTTCTGGTTCTTAACTAATATCAAATCACTGCACCTTAACCTAAGCACGGGGCTAGATCATGAAACCTTAAAATATTGCCACCCTGACTCAGCTACCAATCAATGTTACTGATATTTTTTTAACCTATTTACTTCAGTCTTTTAACAATTAAATTCATCACCTAAAAAAAATGAAGGAAGAGCAAATTTTTCTAAAATTTCTAAAAACAATGAATTATCCAATTTAAAATTAAATGTCTAACATTGGCACTTTTTAAAAAATGCATTACAAATCACGTAACCAAAGTAACTTGGCTTAAATCACACAGCCAACAAGCTTCCTGACCCCATATGGTGTGATAATAATAAATTTCATTTAAAATGAGACCAGAATAAATTCTATCACACCTGGATCTATTTTCCAAATACTATCATATAGAACTTCAATTTCTAATTTCAATTAGTGTTATATTTTACACAAAGGTTATTTATTCCAAGAATTTTATCACTATTTCCAGCTAATCCACTGTCAAAGATTTTAAAAGTGACAGTATTTAAGAGAATTTAGTTGTCTCAGTTGTGGACACATTGCTCATCAAATTTCTCCTAACCCCTATGTCTGTATTGGCTTTCAAATCAAGTTACAAAATTCTCAACGTATCTACTTGTACAAAAATCAAATTTGCCTATTCTATACCTTCTCAACATACTTTGACCATATGAAACTGTCACATGGGCACCCTGGGCAACTTTCCAGGAACCACAGGAGTTTGGAGCAAGAGTCTTCCATTTTTATTCCCAAGCCTGTTTACAATTTACAAAAGGCTTGACTGCCTACTTGACAATAGAGATCAGTTATGTTTTCTTATTAAAAGTCATACTCACCTTCCTTTCTTTCCTGTTACTCTTCACTTTTCAAAATCTGGAAAGAGTTAACACTTAATTTATTAATGATTTACAAATCATGAGAGCTGCAATTCTTTCACACATTACTTATAAAAGTGGCTTTCACAATGTTAATACACATGTTAAACATAAATTGCTGAAATACTAAAGTGATTACATTTAAGGCTATGATAGTGATCATAGTGTCTTAAAAGATTTACAAAAGAAAAACTTTTGCAGTTTTAAACACATTGCCTTGATGTCAAATATATTGGGGGGGACAGGGGGTGGGAGGAAGGAGGAAAAATCCCTACTCTCATTCTGCTTCCAAACTTGTAAACTCACAATAAAAGACAGAAAGAGAATTTTAAAATTAATATTACCCATTTTTAAACACTGTAACCCAGAGGAGTCTCACCTTGCTTTTTCAGTTCTCCCAGCCAGCAAAGGAAGGCCATTAGCTTAATGATTCACACAGAGGTAAAACTTTAAGATACAAATAAAAAAAAATAACAAAAATCAAAGTTGAGATAAAAACTCCTTCACTTGCTTGGGAGTACTTTCTACTCTCCTTTTTTACTTACTTGTATACTTCCTGTTGCGCTTACTACATATTTTTTTTTACTCGGTGCCACACCCAATCCTGCCATTCAGTTTACCTACTTAAAAACACACTTCCCAAGTCTTTTGTCTTTTACAAGAGTTGATACCCTCACAGCTTGCCTCAGTTTCCCTTTCTGAAACTTTACCTGAAAGAAATTTTGGACCATGCCTACTTTAATAGCAGGACTGAGATGCCCAGGCCATGATCTCAAAATAAACCCTGAATTTCTCAGGCAGCTCACCCCGTATCTCTGCCAGATCACCCTCCAAAACTCAATTTAAAAACAGGACTTCTCTCAAAGTCTTCTTTGGCAGAGGCTTCCCACGACTTATGTATGCCTCAATATACCCCCCATTAGTTGGCCTTGAGAGGATCTTGCCAATAGACCTTAATCCCATTGATAAAAGGGAGAGTCAGATCACAGAGTCCTAAGAAAAAACTTCCCCTCATAGAGAAATGCTCCATCTGGGCCCAAGATACAGGGAAGTTTTTTGTTAAAAATATGGAATTCATTTAATGGTCCCTTCATCTGATCACCAAACGGTGACACATAAAAAGTTTGAGAGACATAATTTCTGGGTAATTAATCATTTTAATCATGCTGGCAATACAATTAATAAAAGGATCAATAACACTTTCTAATGCCACAGACCTGTTATAGAACCCACTCAACTCTTACGTGCCCTTGGAAGAGCTGGTGTTCCTGAGAGTGGCGATCAACTGATTGGCTAACAAATAACGAGAGAGAATGAATATTACAATGAGAGGTAGAACTATTCTAACGAGGGGCTGGATGATAAGACTTTGATCATACCATTTACTTCCAAATCACCTCCAGCTTTGCTCAATCGAGGCAAAGGATCTACACCCCCTACCCCAATCTGCCTGAAAGGAACACAGTGTGTCAGAATTCACCTAACATTACATTTTTGGGAAGGTTTTCTAGTTGGGTGAAGCAACAACTCCACCCAGATAAGATGGGCTAGATGGGACAAAACTTTGGGAAAGATCAGGGAATTTGTGATTTAATAATCATTTCTCTTACTAATCTTTCTTTCTATCTTTGACCTCATTATAATCTATTCCTAGCAGTGAGTTTGCTAGATCAAAGTTGTGGAACTCTTCTTTAATTTCCTAAGATAAATTCAAATGGCCTGGAATGACTGGATCAATTCACAGCTCTCCTAACAATCCATTATGGTACTTGTCTTTTCGGATGCTCTCCAACATTTGATTTTTCTCCCTTTTGCCATCTTTGCCAAAGTGCTACATGAGATTTTTTTTAAGTGTCCTGCAAATTGTTTTGATGTGTATTTCTCTTATAATTAGTAAATTGGATCAGTCTTCAATATTGTTGTAAATAGTTTGTGATTCTTATTCAGAGGAATTGTTTGTTCATAAACTTTGATTATTTATCCATAGAATCATAGAATTTAAGTGTTTAAAGGAACCTCAGGGCCATCTAGTTGAAACCATACCTTAAAAGGAATTCTCTAACACACCTGAGAAGTCATCATTCACCTTGAAGAACTTCCAGGAATAAAATCCCACCATCTCTCTAGGTGGCCCATAATACTTGGGGATACTTCTAATTCTTAGGAAATTTTTCCTAATAAAGAGTCTAAACTTCCCTCTTTGAAACTTCCAATCAGTGCTCTTTGACCTGCCCTCTCAGGCCAAAGGGAACAAGCCTGGTCCCTCCACTGTACAATAAGCTTTCACATACTTGGAGACAATTTAATAATTTATTAATCATTATTATCATGAGGATTAATTATTATTTAGTTACATTATTTATATTTAATTATTATATATAATATTGAAAAATATACAATATAATAATTATCATTATATATTATTGATAATTATATAATGATTAATCATTATAATTATTAATAATTATTATCAAGTGGAACTCATTTTCCCCTGAGTCTTCTCTAGGAAAAACCTACCTAATTCTTTCAATAAATCTTCATATGACATTGAATCAAGACCCTTACTATATTGGTTGCCCTCCCCTGGCCACACTACAGTTTATTAATGTTCTTTTTTTAGCTATGAATTCCCTAACTGAACATGGTATTCTAGCTGAGGTCTGACAGAGGCAGAGCGTAGTTAAACTATATTAATCCTGAAAGTTATGCCCCTCATAAAGCAGCCCAAGATTTCATTTTCTTTTTTGGTTACCACATCACATTACTGACTAATATTGAGATTGCTGTCATTTAAAACCCCAGATCTTTTTTTCTCCTCCATCTTATACTTGTGAAACTGATTTTTTGTATCCAAGTGTAAGACTTTACATTTATTCCTACCAAATTCCACTTGTTAGATTTACCCTAATAACCCACCCTATCAAGATTGATTTAGATCCTCATTCTGATATCCACTGTATTAGCTAATTCTCCCATCTTTGTGGCATCTGCTAAAAATAACTATTTTTCTATAAGAATTTCCACTGTGGGTTAATTGAAATGATTGGATGAATTTGGTAGCATAATTGCTCATACACCTTCAATACTTTAAAAAAAATTTTCAATGTGGGGGATCCCTTCCTCAATACAAATCTCAACCCTTCCAAATCTCAGTAGATATCTTCATAAATTCACCAACCCCTTAGAGATGAGCCAGCCTACACAGCACTAAGATATTTCTTGAATTGCAGTGGCATCACTCATATTCTTGAAGCCTTGCCAGTTTGGAATGATTTTGCACCGTGCTGCCATTACCTTTGTGAACTCAGGATCACCTTGACATTAAAAAGGGGCATCAAGGTAGCACTAGCTTGACCACTTCTTATAGATGTTTTTCAGAACACCAGAGAATTATGAAAGCCTAGACTTTTACTGGTGCATTTTTCTACATATCTAGTACAGAACGGATTCTTCATTTTGCTTCGGGTTCTATAGTAGTTTCCTTTTGTAAGATTAATTTGGGGTTTATGACGTGATAAATTGTAGCAAATGAAATCCTAATCCAGATGAGAAGTGAGAGGTTCCTTTGATCATAACTGTATAAAATTGAAAGCTATGATATGATATACTGTTGATAACAATCTGAATTAAGTTTGACTCATTATTAGCATTTCTGAAAATGAATTCTAAGTGTACTATTGCCTCAGAAACAGTAGACTAAGAAACATATCATTGCCTTACCATAACCAACTTCACAGAGATGTCTATAAATTATACTTGCCCCTTAAGATTGATGGCATCATTTTTCATACGGATTTTTTGGTAAGTTGTATTTAGGGCTAGTATTTACATAAAATGGGAACAGAAGTACAATGTTGGGGTGGCTAAGTGGTACAGTGAACAGAGCACTGGCCCTGGAGTCAAGAGGACCTGAGTTCAAATCCGGCCTCAGACACTTAACACAAAACCTAGCCATGTGACCTAGGGCAAGTCACTTACCCCATCTGCCCTTCAAAAGCAAAAAAAACAAAAAAAAGAAGAAGAAGTACAATGTAAAAGCTGATTTTTATCAACTATATTCCAAACAGAAACTTTAGATAGTAACATATAGCTCTGTGTAGAGAAAATAGACAAAACAAAACAAAATATCTCTATATTTTTGTTTTTGTTGTTAATACTTCCAAAATCCCAGAATGCTCAAATACCATCATCCTGGTTGCAGAAGCAATCATTATTTGACTGCAATAGCTATTCCAAATTAAATTCCTAATTAAAGAATGGATTGAGGAGAATCACAAAAGATAAAATATGTGTTGTTTATATGAAATCAAAACATTTTGCAAGAACATAATTCAATCAGTATAAAAAGGAAAAGTGTCAATTGGATTTTTTTTTCATTTGTATCCAATTGCTCTGATAAGGGTCTGATATTCAAGATTTATAGAGAACTAACATTAATAAATATGTAAGATCAAGACACATTCCCAAATAAATGTCATCGTAGGAAGCGATCAGTCAGTTCTCAGAAAACTCACAAATTATTAAAAACTAAAAAAATGATCCAAACTATGGATAACAGGAAAAATGTCATGCATACATATACATACAACCAAAGTTTATCTTTCCATCCAGAAAATTGGCAAAGGTAATAAAAAAATTGAAATAGTCAATGTTGATGGGCTGTAGAAAGACACACACTATTGAAAGAATTATGAATTGATCCAAGCACTTGAGAAAGAATTTTGGAATTATACTAAAAAACAGAGCTATGAGGTCTATAACCTGTGGCCCCCAAATCCCATTGCTAGTCATATAGCTCAGGCAGATAAAAACCATAAATAAAGCTTGATATGCAGCAAAATATTCTTAGCAGTACATTTTATGGTAGAAAGAACTAGAAAGAAAAGTAGATGTATAGTCATTTGGAGTCAAAAATTATAGTACAAAATATTTTGAAATATTAATATTCCACTAGAAATATGGAATATGAAAAATTAAGAAGCATAACAAGGCCGATGTGAATTGATGCAGGTAAAGTAAGAACCAGGAAAACAAGTAATACAAGTAATACAATATATACAATGAATACAATACAATCATAAAGGATATAAAAAAGGAACTGAATTTTATGTATTTATAATAGCCATCTTTGATCTCAGAAAAGAGATGAGAAAATGTATTCTGGTATATGTGTTCTAATTCTCTCCTGTTCCCTGTGCCCTCTCCATGGTCAGAAAACATGTTATTGTAATTATCATTACTTATATGTAATTACTTAGGCAGAGGGGTGGGAGGTTGGAAGCAGCATGGAATAGTGGATAGAGTTTAAGAGTTTCTATGAGATCTGGGTTCAAATGTGCCATACATACTAGTAACTGTATTACCATAGGCAAGTTCTTTGACCTTTATCAGCCCCGGGCAGCTCCCCAGAATTTGTCTGCTTGAAAGGCAGCAAGGAATAGCAGATAAAATTCTGGAGTTGGCATCAGGAAAACCTAGGTTCAAATCCTGCCTCAAATATTTACTAGCTGTGCAACCCTAGACAAGTCACTTAACTTCTGAGTCTCAATTTACTCAGCTATAAAATAGATATATTATCACCTACCTTAGAGAGTTATTATAAGAATAGGATTGAATGGCTTAGGGAAGGAATGACATAAACTCTAAACTGGGTATCTTGCCACACAGGAGAGTAGGGGGAATGGAGATGAGAGATGGGATGATGGAGGGGAGGGCAGGGTGGGGGGGAGCGTTGATGGAAGTGCACACTTCTGTAGAGGGACAGGGACAGGGACAAGGTAGAGAGTGGAACGGGGGTGGAGGCAGAGGGATAGGAAGGAGGGACATGTAAACAGTCTCTCACAATATGCCCACTGTGGAGAGGTTCTGCGTAATTACACATGTACAGCCTGTATTTGACTGCTTGTCCTTCCAGTGGGGGTGGGTGACGAGGGAGGAAGAGAAAGAATCTAGAATTTAAAGTTCTATAATCAAATGTTAAAAATATATATGTATATATATGTATATATATATATATACACAATTATTATTATT
>CM053588.1:213570124-213595476 GCA_028646515.1 Pseudochirops corinnae | reverse complement strand
ACTGTGGAGAGGTTCTGCGTAATTACACATGTACAGCCTGTATTTGACTGCTTGTCCTTCCAGTGGGGGTGGGTGACGAGGGAGGAAGAGAAAGAATCTAGAATTTAAAGTTCTATAATCAAATGTTAAAAATATATATGTATATATATGTATATATATATATACACAATTATTATTATTATTATTATTAGTATTGGTATTAACTACATCCAACTGGAACTTAAGGTACACAGACACTGTGGTAGGGAGATCCATCCTGCCCTACCAGAAAGTCAGAGGGATGGTGGGGGAGGACATAGGAGAGAATAGATTGGGGGAGGGGTTATACAATGGGATGGCTGTTTTGAGGGGAAAGATGGGGAGAAAATTTGTAACTCAAAATCTCATGGAAATGAATGATGTAAACTAAAATAAATAAAAGTTAAAATAAAAAAAAGAATAGGATTGAATGAGATATTGTTATAAAAGTTTTTGTGAATTTTTTGTTGTTCAGTCATTTCAAGGATGTTAGACTCTTCATGACCCCCAATTGGGATTTTCTTGGCAAAGAGACTGCAGTGGTTTGCCTATTTTCTTCTCCAGCTCATTTTACTGGTTATAAAACTGAGGTCAACAGGGTTAAGTGATTTTTCCCAGGGTCTCACAGGTAATAAGTGTCTGAATCCAGAACATGAGCATGAGTCTTCCTGACACCAGGCCTGGCACCCTATCCACTGCACCATTTGACTGTCCTCACTGTGAATCTTAATGGGCCATAAAAATGTAAGTTAGTATTATTAATACTACATCACAAAATGGCCCATTTTGTGATGTAGTATTAATAATACTAACTTACATTATACATATTTACAGGCCCATTAAGAAGAAGAGGAAATTTCTCTATCAGGAATTCCTCACATTGACAAAATCTGAGATCTTTTACATGTTTATATCTTCATCCATCCATAAAATCAGTATTGGGAAAAGAAAAGATACTTGGAGTTAGGAGAGAACCTGAATCAAATGCCATCTCTGACACAATAATTCTATGACCTTAGGCAAGTCATTTCACCTTTCTAAGCATCAATTTCCTTATCTGTAAAAGATAATAATTTTTTTTAATTACCTACCTCATAGTGTTGTGTGGAAAACATTTTATGAACCTTAAAACACTATACAAATTTGAATCACTATTGTCAGGAGTGGGAGTATGGCATAGATACCTAGCATTGAAGCCAGGAAGACTTGGGTTCAAGTCATGCTTCTGCCACATACTAGCTGTTGTGACCTACACAAGTCACTCAACTTCACAGTACTCTAGGGTGGCAGCTCATTAAGACTATAAGTTCCAGAGTAGCTGTTAACTTGCATTAATAGGAGTTTTCTCACCTGAAAGTTCTCCATAATAATGCAATCCTAAGTCTGGTACTTTTCCTAAATATTCATATAATTTTAAAGTTATAAGAGACCTAAGTCTACAATTAAATTGTCTATGTCAATGAATATATAAAGGATATTGTTCCTCACTATATTCAGGGTTAAGCAGATAGAAAGAATGGGACTATATTGATCATCATATCTAAGATAAAGAGGGGTAATAACCTAAGTCCAGGGAGCTCAATCCCACCCAAAAGCCACCTTACCATCCATTACAATAGCACTATGGAATTTCTGTATTTTTAAGACTCCCCAGCAGGAAGGAAAGTCCTAAAAATGGCACCAAAAAGAGTACCATTCTGAGAAGTAAGGATCCTCCAGCAACCCTCTTCCTCATGACTGTGTTCTTTCTTGATGAAATGTGAGAGTAGGAAAAAGAGATGGACAACCAGTTCAGGTACTTACCTTGATCATGCCTGAATGTGGCAGACCTTGGTGGAGGGCTATTTCCCCCACCTAGCGTCTAAGAATATCATCTATAACCTAACATTCATTAATTTCCAGAAACTGAAAGCAGGGCAGGTTGTGCTCCCACCAAAGGAGTTTCAATTCTATCCTTATTTATCAGCAAAGGAGTCTCTGAGGGACAGCACAAACAAGACTCACCTCTGGCCATATATCCTGAATTGCTTCCTCAGAGGCTTCAATAATGAAAAAATAAAATCCTTTGATTTCCTGGTGTAGCTCTTGGGACATGATATATTCAGTAAATACTCTGAGGGAGCAATTAGTTCAGAGTATCCCCCCCATCTCTCCCAATATACCCATTGGGTAACAATGATGGCAAGATCATAGGAAACAAAGGGTCTGAAATGGGAAATTCCAGATATGTCTCCTGGGTCTGTTTGAATTATCTTCTATCCTGTCCATAACATTGTCTTGCACTGTGCTCTGATTCCTATTCTGTTGATCTTTACAAGTATTACAGTTTATCCCAATTCCACTTCAAGCTGCATTCCTACATCTTGGTTATCATAGATTTTATTTACATTTAATTTAATGATTGTCTTGATTCAAGGAAGGAATTCAATCGATATCATTTAGCACTTGTGTATACATATCTTTGTGTTTTTAGGGGACTTACATTTAAACACACCTTGACAAACTGGAGTGCTTCCAGAGGAAGATTAGCAAAACTGGTGAGGGAATTGGAAATTATGCACAATTGCATAGAAACTCTTGAAAGAGATGTATATTTAACCTGGAATACAGGCATCATAGAATAAACATGAAAACAGCCTTTAAAAATGTGAATGGAACACTTAAATATCACTTTCATTTGAACTGGTTCAAGGAAGGAAGAGTACATATGCACACCCAATTGGGTAGAGAAATTTATCTTGCCCAATAGGAAAGTAGAAGAAAGAAGGTTTAAAAGAAAGGGGAAGAAAATAAGAATAAAGATAGATTAAGGGAGGCAGTGGTAAGAAGCAAAAAACACTCTTAAGGAGGGCACAGGGTAAAAAAAAGGAGGATAAAGATAAGATAATAATAAGAGAAATACACAATTAACAATTAAACTTAACTGTAAATATGAATGGAATGACTCACCTATAAAATGGAAAATAGAAGATTGTATTAGAAACCAAAACAATGTTGTTTATAAGAAACACGTTTGAAACAGAAAGACACACAGACAGTTTAAATAGGGGGCCAGAGCAGAATCCATTATACTTCAGATGAAGTACAAAAAGACAAGGGTAGCAATTATGATCTCAGAACAAAAGCATAAAGAGACCTGATTAAAAGAGATAATCAGGCAAATTACATTTTTTCTAAAAGGTACTATAGATAATGAATTAAAATCACACTAAACATATATGTAAAATGGAATAGCATCCACATTCTTAAAGATAAAAAAAAATAACAGGAGGAATTAGATAGAAAAACTATACTAGTAGAGGACCTCAATTTTCCCTTCTCAGACTCAGATAAGTTTAACAAAATAAACAAGAAACAAATTAAGGAGAGAAATAGAATTATAGAAAAGATAAATATGATAGACTCTGCAGAATATTGAATTGGAATAGGAGTATAATTTTTTCATTAGTTTACACAGCACCTTCCCAAAAATTGATCATGCATTAGGATACAAAAACTTCACAAACAAATGCAAAAAAGCAGAAATATTAAATGTATACTTTTCAGATCATAATGCAATAAAAATACATTTGAAAAAGGGCTTTGGAAACATAAATTAAAAATTAATTGGGAATTAAATAATCTAATCCTAAAAAATGTGGGGGTCAAAGAACAAGTCATAGATACAATCAATTAATTGTTAAAGACAAAGACAATGATCAGACAACATACCAAAATTTGTTTTCTTGTGGTTATTGTTGAGTTATTTTATTCATGTCCAACTCTTTATGACCCCATTTGAGGCTTTCTTGGCAAAGACACTGGCGTGGTTTGTCATTCCTTCTCCAACTCATTTTTACAGATGAAGAACTGAGGCAAGCAAAGTTGAGTGACTTGGTGCCATAGCTAATAAATGTCTGAAGCCAGATTTGAACTCAAGAAGATGAGTCTTCCTGATTTCGGGCCTGGCAATCTATCTACTGTGCCACCAAAGAACTCCTTAGGGGGAAATTTATATCTTTTAATCCTTCTATCAATAAAACAGAGAGATGAAAATAATTGAATTGGGGTTGCTACTAAAAAGTCTAGAAAAATTAAAAATCCCCAATGTATCAAACTAATACATATCAAAATAAAAATCCTGAAAATCATATGAGAAATTAATAAAAATTCAAAGTTTAAAAAAAACACTGAACTAACAAATTAAACTAAGAGCTATTTTATTTTTTAAAAAAACAATAAAATAAACTACTGGATTTTTTATTTCAGAAAGAAAGAACAAAATCAAATTATCCATATAAAAATTTAAAAGATGAATGCACAAGCACCGAAGCTGAAATTAAAGCAATTATCATGAGCCATTTTGCCCAAATTGATGCCAATAAAACTGACAATTTAACTAAAGTGAATAAATGTTTACAAAAATATAAATTGCCTAGTTTAACAGAGCTAAAAATAGAATATTTAAATAGCCCTATCTCAGAAGAATACATTGAACAATCTATAAATGAGTTCTTTAAGATTAAAAAAAAGAACCAGATGGATTTACAGGTGAATTCTATGAATTACTTTAAAAACAATGAATTCTAATAATACGTAAGCTGTTAAATAGTTAAAAAATAAAAATAAAAATAGGTAAGGAACAAATTCTACCAAATTATTTCTATAATACAAATATAGTTTTAATACCTAAAGCAGGGAGAGCAAAATACAGAGAAAGAAAATTATAAACTAATCTTCCTATGAATATTGATGGAAATTTTAAAAATAAAATTCTAGCAAGGAGCTTATAGCAATATTTCACAAAGACTATACACTATGATCTGGCTGTACTTATGTCAGGAATATAGAACTGGTTCAATATGAGGAAAAATATAAACATATAAATAACAAAAACAAGAAAAATTACATAATTACACCAAAGGATGCAGAAACAGCATTGGACAAAATATAACACTTATTCCTATTAAAAATACTAGAAAGCATAGGAATAAATGAGACTCTTCTCAAAATGAAAAGTGGCATCTATCTTAAACAAAGAGCAAGTATTATCTGTAATGGGAATAAACTATAAGCCTTTCTAATCATATCAGGGTTGAAGCAAAGATATGCTTTTCACCATTACTCCTCAATAATGTTCAAAAATGTTAGCTCTAGCAATAAGAAATTTTAAAAAGGAATAAAAATAAGGAAATGAGGAAAAAATGAGGAAACAGAACTATCATTTTTTGGTAGATTATATGTGGCATATTTAGAGAAACCTAGAGACAAATAAAATTACTCAAAAAAATTTAACAACTTTAGCAAAGTTTCAGGATATAAAATAAACCCACACAAATCATCAACATTTCCATATATTACCAAAATAAAACCCATCAGGAAGAGATGGAAAGAGAAACTGCATTTAAATGATTGTGGACAGTATAAAATATTTGGGGTCTATCTGCCAAAACACAAACAAGAACATATGATCACAATTATAAACAATCTTCACACAAAGACATTTAAATAATTAGAGAAATATCAATTGTTCATGCATAGGTCAAGCTAATATAATAAAAATCACAATACCTAAACTAGTTTACTTAGTTAGAACTATACCAATCAAACTACCAAAAAATTATTTCATAGAGTTAGAAAAGATAATAATAAAATTTATCTAGAGAAACAAAAGGGCAAGACTATTAAAGGAATCAGAGAAAAAAATTGAAGAAGGGGGCCCAGCAGCACTATATCTCAAACTATATTAAAAAGTGATGATAATCAAAACAATTTGGTACTGGAAAAGAAATAGAGTCATTGATCAATGAAACAGATTATGTACACAATATACAGAAATAAAAAAAGAATAATAATACAGTGTCTGATAAACCTAAATGATACCAGCTATTGAGACAAACACTCTATATTTGACAAAAACTCTTGGGAAAACCAGAAAGCAGTCTGGGATAAATTAGGCATAAACCAACATCAGCATTTATGACCAAACAAGAGGTGAGGAGGTTCATAAGAGATAAAACGGATAACTTTGATTACATAAAATTAAAAGATTTTGCACAAACAAAAACCAATGCAGTCAAAATTATACAAAAATGGAAGAAGAAATGGGGAGATGGAATTTACAGAAAATTTCTCTGATATAGGTCTCATTTCTCAAATATAGAGAGAACTGAGCCAAATTTATAGACATTAAAAGCCATTCTTCAATTGATAAATGGTCAAATGATATAAATAGGATATTTTCAGAGGAAGAAATCAAAGCAATCATTATTTTAAAATGTTCTAAATCACTATTGATTAGAGAAATGAAAATTAAAACAACTCTGAAGTACTACCTTACAACTATCAGATTAGCTAAAATAACAGAAAAGAAAAATGACAAAAGACAGAGGAGATGTGGGAAAATAGGTTCACTAATGTACTTTCAGTGGAATTGTGGACTAGTCCAACTATTCTGGAGAGCAATTTGAAACTTTGCCCAAAGGGTTATAAAACTGTACATATTTTTTGACCCAGTAATCCTATGATTAACTCTATAGCCCAAAGAGATCAAAGAAAATGGAAAAGGACACACATGTACAAATATAGTTATAGCATCTCTTTTTGTGGTGGCAAAGAATTAGAATCCCATCAACCGGGAAATAGCTGAACAAGTTATGGCATATGAGTATAATAGAATACCACTGTGCTGTAAGAAATGATGAAGGGGATAGCTTCAGAAAAAAAAAACTGGGAAGATCTATATAAACTGATGCAAAATGAAGTGGGCAGAACCAGGAGAACAACCTAAATAGTAATAGCAATATTGTAAAGAAAGGGGATCAAAAGGATTGACGAAATTAAGGAGGAGAGATAGAAGATTCAGGAGTCTCTGTTGAGTAAAAAATCAAACACTCCATCTCTAGATTTCTCACTTCTCAGAAAGGAACCCAACCTGCTGTAGCACCTTTTTAAGGGATGCTTTCACTTCCTTGTTCCTTAAGCTGAAGATCAAGGGGTTCAGCATAGGGGTGACCAGATTATTCAGGACCTGAACAGTGGCATTCAGCCAAGGATTGGGTGTAGGCTGTAAGTAAATGAGGACTACAGGTATATATAAGAGAAGAATGGCTGTAAGGTGAGCACTGCAAGTGGAGAAGGCTCTATACCGTCCCTCTACAGTGCGGATCTTCAAGATGGAGCAAACAATGTGACTGTAAGAAGTACAGATGAAGAGAAAGCAGCTAAGTGGCATAAGGCCCACGCTGATGAAACCCACCATCTCCAGGGCTGATGTATCTGCACAGGCTAGCTTCAGCATCACTGGGATATCACAAAAATAATAGTCCACGTTATTGGGTCCACAGTAAGGCAACTGGAAGGTGAGGACAGTTAGGAAGGTGGCCTGAACACAGCCAAAAAATGAGGTCCCCATGGCCAAGATGGCACAAACCTTATGGCTCATGATGACTCTATATCGCAGAGGAAAACAAATGGCAACAAAGCGGTCGTAGGCCATCACAGTGCACAGAAAACACTCAGTGCAGCCAAGGAAATGATAGAAAAAGAGTTGGCATACACAGCCCCCATAGGAAATGATATGGCTTTTCCCAGAGAGGTACGACAACATTTTGGGTGAACTCACTGAAGGGAAAAATATGTCCAAAATAGATAGCTTACACAGAAAGAAATACATAGGTGTATGAAGGCGAGATGAAGAGATAATAGCCAATAAAATAATCAGATTCCCCAGCAGGGTAAAGAAATAGAAAGATAAAAACACAATAAAAAGTTGAATCTCCAGTCCCTCAGTGTGGGGGATTCCCAGGAGAATAAACTCAGTCACCACTGTATAATTCTTCATCTGTGTGAAAAAAAAAATCAACCAATCCCTGATATGAAGTGCACAGGATCCCAAAGGGTGGGTGCTAGTGTCAGAGATCCAAGACAAGGTTCAATGGACATGATATAAATATACCTATAAAAGAAAAAAATAATAACTGATGGCTTTATAATGGAAGAGTTTGGGCTGATTTTTGACATATAGCTGATATTTATAGCCTTATAGTTACAAAATGCTTTCTTATTTGTTACCTCATTTGAGAGAAAGTATAGCATAATGGATAGTGTCTTAGACTTAGAGTGAGGAAGATCTGTGCTTAAACACTGCTTAGACATTTACAAGTTATCTGACCCTGGGCAAGTCAATTCATCATCATCTTCCTCCTCAACATCATCATCACCACCATCTTCATCATCCAGTCATGCATCTTCAAATGCCTCTAAGAACTCTCAAATTGAATGTCCCTTAGGCATCTCAAACTCAAAATGTTCAAAATACAACTCATTATCTTTTCTCCAAAGTCTCCTCCTTTCTGAACTACTCTAATATTATCAAGGGCACCTTCATCTTCCTAGTCATTAGGCCTAGAACTTCGACTTCTCTGTCAACCATATATCCAATCCATTGTCAAATCTTCCTTTCTATCTTGTTGACTTTCTTGTTCCCTTCTCTGCACTTACACAGCCACACCACTAACCCAGGTGCTTATCACCTCTCACCTAAACTACTGAAATAGTCTTATATGTAGACTGCCTGGCTTATATCTCCCCACTCCAATTCATCTTTCACCCAGGTGTCAAAGTATTCTTTCAAAAGTAAAGATCTAATTGTTATCCTTTTTGCCTAATGAGCTCCAGTAGCTCCCTATTATCTTTAGGATAAAATTTGAAGTTATATTTGGAATTTAAAGCTCTTCATAACCTGGTCGATGCTTACCTTTCCATTCTTATCACACATTACATACTTCTTACTTCTATTAACTCTACTGATGTACTTTTAGGTACTCTAAGACACTCCAACTCCAATTTCTACACCTTTATATTGACTATTTCTGCATGCCTGAAATGATCTGCCTCTCTCACCTTTGGATTTCTGGTTTCCTTCAAGGCCCAGCTCAAATTCTACATTCTGTAAGAGGCTTTTTACCATTTCCCCAGATGCTAATACCTTCTTTCAGATTTGTTGTTTGGTCATTTCATTCATGTTAGACTCTTCTTGACATTATTTGACATTTTCTTGGCAAGGATACTGGAATGGTTTGCCTCAATAAATGCCTCACTAAGTCAGAAGCATGGACCATCCAGCCTCATCCTCACTTCTGACGTTGAGATCAAAGATAGTTTAGGGTTGAGGTGACTGCATGATGATCACACCAACTGTTAACAAATATCATTAACACCACTGATATATTACCCTAAGGTTTGCAAAGCACTTTCCATATATTATCTCATTTAATCTTCATAATAGCCCCATAAGGAAGGACCCCATTTGAACATATGAGGAAACTGAGAAGGAGGTTAAGTGACTTGCATAAGGGTTTCATAGGTAGAGAGTTTCGGAGGCAGGATTCAAATTCAGGTGGCTATTTTCTTTGCCAAAGCAAATCCCTCTATATTCATAAGTAATCCCATTCAACCTTTCCTTCTCCAGCAGATTTCCCCCTGTATCATCCTTACTCTCTCATTTATCTTGAATCTCTTCCTATCTACTGGCTGCTTACCTACTGCCTACAAACATGTTCATATCTCCCCCACACTCAAAAAACCTTCAATTAATCTGTCCATTTTTGTTAACTGCCAACCTATATCTCTCCTCCCTTTTGTAGCTATATTCCTGCAAAAAACCATCCACAGCCTTCACTTTGTTTCCTCTTTTAACCTCTTCATAATTTTCTGTAGTCTGGCTTCCAATCATTCAAATTACACTCTCCAAATTTACCAGTGATCAAGATTCTAATTATCAGAGTTAATGTCTTTTTCCTATTCCTCATCCTTCTTGACCTGTCTGCAGCCTTTGACACTGTTGATCATCTTCTCCTTGAAACTCTCTTCTCTCCAAGCTTCCATGATACCACAAACTCTCTACTATGCTTGATCAAACAGCCTGAAAAGAGAACCATCAACTGAAGTGTGGAAGAAGATTAAAAAATCAACTTAGAGAAAATTGAGGATGCCTTAAACATGAAAGTATCCCTCAGTAAGCAAGTATAGATCAGGACAAGCCTTCACATATAATGGGACACAGGGACAGACATCTTCAGTGAATGTGTCACTGGTTAAGATACCACAAGCTTGAAGACATTTTGAATTTGTACCTTTTCACGTAACATAATTTTTAGTGACCATTCTCACTGTGGGTCACATGTGATTTCCAAGCTTCTATGAATGAATAAAATCAAAAGCACAATCTCTCACATTTTATTAGGACTTCAAAGGATTTCTCAATGTGAGCCCTCCATTCACCATTCAGATCCCAACCATTCTAAACTTTTGTAGTTGAATTTGTAAAGGCATCAACCATTTTGTGGTGAGCCTCCCTGCATGTTTCTAGACTACTTCTTGAATTTTAGTTCATTGCAATGCCTACTATTGAAGCTTTTTGAATCTGAGAGGAATTGACTGAATTTGCACTATGCTTTTCTAGCCTTTAAGAATTCAAGGTAAGTTTAGTATGACAAAGGGGACACATAAGTAGAATTATCTTTATTCCTTATTTTTTTCAGAATACCAGAGAATGGGGTAGACAGACATCTGCCTCAGAACTCATTTAGTATAAAAGGGATTCATGGTTTTGTTTCATAATGCAGTCTCTCTTTGGAAGACTAGTAAGGTATTGTGCTGACCTTTTTTGTAGTGAATGGTGAGCCTTATCCAGATGAGAAGTGGGAAGTTGCTTTGGTTGTAAAATTTGAAGCTATGATATGGTATACTGCTAATAACAGACTAGATGAAGTATCACTTTGAACATAATCATTACTGAAAACGAATTATAAATGTAGCATTGCTTGGAAGATAAATTCTTCCTAACTTTCCCATAGCAGGATTCACAAAGAAGTTTATAAATTACACTGGTGAAGTAGATAAAGCAAAAGTCCTGGAGTCAGGAAAACCTGAGTTCAAATTCAGTCTCAAATATTTACTAGCCACTTCTGTTTGTCTCAGTTTCCTCATCTGTAAAATGGGAGTAACAATTACACTTACCTCCCAGGTTTGTTGTGAGGATCAAATGAGATAATAATCATAAAGTGTTTGGGACAGTGACCAGCTTGTAGTAAGTCCTATATAAATGCTATTTTTTATTATTGTTGTTTTCTCTCAAGTTAGATTTCTAAAGACACTGACATCATTTCTTACCTATATGTCTTTCAATGAAGAGAATATTTTCCACTGTGTGTGATGTTCTATTAGAAATATGACAAGGACAGCCTGCGTACAATTAGACCTTGTGCTATAACAATCCAGGTGCCTAGGGTAAATTCAACAAAAAAGTGTGTGCACAATATTTCTGGTCCTAACAACAGCTGGATCATGGGTGCAAGGGTTCCATTGTCCATTAGGGAGCCTGACTTGTGCCTTAATTGATGTTGTTGGAGAGTTTTGGATACTAGAAGAGAAGCCCTATGGAAATGGGATCCTGGAGGTATGATTTGAGTAGCACAGACTAGCAAAGTACCTTACACTGAGGTCAGATCCTGGCAGTCACTGAAAGAAGGAAATAAACTCCTACCATCACACTCTGGAAATGCTTCCCCTCTTGGCAAATTGCCTCTCTATCATTGAGGCACAAGAAAATGAGGTCATTGTTATATTTGCTAATAAAACAATATTGTCATTCTCATTTATAAATTGATCTATTAACCTGGGTTAGTGCACATCTATTTCCCCCAGCCTGATTGGTGAATTGATCAAATAAAATACCTGACCATACAAGTATGGGGACCATATCATGGAACTCTAGTGATCTCCTCAGGTGGTCAGCTGGGTCTCCAACTGACAGTCACTTTCACTCTTGGCAACCAATATAACTGCAATAAGAACCAGTTGATCCTTAGTATTCTACTATACCCATTTTCTTATCAACCTTCCTGACTTTCCAGAAAGTACTGAAAATTAAACTGGTGTAAATTATTTCATAGTAACTCATTGCCTGAATAATGTATAAATGTGTATTATGGAGGTTTTTTTTCCCTTCCTTTAACCTACTCTGACTATGCACTAAGTATGTCATTTCTATTCAATGAATAGTCAAATGATGGCAAGAATAATTATAAAAGCACATTTTATATAGTTTTTTCAAGGCTTTCAATGACTCCATGAAGTAGCACAAGTATCCACATTTTCCAGATGAAGAAACTGAGCCTCAAGGAAGTAAGGGATCTTATTCAACATTTTACAAATGTTAAGTATGCAAATAGAGATTAAAACAGAGGTTTTCTCTCAAAATCAGAGCTAATATTCTTTCTACTATGCCATACTACTGATTCTACTGTGGGCATGAAGTTGAGTCTACCATCCTCCTACCAAAGTATCTAATCAAAACCTTCTCTGAATTGTTGATGACAGTTAAAATGTGAACTCTGTGTTTGGCTAAGGTAGACCAGATGCTTCCAATTGATAACCCTCAGCTCTATGGCCAACATCCATTCACTGACTGCAAATATACACTTAACTTTTCAAACCCAGAGACTCTCAAGAAAAATTAAAGGATTTCACTTCTTATCAGAAATACTTCATGATTTCTCTTCAGGCCTTATGACATTAAAACATGCATCAGGATTATTCTTATGTCTATCCCAGTGCTGCTGTCCTGGGGCAACAAACTCCAACTCTAACTTAAAGTATCTGTAATGTAGCTACATATGAGAGAGCCCAAACCCCCTGTCTATATGCTATAAGAACATACACAACCTTGAAGTGTTATACAGATGCATTATTGATGTTATCAGTATTACTCCAAGTCCTTTTAAGCAGAGATACATACACAGAGCATTTTGGTTCACTGTGGGCCCACATTTTGTAGTCCCACTGCCCTCAAGACCCCCAAGACGTCACAGTCTCTTGAAAGTCTAGAAATGCATTAAAACCTGGCTCCAATGCTAACTTCTCCAAGAAAGCTTCCTAATACATATATCCCAGTTCCTTCCTATCTTTGTGGTCCTTCCAAATAGACATATAACATGAAATTCCAGTTACCATTATTCATATAGATGCAGCATGCTATAGTAGTGTGTTGAGCTTGGAGTCAGGAAGACGTGGGTCCAGATATTTCTGTTGACCGGAAGCAAAACCTGCTATGTACCGACAGCAAGCCTAGGACTTTATCTCCTCTAGAGGCAGCATGGCACCGTGAATTGAGTGTTGGTGTTGGAAACTTAATTTTGCATCTTGTCTCAAACACTTACTAGCTTTGTCAATCTGGTCCAATCAATGAACATCTCTGGGCCTCTGTTTTCTCAGCTATAAAATGAAGATAACAGTAAGGAGTAGATGAGTGAATTAAAAGACTTGAATGTTAAAATATTATATAAATGCTAACTTCTATTATTACTAAATCATAAATTGACTATGAGCTATATTGGAGCAGGTTAATTCCCATGTTATGAATTCTCTTGCTTGAAAAAAAACCACATATTTTTTCTCATATTTGTGCCATTACTCATGAGATAAAATCAGTGTGGAGTAATGGAAAGGTCCTTGCCATTTGGAATGACTTCGGTTTGACTCCCAGTTCTGATACTTACAAGGTGTCAAGTTCCTTTCATTCCCTGAGATCAATTTTAGTGTCTGTAAAATGGGAAGAATTAATATTATTTATCTGACAGGGTTGTGAGAAGAGTATTTCATAAATTTTATAATAAACCTCCACCAACAAATGGGAATGCCATTATTAATTTTAGAGCTAAAAGGGACTTAAGGTCTATAATTTTACGATTCTATATAAGGGTTTATTTAGAGTACATTTCTAATTATATTCAATCAAGGTAACAAAGTAGAAAATGAGACTATATAAACCAAGATATCTAAGAAAAAATTCTAATAGAAGGTAGGAGAGGTAAGAACTAAGTTTCTTTATCCCCCCCTACTAAATGACTTTATATCCATTAAGACTCAAGTTCAAGGAAGCCAACCCCTACGCCCTACTCTTAGGACTTAAACTATTACCTACTTTAATAGATCTGTGACTTTGCTATATTTCAGTGGACTTCCCAGTAGGAAGAAGACCCTTCAGATCCTTCAAAGGATTATCTAACAAGCCCTGTTCTTCTCCTTTCTTCAGTCACTGTGAAAGCAGAAAAGACAGATGACAACCAGCCCAGGTACTTACACTGCTAACATGTGAATGTGGCAGGTCTTGGTGGAAGATTGTTTCCCCCACCTAATGATGGAAGACTATCATCTGTACCTTCATTGATTCCCAGCTACTAAAAACAGGGAAGACTGTTCTTTTACTAGAGGACCCCAATTTTGTTATTATTTATCAGTGAGGGGGGCTCTGAGAGACTATATAACCAAGACATATCCCCTGAAATGCTTCCTCAGAGGATCCAGAAGCCAGAAAGATATTTGGATCCCCTGATGTAGCTCTTGGGACATGATGCATTCAGTGAATCCTCTGAGGAAGCAATTACTTCAGTTTTCCCTCTTTTTATCAGCCACCCATCCCTCGAGCAACAGCAAAGGTGAAATAGGAAAAAAGGATCTGAAATGGGTGCCTCCCAGGTGTGGTTACCTTGTATAATAACCTTTAATCCTGACCGCCAAATCCCCATTCGCTGTTCTCATTGTCTGCTTTTCTTTTAGCCTTTCAGTCTTTCTAGTAACGCAATTTATATCACTTCCATTTCAATGTTATTATAATCATTTACTTGTTGTATTTGATAATTGTCTCAATTCAAGGAAATGATTAAGCCAATATTAGTCAATAATATTAAGTCAATAGTATTAAGCATCTAGATGTCATTCTGGGTGCTACATTTTAAGGGGAATTTAAGAAATTAGAATGCTTCTGGGGAAAGTGAGCAAAAAAAAAATGATGAGACTGGAATCCATGTCATATTAGGAACAACTGAAGGAACGAGAGACTTAGGCTTGAGTAGAGAGGACTAAGAAAAAAACCAGCAGTTTTAGTTTTTGTTTGTCTAGTTTTTTTGTTCTTTTTCTTTTTTATTCTTTCTTTCTTTTTTTTTTTTTTTGACAATTTGAAGGGATGGAACATAGCTAGAAAGAGCAAATATCTTTGTGGAGCATGGTGTGGTAGGTTAGGGTGAAAAAGAGACACGAAAGGTAGGAAAAAAAAACCCACCTCATTCTTTCTTATTCCATCCTTTAAATAGAAAAGAAGAGATACAGATTCTTCCAACACCTTTCTCTTCCCACTGGGTGATCCTGGACAGGACTTTCCCTTAGTTCTCACCCTTCTCCACCTCTTATTGGGTCAGAAAATTTGACTAAAGTACCTATGGCACAGTGAATTGAGTGTTGGTGCTGGAAATTTAATTTCGCATACTGTCTCAGACACTTACTAGCTTTGTCAATCTGGTCCAATCAATGAACATCTCTGGGTCTCATCTCTTGGTCCTTTACCTCAGAATAAAAAAAAAAAATTAGCCTTGTGGTGATTTGGTCTCAAGAATTCAGGTTTCTCTCTGAAAATTTAGAAGCTTATAGATATGTTTTATCAATATATTTTTAAATTTTATATTATTTATTTTATTAGTTTTTATTTATTTATTTTTTATTAATAAAATATCATTAGCTTAAGATCTTCTCATATGTAGTTCATAGAAACCTCCACCATTATCATTTCAGTGTTTTGTACAGAAAAGTTAGATCTCTGACTAGGTTGAAGTCTGTGTATTTGGTTTGTCTAATCTGACATTAACATACAGACATGCAGCACAAAGCAGCTCATAGATTTTGTGTCAAGGGAAAATGCTTTAAAAAATACAAATTAAATCAGAGGTCACAGCAGACTTAAAGAACATGGAAACTTAACAGTTTTTTTTTGTAGGCAGAGATAAAGTTGGGGGAGAGGGGAATAGTTAGAGCTCATCAATGGCTCTAGGCTTCTCTCTGGAAGAAAGGTCAAGTTGCTTCTTAGCCAAAGGTTTACAGGCATAGAAGTAACTTGGTAAATCTATACAATGAACCTAAACATCAATTTTAATTAATTCCCATTCAAAATATGCATGCTTCTCCAGTCTGGATGGCTTATTCTATTAGTTTCTTTTTACCTCCTTCCCTGATTCTTTCTCTCTGTCTCTGTCTCTGTGTCTCTCTGTCTCTGTCTCTGTCTCATTCTGTGTGTGTGTTTCTCTTCACCTCCTCCTCTCTCTTATCTTCTCCAACTTTTCAGAAGAGAACTGGGAGAAGGGAAAGGAGCAGAAGTAGCCTGATTTTCTAGACACTATTCAGTAGCCTAGAATCCCAGAGATTTACTTGTTCTTCTTACTGAAGGGATTGATTACCACTTTCCATAATCTATTTTGCGTGTCTCTGATTCAGGTATTATCCCCTGCCGTATCAAGCAGCCTTGACCTGAATTGGCCATTTATCTAACTGTTCTGGATGAACCATCAAATACACACATTACAAATTAAGGCATAAAACATATTCTCTAATACTCTAGATAAGCAATATTCATTTAGCAAAATCTCAAATCTCACATCTATATCTGAAACACATCCCAAACTCAATAAGGCCCATAAGACATGAAGAAATAACCTGAACCTGCTTAAAAGTATTTTCAAGGGGTGGCTAGGTGGCACAGTGAATAGAGCACTGACCCTGGAGTCAGGAGGACCTGAGTTCAAATGTGGCCTCAAACACTTAACACTTACTAGCTGTGTGACATTGGGCAAGTCTCTTAACCTCAATTACCCTGCCTTCCCCCCTACAAAAAGCAAAAAATAAAAATAAAAGTATTTTCACAAAAAACTCAAAATAGAGCACAGGGTCTGATGAAATTGTTCAAGTAGTTAGCAACAGGTATGAGAGCAAAAGAACACAGAAGGAGCTGAGCAGCAAAGATGACTGAGAAAGTGGATCAGATCTCTCACACTTTTTATCTATATAACTGTAGACAATTGATTATAATTCCATTTAAAATAACTGCAAACAATATAAAATACTTGAGACACTACCTAACAAGAGAAAACCAAATAACTACATGAAAATAATTACAAAACACTTCACACAAATAAAGTTAGAACAAGTTTGGAACAAGTTGGAAAATATTCATTGCTCATGGGTAGGCTGAACCACTATTAAAAAAATAATTCCACCTAAATAAATCTACTTATTCAGCGCCATATCAAAGTACTCCCCCCAAAAAACATAGAAATAAAAGCTATAATAAAAAACTCATCTGGAAGAACGAAAGATCAAGAAAATCAAGGAAATCAATGAAAAAAATATGAAGGAAAGTGGCTTAGTAGTACCAAATTTCAAACTGTATTACAAAGCAGTAATCATCAAAACAATCTAGAACTGGCTAAGAAATGGACTGGTGGATCAGTGGCAGGCATACACTAGGTACACAATGCACATTAGTAAATGAATGTAAGAATCTAGTGTTTGACAAACCAAAGATCCAAGATTTGATGAAAAGACTTCACTATTTGACAAAAATTACTGGAAAGTAGTTTGGTAGAAACTAGGTATAGACCAACAGCTCAAACCTCAGAATAATTAAATAAACAAAGATGTGTCTAAAATGCAAGTACCAGGACTTGTAGAGGAAGATAACTCACTTTCTCAAAAAACATAAAGGACAAATTTTGGCTTTTAAAAGTAAAAGGCACACAAAGGCAGTAATTTAACCAAAATGTTAACTTCTAAAATCTTTAAATATAAGCAGAACTTTCATAAATCCCTGAGCAAACACATCTTAATTAAAAAAAAAAAAAGCTTTTGGTTGGCAAGCTAGGTGGCCCAGTGGATAGAGTACTAGCCCTGGAGTCAGAAGGAGTTGAGTTCAAATCTAGCCTCAGACATGTGACACTTACTAGCTATGTGACACCAGGCAAGTCACTTAACCCCAATTGCCTCACAAAAAAAAAAATTGAAATTAGAAAAAGTCATTCAAGTTGTTTCCCCATACAAGAAATGACTGTTTTAAACTTGGAGTGAGGGTAGTGTGATAATTAAGTCTTCAGGACAGAGGTAACAGGTGGTACATTATTTTAATGACAGTCCAAATGACTTACAAGGGAGTTTATATACTCACTTCAGAACCTATCAATAGTCTCCTTTTCCTTTCCATGTTACTCTTTTTCCCTCCACTTCTCTGACAAGAGACCTGACTGTTGTTCAGATCAATTCCTAAGGAGAAATAGGAACTTGAATATGAAAGATCTAAAGAAGAAGGAAAATTAAGCCCTCCTAGATCAGCCTGATTCCACAAAAGGGGAGCATGAGCTTCAACTCTGCCCAGATGATGCAGGCCTACCACCCAGAAGACACTTCAGGAACAAGAGCTGACAATGATTTGTTTCCTCAAGAAAAATGTAACCCATAATACCAAGACCTTAAGAAATTTTGGTTGGATTGAATTAAATTGCACCTGAAATGCATCTGGGACAACACTGAAATACTAGTTCCAAGGCTAAAAGTTTACAGTCAGAGAGAAATCTTCATCAGAACATCTGGGTTGACCCCACTGAGGTGGAGTCTTAGCTTCAGCCTTCATGTGTGGCTTTCATATCTTCTGTTCTAGCTACTTTTCCTTTCAGTTTTGTGTACTTCTTTTGCGCACTTCTCATCCAATCATAACCATCCAAGTGTTTAACCCTGCCTGACACATAGAAGGTACTTAATAAATGCTAATTAGCACTTTCTCTTTTCCTTTCCCTATTAATAGATCAGAATATAGAACTGAAATATATTTTTATAAGGCATTTAGAATCACCTGTTCCTACTTCCCTTCCCAGCCTTTCCTCCCCTCACCCCCAACCCTAGCGTTTTTTTGTTTGTTTTGGTTTTGGTGTTGTTGTATTTTTTTTTTTTTTCATATGGAGTAACCTCAAAAATCACAGGGCAGGGAAGGACTAAAAGCCTTGTTTCCTGAGTCCTAGGTCAGAGTTTTTGCTCTACCTCTTGCATAGAGGTCTTATTTCCTAAATAAAACTTCAATTGTCCCAGGGTGCAATATTCTGTTTTCTAACCCTTACTACCTGTAGCACTCTGACTTGCTTGTAGCTCCTATATTATTGATAGCTGGTTCTCAACTCTTAAAGATTGTTGAGGAAAGTACTTGCTTAAAGTTAAGGTTTTAAGACTGTTTTATATTACTGAGTCTTAGAACTGTTCTTAGTGTGAAGATAATTTTGATATCCCTACTGGATTTAATCAGTATTTACTCAGTTTGTTGTGATTTAATGAATATCAGTGAATGTTAGTGAAATAAGTAGAATGGGATAAAGTGTTAGTTATGTTAGTCCATGCTATTAAAATTAGCTATGACTAAGTAAGCATGTATTGATCATATTAATTGCATGTGATTGATAAGATCACTACATGTGTAATGGCAAGCAAAGAAGTAGTTAACACCTTGTTTCAGCTATTTAATTATTTAGCACCTTGTTTCAGTTTGAGTTTCTTTTAAGGCTTGTCCATGATCATATCAAGTCTTTTGTTAAGAAACAGAACTTGTGAACCCCTGTTGCTAATGCAACCGGAAGGGGAGGAACAGGGAGGAGTTTAAGGACCACATATAAGGAGAAGCCCAGGTTGGAAGAAAAAGCAGAACTGTGAGGAAGCATGGATGTGGTGTTGGTACTTTGTCTGTTTTGATGGTATTTTGTCAGATTCATCTGCAGATAGAGGACTTTGCTGTTGTTATAGAAGCCCTGGGACCTTGCTTCTGGTTCAAAAGCCCTGAAAGAGGATTTTATTGTTGTCTGTTTATAGAAGTCCTGGAGGAGGGTCTTACTGATGTTTTCAGAGGTCCTAGGATTATACTGATGATTTGTGTTGATTTCTCAGACCTTGTTTGTAGGTCTGTGTTGATTTCACAGGCAGATAGTGAATCAATGATGGTGCTGGCAATGTGAATGGATGTAATTGTGGCTTTGTTAAGCTTTATCTTCCCAGGAATAGCAACTACAAAGAACTTGAGGTGGACTGGACATTGTGAACTTTAGTATGGAATAGGAACTGGACAAGGAACTGGACAAAGAACTGAAAAAGTTGCTGAACAAGGAACTGAGAGCTGCCAGCCCTTGAATCCAGGTGACAGTTGTGTAGATTTGGGCAGTAGCTGGGACCATGGAAGAGGAACCATGGAAGCTGAGGGCCAGCTCAGAGACAAGATGAAAAGACCTCTCCTTGGGTATTTAATGCAAACTGAGAAGATCATGATTTACTGTGGCCTAGGGGTAGGAGAATTTTGTACTCTGCATCCTGTACCTCTTCAGAATGATTGAATTAAGGATTATTGGAAACTAATATCCAATTAAGAAAAAAGAAGACCTTTTGACTGAAGGATTAAGACAATGTGGCCTAGGGTTGGGGAATTTATCTTTGTACTTTGTGTCCCTTAAGGAGGTTTGCTTCTTAAGGATGATTGAGTTAAGGACTTACTGAATGATTGTACTTTGTGTCCCTTAAGGAGGCTTGCTCCCTAAGGATGATTGAGTTAAGGACTTATTGAATGATATCTTTTGTTTAAAACTATGTGGCCACTTTGGTGAAAACTATGTGAGCACTTTAGTCATAACTTTTATGCTATAATATTATGAATGCTATACTTTGGTTTCTGTCAATGTTTTGTCTTAGTTTATTACTGAATAGAGAGTTCACCATACTATGTAATCAGAACCTTGAAGCTGTTCACAGCAGCAGTCCTCTGGAAAGCTGCTTGTGTTTGGCTTTACAACATGCTATATTAGCTAGGCCTGTTCTAAGAACATATATTAACATGTGTTAAGGACTTGTATTTGCAATATCCTCTCACCTCTAGGAATCATTACTGCCATTCCTAAGTAATCTTTGTTTTAAAACCACAACTTGTTTGGTCCGCTAGGATACTGTTGGCCAATCATTAATGTTTGATGGCCTGTGGAAAACCCCCTGCTGAGATGAGCTGTAGCTGATGACCTGTAAAAGGCCTGCTGACAAAAGTGGTTGTGGTTGACTTGGCCATTTCCATTAGCCAGTTATGAGAAATCCCCTTTACATAAACACATATTTCTGAAGATTAGCATGATATTAGGAACTTCCCAGGGATGCCCCAAGGATATTAAGATAATTCAGCTCCTGAGCATCAAGGTCCTTGGTTGAGAGGAAGGTCTTGGACGTCACTGCTTAGGGAGCCAACTTTGCATTATTCTATAATAAATTGATAAGTAAATGAAAAAGGCAAAAAGAGTTGGAGTCAGGATTGTGTATCTTCCACTAAACAGAATGAGAATGTTCTCCCAACACCAGATGACTGGGCAGATTTTTAAGGATCTTAAATCATTCCATTGCTTTCTTCTCAACTAATGCTATTCACTACAGGCTCATCTAGACATTCTGGGGAAGTCCTCCACAGGCATCCACAACCCAAGGGAACTGGGACTAGAGGCTGAGTTATAGGGGGCTACTTATGAGATGGGACAGTTGGAAACACATGAAGGAAAAAAGCAGAAGGGGTAGAATTTGCCCCCTGGGAAAAGCAGGCAATCAGGACAGCAGTTTAAGGGTGTAAAGACCAAGATATGTGACTAGGCAGAAGAAAACAGCAGATAAAACAAACAATACTAACAGGCAAGTCATTTTATTCTTAGTAGTAGAATATTTACAGCAAATAATAGGGTTTCTGAAAATCTTAAGTACCCATGACAAAGCAAGTGAGGATATAACATTATAACATGTCTTTTCCTTCATAACATGTCTTTTCCTTCATCTCGGAGAGAGGGAGATGCTTATTTCTGTCCCAGATCTTTCTACTACCTTTGTTGCTGAGCAGAGAAAAGAGTATAAAAGCCAAGGGCCCACAGTCCATAGTCATAGGATTCCACCTCCATGAGCACAGGTAGTCTCTGTGTCTCCAACAGCTGCCACAGGTGGCATGGGGAGCTCATCAGTGCTTGTAGAAGTAGAGGGTACAAAGGCCCCACACAGAATCAGAATGGTCCGGTGCAGTTTAGGCAGCAAATCCCAAGCCCATGCCCTAGGTTAAACCTAATGCTTCCCTTCCACCTCTAGCTGCCATTGTTGGGGCCTTCACCTGCTCACCAGCTCTGTCCAGGTGGTGGAAGATGAAGTAGTACAAGAATTTTTTTAAGTCATCTAATGCAAATAATTCTAATTCTGTTATGTATAATGCATGTCATGGGAGATGCATGTTCTGCCATTATCTAAATTTTCATTCATCAAAAGTGAAATCCCTACCTACACATCCTACACATACACTAAGACACTTCAAACTAGCACCTCCCTCCTGCTATTTACTCATTTATAAAACAGGAAGGAACCGCTTCTTTTCTTATGCCCTGAGACAGTCTAAAGTGGGGTGGGGGAGGAGGGAGGGCAAAAGCTAGAGTAATATCTGTCTTCCCCAGTCTTGAACTTCATGGATTTTATGCAGTGACAGAACCTGGTAACTACAAAGAATGATCAAGCATAAAAGTGTTTGCGGAACTGAAACAAGCCTTTCTTGATTCTCCCAGTTGTTACTTTTTCCTCCTGTTCTTCCTCTTCCTCCCAAAAAATTATTTTTATTTTGTGCATGCTTTCAAATTTGCTAATTTGTGTACTTGCTGCTTTCTGCAGGAGAATGCAAGCTGCTTGGCTGAGAAGACTATCACTTTTGTCTTCCTTTCATTAGATATTAGCACATATTCAACACATAGTAGGACCTTCGATAAACACTTGAATTGAAACGGATCAGCCCCTATGGGGAATGAGCATAACTAGAAACGAAGAAACATCAACAGGTTTTAGAAGCATAGAGGGTAAAGAGCAGCAGCCAAAGATAAACACTTCCATTTCTACTCTCACAGGCCAAAGACAGCAGGATCCACAGATGATTTCAGGAAAGCATTGGCGGCTTTAATGCATTCATCCAGGGAGGAATCTGTAAACACAAGAATATGCACAACACTACAAATGCCAGACAAAACAGAGGTGTCACTTTGCTCAATAGTCTGTATTCTTTATTCATTCTTTATCCCCCTTTTTATTGTTGTTGCATCATTTCAGTAGTGTCTGACTCCATTTAGGGTTTTGTTGGCAAAGATACTGGACTGCTTTCCCATTTCTTTTTTTCAGATCATTTCAGATATGAAGAACTGAGGAAAACAGACTTAAGTTACTTTGCCAAGGGTCACAGATTTCAACTCAGATCCTCCTGACTCCAGGGCCAGCTCTCTATCCACTGTACTACCTAGTTACCCCTACTCCCATTCTGCCCTCCCCCAACCATTTCTAGCTCCAGCAAACATTCGTTAAGCATTTATTATGCTTAACAGAAGGCACTGCTATATCCCCATCAAGACTCCTGCTCTTTCTCTTTTTTCCTCCATTAAATTCCCCTTTCACTCTTCCTGCCCCCACAAACACTTCTGAGGTACAACATTCTTGAAACCAGAGGAGTGAATAGCTGTTAGAGCAATCTCAGGCTCACCCTGAGGGCATCCATGGGACTAAAGTAGGAGGGATGCTAGCAACCTGGCAGAAGGAAGGTGAAGAGAGCCAAGGCTACTCTGTGGAGAGTTCTTGATATCCCACCAGCCTTACTGATGGGCATTTCCAACCTTCTTCTCTTGTCTCCCCATGTCCCTCACTACCTCTGAGTCCTTTCTCGAGGTTGAAAGACCAAAAAAGTAGAACAGAAAGGAATCAGGCCATCACACCCTCCATATCCCACCCTAGACAGGTTAAGGAGGCAGTATCCTGAGGGAATAGTAAGTCTCCTGATTTCTGAGGAAAGAGGTTCTCAAAGCAGAATCCTTACCAGATCGAGCCCGGATCCATGCCACAGCCTTCCTTTCCAGGAGTTCCCATTCTTCTCTCTGGTCCCAACTGCAGCTGTGCATCCACAGCACAGCCAAGATAGTGGCCCACCTTGGGACATCTTTACTCTAGAGAATATATAGAACCGAAGGCCCCAACGTCAGGGGACCCAGAAAGCAGAGAAACCCTTGGGTGGTTCTGGGCCCATGCAGGACCATAGATAGAACTGATCCCAGATAGATTATCTACTAGTCCTTCCAGTTCCCTGCACTTATTGTTGTACTCAATGAACAAATGTTTACGGAGCATCTGCACATGTAGAACTATCTGGCTTTAAGGCCTAGAAAATAATTCCATCAACTACTCTCAGTCACAGAACACATCTAATGGGCAATGGCTCCCATCACTCTGCCCAAAGGCAAACTGCTCTGCCTTGTCCCTCTCTCTTACACTTCCCCCTAATACACATTCCACTCTAGGCCCTCCTCCCTGTAGGACTCTACCTGGTCAGGCAATGCAGCCAGTGCCCTCTGAACACTCACACCCAGGACTGAGGCCAGAGCTTCATCCAGTTCCCAGGAACCATCTGCCTTCTGGAGGGAAATCAGCTGTAGAAGTGGAGACGCTGGACAGGATGAGTCTGCAGGAATAAACAGTAAACTTCAGCATCTCTCACACCACCATGGCAGGTGTGGGAAAATGTCATTTTATAAAGACCTACTAGACACAAACAGGATACATTAGGAGGGTAAAATAGAGGGGGCTCTTTCTAGTAAACCTTGTTTGGGAGTCCCATAGCTCTATACACAAGGGACTTCAAACAGCAAATGCCCCCCCAAATTCTCCCAAGACCTTGCTATGCCCTAGGGCAATCTACCTGGGAGGCCCCGTGCCAGTGAAAGCCAGGATTGCAGACCAAATGGTAAAGCCTGGTCCCCAGTACATGCCACCAACTAATCTTGTCCACATTTCTGATCAGTATTGACACCTCACCACCCTAGCCAGCCAGCAGCAAGACCTCACCCACAGTACAAGCCCTCAGGGAGACCTTCCCAACCTGTGAAAGCCAGCACATAGAGTGTGAAGCCCAGTGAAAGCCAGTAGCAAGGCCCCAGCCTGGACACAAGAGGCATGGAACAGTGTAAGAACAGAGCCCAACACTCACATATAAGTACAAGGTCACAAAATAGGTAGAAAAAATGAGGAAAAACAAAAACAAAAAAAATTCAACTATATGAAGTTACTGTGGTGATAGGGAGGATTGAAGGCACAAACTTAGATGAGAACATAGTGTCAAAATGAATATATGTGAAGCTTCAAAGAAAAATATAAATTGGTCTGAGCCCTAAAAATGTACTAATGGAAGAGCTTAAAGAGGATTTTTATTTAGTTTTTTCTCCAGTGTTAATATTTTATATAGTATTTTGCTTTTTTCCCCAATTATATGTCAAGACATTTTTAGCATTCATTTTTACAAGATTTAAAACATATTTTTAAAGAGTATTAAAGAAGTAGAAGAAAAACTGGAAAAAGAAATGAGTAGTCCAAGAGAATCACGAAAAAACATTCAGCATCTTTGTAAAAAAAAAAAAAAA
>CM053588.1:213551936-213569624 GCA_028646515.1 Pseudochirops corinnae | reverse complement strand
TTTAAAATTGCTTACTATGTGCAAAACCTACCACTAGGTGTGGGATTTCCTTCCAAGTGAATAATGCAAATAATGTCTGTCTGAAGAAACTTACATTTTTGGGAGGGTAAGAAATGAATACAAAGGGAAAGGTCTTGTTATGACAATCAACAAAGTGAATCTGAGCTTTCTTTTTTTGTTAATTTATTTTCAACTTAAATATTAAAGCTTAAATACACAATAAGGAAAGAAAAAGAAACACATTATGAACTTAAGTACTAAAACTTAAATACAAAAGAAAAGAAAAAATAGCATTGCCATGTGTACAGCCGAATGTAAACGGATTCAAAATACATGCAATACATTTCCATTTGAAGAAAGCGTAATAAGTACTACTTATTGCATTCAGAGCTGTCCATCTTTGCTTCCTTGTGAGTTTTCTTTTGTTCTCTGCTGTGCACTTTTTACTTTGTTCTTTTCCCCACCTTCCTCCTGCCCTCCTTCAAGAAGGCTGCAATTAAGGATACACACACACATACACATACACACGTGAATATACATACACACATATATAACCATATATGCACACAAACATATATACATACACACACACTAACATATACATACATATACTTAGCTGTCTCTAATTATATTCATATATAGATATATACATTCATATGCATCTATGTAAGACAATACTATGCTTGTTTGTCTTCTGTTTCTCTGAGGGTGAATAACATCTTTCATAAGTCCAAACCTTTTTGTATTTTTCTAAGTCCACTAACTCTTCATTTCCTACACCACAGCAATGTTCCAACTTTATGCTGTTTAGTTATTTTAAATAATCTAAAACAATATTGATTAATATGGCTGACATACAGTCTAATTGCTTTCTTGTTCTCTTTTGATTAAATCTTTTTTAGCTTTAACTTTGTCTGAGATCATAATTACAGCTCCTGCTTTTTTCCTCATAAATTCTACTCCTGATCTTTATTTTATGTTTGTGTGTATCTCGTATTTCCTATCCCTCTTGACTCCTCTACTTTACTTCTACCTGCTACCTTGACTTCCTATTACTTAACCTAGCCCCCCATCCAATGATCCTTCCCTTATCCTCTCCCTCCCACCCTTTCCCCTTATCCTCTTGTTTTTATCGGAATTCAGAAGACTTCTATAACCTTCCAAATATGTTATTCTCTCTTTATCCCTTTCCCATTAATCTAGATACCCTTCTATACTCTCCCACACATACTTTGTCCTATTCCCTCACCCTCTTATTTCTTTATAAATTTAGGTGACTTTTATTCCATTCTCAATGTGTATATTGTTTTACCTTTAATCCAGACCTGATGTGAGTAGGGTTCCCTCTAATAATCCCTCCCTTATCCTCTCCCCTCTCTCTATCCTTTTAACCCTTTATTTCTTTTTGAATTTAGAAGGCTTTTACATATATACACATGTACACATGTATGTGTGTATGTATGTATGTATGTATGCATGCAAGTATGTATGTGTATATCATTTCCTCTTTAACTCATTCCTGATGAGAGTAGAATTACAGAACTACCAGCCCTCCTCTGTTATCTAATTCCTCTTTGTCAGTTCTTCCTCTTGCACCTCATTTGTATAATTACTTTTTACCTTTGTCCTAAGCAATTTTACTTTTTAGAATCACATCATACTCAGATCTACTCCAGTCTTTCTTTACTTCCAACAACCCAATTATTAATCACAATCTTAGACATGCATTTTACATTTTCTTATATAAAAAGTAAAGTTTGTCCTTATCGAGTCCCTTTGCAATTGGTCTCTGATGTGTACCCTATATTCCTCTTGGATCCTGTATATCAAATTTTCTATTAAGCTAAGGCTTTTTTGCAACAAAATCCTTAAAGTCTGGTAGTTCATTGAATGTCCATTTTATTTTTTCATTCAGGATTATGCTTAACTTTGCTTGGTATGATATTTTTGGCCACAACCCCAGTTCATTTGCTCTTTGATATATAGTGTTCAAGGACCTGTCGTCTTTTAGTATCATCATTGCTAGGTCTTGTGTGATTCTAATTGTGGCTCCATTATATCTGAATTGATTTTTTCTTGTTGCTCATAATATTTTTCTCCTTGATATGGGGATTTCAGAATTTGACTATGACATTCCTATAGTTTTTCCTTATAGGATGTCTTTCAGGTGGTGATCAATGGATTTTTTCTATTCCTACTTCCCCCTCTTGTTTTAATGCTTCAGGACATTTTTATTTATTTATTTCTTATATTATTATATCACAATTCTTCTACATCTGAGCTTTCTCAATCTGAAGAAAGGAGTGGTGGTAGTGGTAGTAGTGAACAAAGCATTGAACATAATATCAGGAAACCAGAGTTTAAGTTCCTTGCTAATTACCATAGCCAAGACATTAAACCTGTCAGGACTTCATTTTTTTCATCTGTGAAAAGATAATAATATACTTATACTACTTACTATAAATGGTTGTTGGGAGAAAAGTATATTTTTTAACTCTAAAGAACTCTGTAAATATGAATTATTGCCTGGATGTTTAATTGCTTCGGACTCTTTGTGACATCATTTGGGGTTTTCCTGGCAAAAATACTGGAGTGGATTCCCATTTCCTTTTCCAGATCATTTTATAGATGAGGAAACGGAGGCAAACAAGATCAAATATCTTGCCCTGGGTCATACAGCTAGTAAAGGTCTGATTTAACTCAGAAAGATGAGTCTTCTTGCCTCTAGTCCTGACATTCTATCCATTGTACTGCCTAGCTGCCCACTGTCTGGTCAATACCCATTTATTAAAAGGGATTTATTAGTTTGTTAAACCAGATCAGAATCAGAAATAAAATTTTATATATGGCTTGACATTGTTCTATGAAAAATCCAATGCCATTAGAAAAGAAATGCGTCTTTCATTAAATCAAGAAACATTTTTTTTATTAAACACCAGTCATAAAGCACCTTATTTCCTGAAAGTGGACTATGTCAGACATCATTTGCTTTTCATGATGCACACACAGACTTCAAGCAGGAATGCACAGACAAGTCCCAAAAGCTCCTTGGACCTAAGTACTTGGTGTTGACTCTCACCCCTATAATGGTCAGGTGAAAAGGAAAACTACAATGCTGATCAGTCATTCTTTAATGGCCCATAGTCAGAATATTTACTGGTTACAGTAAATGACCTAGCTTAGAGTTGGGAAGACATGGATTTAAGTCCTGTAGTTTAAGAAAAATTCAGAATGTGTAATCTTGCAGGACTAACTTAACCTCTCTACCACAAGCAACTTGCTAAGAATATGTTACACTTTAAGTTGCTGATATACAATGTTGGAGGTCATTTCCATATAGGAAGTTCACACCAATGAAGTAGCAGAACTAAACTCTCCTTTTTTACCTCAATGAAATATCCACATTCAAAGAGGGAATATTTCCCTTAAGACGGCCATTTCTGTGAGGTTACAGTCACTGCTGCTTTAATCACAGAGTCTGCCTAAATTCCAAAATTTAGGAAAATGAATCTAAAATGGGAAGGTTATTCAAGAGAAGAAAGAACTCATCCTACTACTATTGCTCCTGTGGGTCTCTTTTCTGACACATATACCATCCACAAATCAGTAAATGATGACCCAAAGAGAGAGCAGAGACATGCCTAGCATTTCATAAGTGGGAAACAGCATAGGAATGTGATCAATAGGTTGCATAAAAAGATGGCAACAATGACTTACCAGGGAAACTGAGACCTCCTTATTTAGGTCTCTGCAGTTAGCCCCATCCCACACAAAACTCAGAAGTCCTGTCTGTTCTGTGTTGATTTCTCAGACAGAAGCCCTGTCTGTTGTTCTGTATTGGTTTCTCAGACAGAAAGTGAATTGAGATGATAATGCTAGTAATGCTGTAAAGTCAAGCACAAGCAGCTTTCCAGAGGACTGCTGCTGTGAACAGCTTCAAGATTCTGATTACATAGTATAGTGAACTCTATTTTTTTTCAGCAGTAAATTAAAGCAAAACATTCACAGAAATCAAAGTACAGCATTCACAATGTTATGTCATAACAATTTATCACTAAAATGGCCACATAGTTTTCACCAAAGTGGCCACATAGTTTTAAACAAAGTACAATCATTTAGTAACTCAATCATTTAGTAAGTCCTTAATTCAATCATCTTTAAGGAGGCAAGCCTCCTTAAGGGACTCAAAGTACAAAGGTCAAAGTTCTCCACCCCTAGGTAACAGTAAATCATAATCTTCTCAGTCAGCATTAGGTACCCAAGAAGAGATCTTTTCATCTTTACTCAAGGCTGGCTTTCACTTTCCATGGTTCTACTTCCATGGTCCTAGCTCCTGCCCAAATCTATACAACTGTCACCTGGGTTCAAAGGCAGGCAGCTCCCAGTTCCTTGTCCAGCTTCTTGTCCAGTTCTTCATCTAGTTCCTTGTTCAGTTCCCATTCTATATTGAAGCTCAGTGTCCAGTCCACCTCAAGTCCTTCACAGTTTCTGTTCCTGGGAAGACAAAGCTTAACAGAGCCAAAACAATGTTCATGCTCATTGTGGGCACCATCATCAATTCACTATCTGCCTGTGAAATTAACACAGACCCACCAACAAGGTCTGAGAACTCAACAAAAATCATCAGTATAGAAATCAACACAGACCCACAAACAAGGTCCAAGAGATCAACACAAATCATCAGTAAAGTCCCTGAACCTCTACAACCCTCCTCCAGGACTTCTGTAAACAGACAAACAGAAAATCTCCTTTCAGGGCTTCCAGTAAGGTCCCAGGGCTTCTGGACAGAGTATCACAAACAAACATCAACACAGACAGAACAAACAAATATAGAGTGCCGGGATACTACAAGTTTTCTCCTTCTCAACTCTGCCACCACAAGAGTTCTCTTTTCAGTTCTCAGTTCTGCTCAGTTCTCAGTTCTTCTCTCTTCTCAATTCTCAGTTCTCTCCAGCCTGGGCCTCTCCTTATATATGATTATTATTATCCTCCCCTTCCTATTACATTAGCAACAGGAGTTCACAACTTCTAGGGTTCACAAGTTATGGGGTTCATAAGTTTTGGATCTTAATACTTGACACAATCATGAGCTGAAACAACGTGTTAACTGCTTCTGTGTTAATTAAAGAACTGAAACAAGATGTTAACTATTTCTGTGTTAAATAGCTGAAACAAGGTGCTAACTACTTCTTTGCTTGCCATTACAAATGTGTGTAAATATTGTTGTAGCCCTGTTAAGCTTTGTTTTCCTAGAAGCAGAAACTATGAGGAACTTGGAGTGGAGCAGTTCCTGTGAGCTGAGATATGGAACAGGAATAGAGAGCTGCCTACATGTAAATTCAGGTAAGAGTTTGGAGCAATCAACCCATGGAAGAGGATCCACCCATGAAGGAGGAGCTGTGGCATTTGGAAATCACTCCTCCCCCAATCTGCTCTCTTCTACATCCTCTCCCATTCCCCCTCCAACTTTCCAGTAGGGCAAAATGGATCTCTGTACCTCAGTGCCTGGATATCTTATTTCACAGTTACATGTAAAATAATAATAATAATAATAATTTTTAAACAGTTGGTTTTAAAACTTTGAATTCCAGATTCTTTCCCTTCTTCCTTCATCACCCACCCTTACTGGAAAGATAAACAATTCAATATAGGTTGTATATGTGTAGTTACGCAAAATGTTTCCATAGTCTATATATTGTGAAAGACTGACTATATTTCCCTCCATCTTATCCTGCCCCCCACTTGTTCTCTTTTCTACTTTGACCCTTTCCCTTTTCAAAAGTGTGTGCTTCTAACTACCCTCCCTCCCCAATCTGCCCTCCCTTCTGTCATAGTCCCTCTTATCCCCTTTCCCCCTACTTTCCTGTAGGGTAAGATATACAATTTAGTGTGTATGTTATTACCTCCTTAAACCAAATTCAATGAGAGTAAGGTTGACTCATTCCCTTTTGCCTTCTTATTCTTCCCCTCCATTGTAACAGTTTTCCCTTGTCTCTTTTATATGAGATAATTTATCCTATTCTATCTCTCCTAATTTCCTCTCATTATATTTCTCTCTCACCTCTTAATTTTATTTTTAAAATATCATCCCTTCCTATTCAATTGATCCTGTGCCCTCTGTCTATGTATACATGTACCCATATATACACACACTCACATATCTATTCACATACACATATACCCTCCTATATAGACATACACATGTATAAATATATATTTATATATATTGTATGTACATATACATTTATATTCCCTTCAACTATTCTCATAGTGAGAAAAGTTCCATAACTTACAATGATCATTTTTCCATGTATGAATGTAAATACCTCAACTTTGACAAATTCCTTATGATTTATTTTTTCCTGTTTACCTTCTCATGCTTCTCTTGCTTCTTGTATTTGAATGTCAAATTTTCTATTCAACTCTGTTTTTTTCATCAAGAATGCTTGAAAATCCTCTATTTCAGTGAATAACCATATTTTCCCCTGAAACATTACATTCAGTTTTGTTGGGTGGGTGATTCTTGGTTTTAGTCCTAGCTCCTTTGACCTCCAGAATATCATATTCCAAGCCCTTAGAACCCTTAATGTAGAAGCTACTAGATCTTATGTTATCCTGATTGTATTTCCACAATTGTTTCTTCCTGGCTGCTTGTAATGTTTTCTCCTTGACCTGGGAACTCTGGAATTTGCCTATAATATTCCTAGGAGTTTTCTTTTTGGGATCTTTTTCAAGAGGTGATCAGTGAATTCTTTCCATTTCTATTTTGCCCTCTGATTCTAGAATATCAGGACAATTTTGCTTGAGAATTTCTTGAAAGATGGTGTCTAAGGTTCTTTTATTGATCATGGCTTTCAGGTAGTCCAATAATTTTTAAATTGTCTCTCCTGAATCTATTTTCCAGGTCAGAGGTTTGTCTAAGGAGATATTTCACATTGCCTTCTATTTTTTTTTATTTGTTTGGATCTGTTTTATAGTTTCCTGATTTCTCATAAAGTCATTAGCTTCTATTTGCTCCAATCTAATTTTGCAAGGATTATTCTCTTCAGTGAGTTTTTGAAATTCCTTTTCTATCTGGCCAATTTGAAATTTTAAGGCATTCTTCTTTTCATTGGCTTTTTGGGCCTTTTTTGCCATTTGAGTTAGTCTATTTTTCAAGAGGTTATTTTCTTCAGTATTTTTTGGGTCTCCTTTAGAAGACTGTTGACTTGCTTTTTATGATTTTCTTCCATCATTTTCATTTCTCTTCCCAATTTTTCCTTTATTTCTCTTGCTAGATTTTCAAAATCCTTCTTGAGCTCCTCCATGGCCTGTAATTAACTTATATTTTTCTTGGAAGCTTTTGATGCTGGAGTTCTGACTTTGTTGTCTTCTTCCCATTCCATGCTTTGATCCTTTTTGTCCCCCTATAAAGGGGGAACAAAATTCTATGGACTGATAATGCTTCCTCTGCTTGCTCATCTTGCCAGCCAATTACTTGACTTTTAAGCTCTTTGCCATGGTAGAACTCTGCTTCCAGAATGGAGAGAGCTTCATCCTAAATTGCTGGGGTTTTAGCAAATGTTGTCAGAGGTCTGAGGAGGGTGCCCTCTCTACAGACACCACACTGTCAAACTGATGTTTCTCACCCCAGGACCACTACCCAAGACAGCAACCCAGATCCAAGCAGGATAAAGCAAGAATGATTACCTTTTGAATGGTTGCTTGGTCCCCCTACTATCTGAAGTCCAGAAGCTCTGGAAGCAGCCACATGGCAGTGGCTGCAGCTGCCATGCCTCCACCACCTCTCGCCCCAGGGGACAGAGGCCGGACCACACTCTTAGGTCACCTGGTTCCAATACAGTTCTCCACAGACCTTTGGCATTTATAGTTTGAAAAGTCTGGAAACTGCCACAGCTGCTAGTGATGCACTCTCCTGAAGTCTGCTCTGGCTGCTGCTGGTCAGGCCCATCCTGGGGACGGAACCATGTGGCTCGCCACCGGGACTATGCTCAACTCCCAGAGCATTGCTATAGACCCTTCCTGTTGGCCTGCCAGAGTGCCTTCAGCGTGAGATTTGTTTCCCTCTGTCACTTTGTGGGTTCTGTAGCTCTAAAATTTCTTTAGAGTCATATTTTACAGATATTGTAGGTGGTTGTGGGGTGAGCTTATGGGATTTCCTGCTTCTTCCTACCCTTTCTCCAATTCTTAATCCCAGTTTCCTTCTTTTGAAAGTCTATGGGCCCCTGAACCTTCAGCAATCCTCCTAATCCCTAACCAGAGGTGGAAATGAACACTGGAAACACTAAGAGTTAACTCAGAGAAAGATCTAGAAAGACTATAGTTTAAATGGAGTCTGAAGCAAAACATGCTATCGTTCTTTTTCATATTTGTTTTTCTTTTTCTCAGTGATCACTCATTGGTTACACCCCTTCTATATAACCAAACTATTGTACAGTGTGAAAATATTTGCAGATCCTATACATGATTGCATGCCACCATGGGGAGGGGAAGGGAGGGGAGAAAATTTGAAACTCAAGGACTTGTGGAATTGAATCTTGTAAACCAAAAGTAAATAAAATAAATTTTTAAAAAAAGAGTTAACTATTATAACGCTGCCCTTAAATAACACTATCAGTCTCACAGTGCTTTACAATCTATCCTGCTGCTCTGCTTTCCAGACCCCACCCAAATCCCATGCATTAAAATCTGTCCTTCAAATTCACCCTTTGGATCCCTGGGCTTTTCTATCTGTTCTTTTACTGACCTTCTATCTGTAAGTCTTGCTTTTCTAATTTGGATCCTTAATGTCTATGATAGAATATGCACTTTTTCATTCTTTTGTTCATTTATTTATTCATTACCTATAAAAGTATAAGATCTTTAAGGGTAAACATCATGAGAATAAATACAATAAATAATTTTATAAGGATTTTCTCAATTTTTATGAATGGTCACAAATGCCAATTCACTACATTGCAATTTGAAACAAAGGTCTATCTAGTAGAAAATATATCTAATTCCATAATGAAAGTGAATGGGAAAGTATGTCATTTAACAGAACTGTGCATTACATCAAAATTTCTCTCAATTCATCTGTCTAAAAATGCCAATGTTAAATGCCAGCCTAAGAGTTTATTTAATGGACATTAACTTAAAATTGTTCATGTGACTAATATAAACTGTGTCTCTTAAGAAGTTAGGAGATTCAGATGACAGAAATACATTCCTAGTTCTAGGTAAGTTGAATCATTGATGTTGACTAGAGTTTAAAGCCTTAAAGTTGCCAGTCTGGATGATATGGAATTAAGGGAATATGCTTGATGGCAAATTGTCAATGCCTTTTTAAAGATTTTGGAGAATTAGAGAAATGTCACAGCATTAGAGAAGAGCAAATGTTCATCTATTTTTCTAGACTTGGAAGAGATAAGAATGGAACCTACAAATTATAGTTCATTGAATCTGATTCTGCTTCCAGGTGTAAGAGTTTGAGGAGATGTTGATAGTTAAGGGGAAATTCAGTCACTAAGAATTAGGTAAAATGACCTGGAGAAAGAAATGGCAAATCACTCCAGTATCTTTTGCCAAGAAAATCCCGAATAAGGTCATGGAGAACCAGATATGACTGAAAGGCCTCAATAACAACAACAACAAACAAGAGAATCAGGAGGCTCTCATTCATGTTATTGAAGGGATATGCACAATTTAGTGACTCTGGGGGCAGAGTTCCAAATTGCTTTTAAGAATAACTAGACCATCATAAAGTTCCACAAAGCTTTTCTTTGACCATCTTTCAACTCTCCTTCAAATAATGACTTTTTTTTCTTTTGTCAATTCTGCCAATATCATGGGTATGACATGAATCCTAAGGGCTGATTTAATTTGCATTTCTCTAGTTATTAGTGATTTGATGCATATTTTCCATATGGTTGTTGATATGTCTTCCCTTGAATACTACCTGTTCATATCCATAGGGGAATGATTTTTTTTCTTATCAATTAAAATTTGTTCCTTATGTATCTTAGATATCAATTTTCATCAGAGAAACTTGTTGCAAAGATTGTTTTCCCCCAATAACTTGTTTTCCTTCTAATTTTTATTGCATTTGGTTTTACATGAAAACCTTTCCATCTAAATTGTCAACTTTATCTTTTGTGATCCTTTCTATTGCTTGTCGGATCTCTTCCCTGATCCATTGATTCAAAATATAACTTCTTCCTTTCTACTGCATTTTATTTATAATACCATTTTTTATGCTTAAGACATATGGAACTTATCTTAGCATCTAGGTATAAGGTGTTGGTTCACACTTAATTTCTGCCAGTCCAATATTCCCAAATTTTTTTTGTCAAACAGTGAATCCTTACACTAGTAGCTAGGGTCTTTGGGTACATTGAACATTATGCTACTGCATTCAACTGTTTCTGTTTGTTGTATATTGGATCATTGATCATAACATCATCATAGATCATCATCATAGATCATTGGAATTTTCACAGCATCTGGAAGCTGGGCTGCTGGACTGAGAACTAAGTTGAAATTTTCTATGAGACCAGAATCTGGTGAAGGCTGAAGTTGCCTGGAAGGCCAAAGTGGCTGCTGCCACCTGGAAGGCCACCTGGAAGGCTGAGATTCCTTCTGGGTCCTAGGGCCAGCCGAACTGCTGGAGGACTGAAGAAGCATGAGCAGGATAAGATCTTGTTTGTTTGTGGCTTGGTTGATCCTTGAGTTCCTGGCAACAGAAGTGGTGAAGGTTTTGAGTTGCGCTGGACCCTGTGAACTTCAATGTGTACCAGGAACTGCCCAGAGGACTGGACAAGGACTGGGAGCTGTCTGCTTCTGAATCCAGGTGACTGTTTGGTTGATTCAAGTAGGAGCTGGGACCATGGAAGGGGATTCAGGGAATCTGAGAGACCACCTTGAGTCATGATGAAGAAAAGGCCTCTCCTTGGATATAGAATGCTTGATGAAATTGAAGTTTACTAGACACAGAGGGGTGGAAGGTTTGTGTAATTTTCTAATGACTGTACTTAGTGATTAATGATATTTAGTAATTGTGAATCTAGATTAGTGACTAAGTTAATCTATAATTGCCCCATGAGTGGAAGATTGATTATTGTATTGTGGAATGATTGAATGATTAAGTAAGGAGGGTTCCCCCTTAGGGAAACCAAATCATTATTCTTTTGTTCTTTGTTCTAAATACTGTGGCCACTGTAGTGAAAACTAGGTGGCCATTCTAATGTGAACACTATATTGTGATTTTCTGTGATAAGATGTAATGTTGTGAATATTATGTTGAGATTTGTTGTCAATGTTTGCCTTGATTTGTAATGGAATAAATGGAATGTTCACCATACTGTGTAATTAGAACCTTAAAAGCTGTTCACAGCAGCATTCTTTTGAGAAGCTGCTTGTGCATGACATTACAATTCAAAAGGTGAAGTCACTCACACCCAGACTCACAAATTTGCTTCATACCTGCTATTCTGAATTTTCTTATTGAAGGTGGTCCTTAATCATTTTATAGTCTCATTCCACTTTACTTTTACTCTGAAAAGCAAATTGATTGCCAAAAATTTAGGGAATTCCATAGGCAAGGTGAAATTTGTTTGGCTGGGATTTAGGCTATCTTTTTTCCTTCTCTCTAGTTTCTTGCAAAGGAAAGATGGGGGTGTTTCTATCAATACCTCCTGCTTTAGGTGCCATGAAGCAGGACTAGTACTTTGTAGCTGGAGATCCTGAGTGCTTCCCTAAGAAGGCAAAATCACTCAGATTGGACAACTGACTTTCCCTATCCATTGCAATTATTCTTTCCTTTATATCAGGAACCCCAGGACTCACACAAGAAAGATGGTAGATCTTGGGTATTTTGAGATTTTAGAAAAGAGGCAACACTTTTGTAGAGATCACATACACACAGACATAGACACACACACATATATATACATGCATATGTATATGTGTATATATGCATATATATATACATAAACACATATGTGTGTGTGTGTGTTTGTGTGTGTATTTCTTGGCAAAAAAGTCTCCAGAGTCTCACAGATTCCCAAAATCCTCTGAGTGTGTTGGTTTCTCAACCCCAACCTTAACATTGTTATGAACTATAGAAACAATGTGAGAAAATCAAAAGCTTTTGATATCTTCAAGTTAAAACAGGTCAACAGGAAAAGAGTGTGATCTCATACTTCATTGGGGAATTCTCTTTGTAAACCACAAGACCTCATTAAAATAAAATCCACTATGTTAATAATAATAATGCTTTTCTTGCAACAACTTTGTAAGGTACAAAATGCAAGCGTTCCAGTAATGCCTAAGATAGGCCTGAGATTGGTTTTCTTCAGGGCAAATTTTAACTCCTTAAGTAATGCATTACTATACTTTCAATCAAAGGAATAGAAATAATGAAATCTCACTTAGTAGTTTCTATACTCCCACCTTCCTGAAATAAGCAATACTTCTTTGCCTCCCCCACAAGTACCCTATAACTTTAAAATGGAAAAATGCCTAGCTATTTCACTCTGTAGGGATATAGCCATAAAGAGCAAAAAATGTGGTAATAAATATAATAAGTGATTTTCAAAAGGTTTCCTGAAGTCTTAAGTACAATTAAGTATGACAAGTGATTGTATTACTCTTGGAGACAAACATCTTTCTGTTGGAACACTTAATCTAGTTTCATAATGGAAATGAATGGAAAAACAAGACTAAGTAATTCTAAGTCATGTTTTCTGGCAAAATTCTAAAAGGAGCCCTTAACTGCCAGGAAAAGGAATTTATCCTTATTTAACAGGCAACAGACTTTCACTAAAGATGTGGGATGTGATAAATTTAAATACTTTGTCATTAAGGTACGCAATTCAGGTTAACTAGAATTTTATAGACTTAACTTTTCCAGTTTTGGTCACTAAAAGTTAAGGAGATGTGCTTTTTGAGCTATGACCTTTGAAAGATTCGAGAGGTTCTTCAGTAGATAAATAGTATAGGGATATTACCAGTTCTCAAAAGAATAGAAGCAAAGTATCAATAACCAAATGCAAAATTGCTCCAGATTACTGATTATAACAAAGGCACAAATGAAAACAATTCCCACTTCTACCTCACATATCACATTGACCAAAAAAAAAAAAGGAAAGATGGAAAGGAAAATGATAATTGTTGAAAGCAACATGGGAGGATAAGTAAAGTAACGAATTGCCGATAATTCTGTGAATTATTCTAACCTTTCTAGAAAGTAATTTAACATTCTACTCCAAATTCTCTAAATTGAGAATAACCTTTGATCCAAAATACCACTACTAGGTATTTATCCCCAAAAGATCAAAGATAGAGGGAGAGGACCTATATACATGAAAATACTTATTTCAGTCCTTTTTATTGTAGTAAAGAGTTGGAAAAAATTATATATCAATTGAGGAATGGTTGAACAAATTATGATATTTGAATGTGAAAGAATATTATCACATTGTAAGAAATAATGAAAAGATGACTTTTGAGAGATCTGGGAAGGCTTCTATGAACTGGTCTGGGGGAATTAAGCATAATCATCAGGAGAACAATTTATACAATAATTACACTTTAAAGGAAAAAAATGAATGTCATAAAAATTTTGATTAAGCTGTAATAACTCCCAAGGACTTATGATTAAGAATGCCTCTTGATTCTTGGCAAAGAATGATGTACCATCAGTGGAAAATGAGACACACATTCCAGACACGATCAGTGTGTGAATTTGTCTTGCTTGATTATAATTGCTTATTATAAAGATAGGATTTTGTTTATTGTTTTTGTTTTATTGGTGGAGAATTGTGGGGGAACACCAGAGGGTAAAAATGGCAATACAGAAAAAAAGGACAAGAGTACAGATAAATTTTAAAATATATATATATATATATATATATATATATATAGAAGATAGCAGAAGGTAGTTCAGAATGGGACAGACAACAAGACAGCATTGGTCCTACAGTGATCAATGCAATATATAATTTTTTTAAAACTGCATTTTTTACATGTGCAATTCCATAATCTTATTCACTCCCTTCTCTCCCAACCCCTCCTCCATAGCTTCCTTGCCAACAGCCTTGGTGCCTGCATATGCATTCCTCCCACGTCCCTTCTTCCCCCCAGTTCCAGAACCATGAACTACGATCAAATGAACTCTGTCATTGTTTACCAGTGTAGTGTATCTATACTACCTCCTCCTCTATGATCCCACTCAACATTCCTGTAATTTTCCAGACCAAAATACCCTTTTCTAGCTACCACTCCACTATGTATATTGTCTCTCCCATTAGAATTTAAGGTTCTGTCATTGTTTTCCTATTTATATCCCTAGTAAACACCAGGACTTAAGAGCTTTATTCATCCATTCTCTCCATGCATTCATTCATTCATGTACAATCCCAATTTTCTATTCTTCATTGCACATGAAAAGTGCTTGTTGATGTTTGTGAAATTCACAACAAAAAAGAGAACATACATGTATGTATATGTGTGTATACATATGTGCATATGTATGCATGTACATATGTATATTTTAATGTAGACTCTCTTTGATTGGCTGCCTCCATCTTTAAAACTGATGAGACCCACCCAGTTTCTCTTCTTACACTATTTTTTTTCAGGTGCCACCTTTTTGACTGCCTTCTTCTAAGACTCCTAAGTGCTTCTTTGAGCATAAATGCCATGAACTAAACTGGTGAGAGGGGAGGATCTTGTCTTCCCTACTTGCCTCTCTTTTATCCCAAATCAGAGAAATGGGCCTAGGCATGTTTGTTTCTGTTCTGTGTTGTTTGTCCTCCTTAGTTTCAGGGGCTAGAGGTGATCCTCATGAGACCCAAGGGACCAGGAATTTGAGCTACAAGAGCCAAGAAAGCAGGTGGGGTACTATTTCCCAGAGTGCCAGCCTGATTGAGAATACAGGGTTCTTTTGGACTTGAGTCTCATTGCAGGTTTGGACTGGACTCTAATAGGAACCAAGGTATGAACTTAATTCCCTTCCCCTATCCTGAGACTGAAGTGGTACAAATTATGGAAGGGTGTGTGTCTTCCATTGTTGGGGGAAATGTTTTTGTGTATTTGTGATTATATCTCTTGAAGTCAATAGTCACTTTGTAAAAGATTCAGAGTTATATTAAAAAGAAAGATTATGGAGAATTAGAGAGCTACCACAGGAGTGGAGAAGCATGAAATCTCTTAATTATAGTAAAATGAACTGGACTTTGATTCCTACTTTGGTGTCTGGGGCTCCCCCTTCTTAACTTCTGACTCTTCAGAAAAGCTACCTCAGAATCAAGATACTTTGTGGGTCCACATGGACTCAAACTACATATTTCACAAGTTCTTACCAAAGTGATTACTTTCAGTAGTGAAAGGACACAATAAGTTCAGAGCAAAAGCATTTAATGAAAAATAAGACAAAAAGTCATAGTAGGACATTACCTCTAAATCTCTACCTTTCAATCTTTCCCTTTACATATTTTTTTGGAGCCCACGAAAACCAAGGGACAGACCTTTTCTTTCCTACCTCTTCAAGCAGAGAATGACAATTCGTGGCCATCAATATAACTGATTTTCTTTTTAATCCTATGTATTTTATTTTATATACTTAACAGACATTCAAAGAAGGTCTCCATTGGCTTCAACAGAGGACCAAAGGGGTCCATAGTGCAAAAATGTTAAAAACCTCTAGCGTAAGGGGACTTCTAAGTCACATGACCAATGAGATAGCAAACTAGACACAAGACAAGAGAACAAAAAGCTCAACCAAGTAACTAATGATGTGATGAATTAACACTGAAGGGCAAGTGCATGTGTTTCCCCACGTGGCCTGCAAAAGAGTTCTTCAGCATCAACATCCCAGTGTTCTTCAATGATGCTAAGCTATGCCTTTCTGGTTATCTTTCTGAACATAGGTCAGAGACTAGCAACCTGATAGTTGCCTTTTCCACCACAAGAGAGGCTTTCATCACTTCTTACCTCAACTTTCAATGGCTCCAAAATTAGTGTCCCTACATCTTGTCTTTCCTGTTCCAATCTGTCTGACATCACTTGGTTAATTTTCCTAATGCAATATACTGCTCTAATCATATTGCCCATCCCCATTTCCCTCCATCAGAAAAGTTCTATGCTTGTTGCATGTTGAAAAAAGTCCACATTATTTACTTTACCCACCTTGTCCACCTCCCCCCACTCCCATCTTCACATTACACTTTAGTCATAGGACCATAGTATCATACAATGTAGAGCTGGAAGAAAATGGAGATATTATCTAGACCAACTCACTTGTCCTACAAATGAGGAAACTGAGGCTAATAGAGATTAAGTGATTTACTGAGGTTATATGTAGAGGTTGGGTGTAGCAGTGCCAGAATGCGACTTAAGTTTCTCTGACCCCAAATCATTTAACTATTTTCCTCTTTAAAATAACCAATGAACAGAAATTGGAATGCAAATTATGCCAATGAGGTCCATTAATGTCAGTTATGATATAATGACCAAATGATAGGTGTTGGGGGCCAGTAGACAAGACCTGGTCAATGTTTTACAATATCTTATCAGAACATTTTATGGCGGGTCAACTTCCTTGCATACCATTCTCTGGAATGCTTTATCTCCCTGCAGCATCCTGTGGCTTATTTACCTACTTCCATATATACTCATGCCCTTGCATTCAATAAACGAGACTTGATCAGAAAGCCTGTCTTGTCTCCATTCTTCGTGTTTCTTGTCCCCCGTCCCTCTTTCTCTTCTAGGGTCCACGTTGTGCCCCGCAGGCCGGGGCAGATAGGAAGCATCATAGGAACACTAAGCTGAGGGAAATGAATTTGGGGACCTCGGAGGGTAGTGGTGAGGGGAAATTTGCTTGTACTCTTAGACTTTGGGGTCTTCTCTTCCATCACACTGGGAATTCCTTAAGTGTAAACCCCGCTGCTCCATTTTTTTTTCTATCCATTATGATAGAGACCTGGATCCAAGCAGAACTCAATGAGCTGCTTAATTTGAGTAGCTAACTCTACCTTCTAGATCTACCTTCATTAAAGGGACTTTTCTATCCTACCTGGAGTTCAAATGTTTTTTCCTAAAGCAAAGAGTAGTTCAAAGCATCTGCTGGAACCTTTCTTGTAGCCACATCAAGAATCTAGAACTAGTGGGATGGAGGAGGAGGGATGAGCTCTGAGGGTTTGAGAGGTACCTTTTCAACCTTTTATTATACAGTTGTTTCCTTTCTTGTATCTTATATTCTTGTCAAATTGGACTAACCCCATTCCCCAACCTATCTATTTTCATTTGCTTACACTATTCATTAACATAGAACACTCTTTACTTATTGAAATCCTACCTATCCTTCAGTGCTCAGATCTGTTTGTGCATCCCCGTGAAATAGAGAGGTCAGTGAAGGAAGGATTAGCCATCCTCAAGAACAAGTAATAAAAGCTCAGTTTATCCTTTTGTTTTTCATCTTAATAATTTGTTTAACTAAGATGACATTAATGCTCTATAATATTGATTATAATCTTTGAACTACAAGTCTCAGTTAATATTTCCTTGGTCTCCAACCTTGATAAACTCGACTATCCTCAACAATGCACAGCTAAAGACAACTCTACAAGCCTCAAGAAGGAAGGAGATACCTAAACTCAGAGAAAGATATAGAAAGACTATAGTTTAAATGGAGACTGAAGCAAAACTCGT
>CM053588.1:213532039-213551436 GCA_028646515.1 Pseudochirops corinnae | reverse complement strand
TTCTCCTCATTGGCTTTTTGGTTCTCTTTTGCCATTTGAGTTAATCTATTTTTTAAGGTATCATTTTCTTCAGTCATATTGTTGACTCTCTTTTCATGATTTTCTTGCATCATTCTCATTTCTCTTCCCAATTTTTCCTCCACTTCTCTTATTTGCTTTTCAAAATCCTTCTTAAGCTCCTTTATGGCTTGTAACCAGTCTATGTTTTTCTTGGAAGATTTTGGTACGGTAGTTCTGACTGTGTTGTTTTCCTCCCATTCCATGCTCTGATCTTTTTTGTCCCCAAAAAAGAAATCTAAAATTAGATTGCTGGGCTTTCTTTGCTTCCTTTGCCTGCTCATGTTGCCAATTACTTGTTTTTTGGGCTCAGTAGAACTCTGTTTGCAGAGGAGAGAGCTTTGTCCCAAATTGCTGGGGTTTTCGCAGCTGCCAGGGCTATTAGGAAGCCACTGTCTTTGCAGCCCTTATTAGCTTTGGCTCACTGATCACACACCTCAGGACCACCACTCAAGACCATAATCTTGATCCAGGCCATTAAGGCAAGAGCACTTAGCCTCTGAGTGATTGCTTGGCTACCCTGCAAATTGCAGGCCAGGAGCTCTGAAGCAGCCATGTGGTGGTGGCTGCTGGGTCACCACCATTGCTTCTCACCCTGGAGGCAGATGGCCAGACTCTCTCCTCCAAATTTAGTTGAGTTCCACTGACCTTTCACTTAGTCCTTGTTTCTTATGAGTTGATAATTCTGAAAACCGCCACACCTGCTGGTGATCTTCTCTCCTGAAAACTCCAGCCGTGCCTTGTTCTGGCCACCCTAGGGCTCCAACTGTGGGTTCATATGGTACTGGTCTGGGCTCCCAGAGTGCTGCAATGAACCCTTTCCCATCAGCCTGATCGGCTGCCTTCAGCAAGACCTTTGTTCCTCTGTACTTTTGTGGTTTCTGGAGCTCTAAAATTTGTTTAGAGTCATATTTTATAGGTATTTGAGGTGGTTATGGGGGGAGCCACAGAGTTCTCCTGCTTCTAAGCTGCTATCTTGACTCCATCCCCTAGTCTATTTTTTAAGGTGTTATTTTCTTCAGTGTATTTTTGGGTCTACTTTAGCAGGCCGTTGACTTGCTTTTCTTGATTTTCTTTCATCATTCTCATTTCTTTTCCCAATTTTTCCTCAACTTCTCTTACTTGATTTTCAAAATCCTTCTTGAGCTCCTCCATGGCCTGTAACCAATTCATATTTTTCTTGGAAGCTTTTGATGCAGGAGTTCTGACTTCATTGTTTTCCTCCTGTTCCATGCTTTGATCCTTTTCATCCCCCAAAAAGGAATCTAAGGTTTTATTGCTCTGCTTGCTTTGCTTCCTCTACTTGCTCATGCTGCCAGTCCATTACTTGACTTTTGAGCTCTTTGCCATAGTAGTACTTTGCTTCCAGAGAAGAGAGCTTTGTCCTAAATCTCTAGGTTTTTCTGCAGCTGTTGAAGCCATTAAGAGGACACCCTCTATGCAGTTCTCACAAGCTCTGCTCTACTGGCCACACAACCCAGGACCTCCACCCAAGAGAGCGATCCAGATCCAAGCAGGTTAAAGCAAGAACAATTATCCTCTCAATGGTCTCTTGGTCTCCCTATGATCTACAGGCCAGTAACTCTGGAAGCAGCCACATGGAGGCAGCTGCACAGCCACTGCACCCCTTCTGCTTCTCTCCTCAAGTGCAGGGGCCGGACCTCAGTCTTCCTTCTCCCCCTCCCCCATTCCAACAGAGTTCCCAAATGACCTTTTACTTGTTCTTTGGCCTTTATGAGTTGAGAAGTATGGAAACTACCACAGCTGCTGGTGATCATTCTCCTAGTCTGCTCTGGCTGCTGCTGGTCAGGGCCACCCTGAGGCCAAATGTGTGTGGCTAACATGGGCCTGTGCCAGGCTCTCAGCTCAATTCAATAGACCCTTGCTGTCAGCCTGCCTGGCTGCCTTCAGCAGAGATTTGTTTTTCTTCATCACTTTGTAGGTTATGTAGCTCTAAAATTTCCTTAGAGTCATATTTTAAAGGTATTTGAAGTGGTTGTTGAAGGAGTTCATAGAATTTCCTGCTTCTCTGCCACCATCTTGGCTCTACCCAACCTTTTAATTTCTAAATAGTTGGCTAGTATTGGTGACCTTCTCATTCAGGAATGGTAAAAGAAAGCAGCATAAAATAGGAACAAGGACACAAGACTAGTGGGTTAATTTTGACATTTCTTTTTGGCTGTTCTCACTTTTTATGATGGACATTATTTCTTCTCCAATTTTAAGTGTTTACTGAAATATATTCCTTTGATTAATAGCAGTTTTTCCATTCCATTCATTTTTTTTGAGAAATCTTAGTTTTATACAAGTCAGAGCTCCATTTTACTTGCAACCATGGTGATTTAAAATTCAAGGTAACATTCTCAGGTTAAAAAAAAAATAAAAGACAGACTTTCTTCCAGTGGCCGTGAATCTTCCCAGTTGTACTAAGAAGTTTTCAATAAAAAACATAAATTGTTCATTGAAGATGAATTTGTATCATGCCAAACCAACTCTCCCTTTGTATTTGATGTCTGTATTCACCTTCTGCTTTCTTCTGTCTCTCTCAGGCCTGATGATCCAATTGACATAAAGAACCACACAGAAGTGACTGAGTTTATCCTCCTGGGAATGCTTCATACAGAAGGACTGGAGACTCTGCTCTTTGTCATCTTCTTATTCATCTACACTTTCACCCTGCTGGGGAACTTCCTCATCCTCTTGGCCATAATTTCTTCCTCCTACCTTCATATACCCATGTGTTTCTTCTTGGGACTATTATCTACTTTTGACATATTTTTTCCTTCAGTGAGTTCTCCTAAAATGTTGGTCTTTCTCCCTGGGAATAGCCAAACCATTTCTCATAAAGAATGTGCCTCCCAGCTTTTCTTCTACCATTTTATAGTATGTGCCAAGGGCATTTTGTACTCTGAGGTACTGAGATTGGGCAATACTACAAAAAAGAAGATGATAAATGTTGGAGAAGAAATGGGAAAATTGGGGCACTGCTGGTGTAGTTGTGAACTGATTCAACAGTTCTGAAGAACAATTTGGAACTATGCCCAAAGGACAAGCAAATTATGCATAAATATTAATCCAGCAATATCACTGCTAGGTCTGTATCCTAAAGTGATCATAAAAAAAGGGAAAAGGAATTACATGTGCAAAAATATTATAGCAGCCCTTTTTGTGATGGCAGAAATATTAGAAATTGAGAGGATACCTATCAATTGGGGAATGGTTGAACAAGCTATGGTATATGAATGCAATGGAAGACTATTATGCAATAAGAAATGATGAATAGGCATATTTCAGAAAATCATGGAAAGATCTGAACTGATGTAAAGTGAAATGAGCAGAACCAGGAAAACACTGTAGACAGCATCAGCAACATTGTGTGATGATCAACTATGAATGACTCAACTCTTCTTAGCAACACAAACATTAGCAAGTACAAAGGACTCATCAAGAAAAGTATTATCCATATCCAGATAAAGAACTGATAGACTCAATGCAGAACAAAGCATATTTTTTTACTTACTTTATTCTTTTTCATGTTTTTTCCCCTTTTGATCTGTTTCTTCTTTCACAACTGTGATTAATATAGAAATATGTTTTATATATTGGAGTATGCATAACCTATATCAAATGACTTACCATTTTAGGAAGAAGGGAGGGAAGAGAGGAAGGAAGAAAAACTTGGAACTCAAAATCTTGTAAAAATGAATGCTAAAAATTATCTTGACATGTAATTGGAAGAAAATAGAATACTATAAAAATAAAGTAAAAAAATAATGTAGCAACAATTAGAAGAAGGAGTGAGAATCAGGGAAGATGGAAAAGGAAAGAACTCATTACAGGGAGGACATCACAGATAATCCAGCAAAGAGACTTAGAGAAAAACAGAGGAAAGAAAACTTGCATTTTTCCTCATTTTTTTCTTCTTGACCTGTGTATTTATTTTTAACTTTGCATTAACAAGTCACTGATCTAACTATATGTGGAAAACTGAGAAATAACTTCCACAACATCTCATAAGAATGACTCCACCCACCCCCAAATCAATAACAAGTGATTTCATCTCTATTGAAATAGAGGCAATTTCATTTTCTATGATTTTGTTCTGTGTTTACCGTGTTCAGTACTTTCCTATTTTTAAAAATGTTTAAATATGTTTTAGTGATGATTTTCATTTTAAAATCACAGACATTTCTAGAAATACCTCATATACTCCACCCCAAACTTCCTACTATTACAAACTCTCCCTTTTAACATTTAAGTAACATAGTGACTGTTTCTGATAACAAATACAACATTCTGCCTTGGTAGCCACTTGTTTCTCTGCTGACAGGAGGGAAGTATGTCTGGGACCACTCTTGGTTTTTCATTTGCTGACAGTTACTTTCCTTTTAGTGATTTTCCAATGATTTCACTGAGGAAACTGTTCATGTTGTCTAGCTTAGAAGTTTCTGTACAATCTGCGTATCTTTAGCCTTCTGCTTCCTCAATCCTGGATCCTATTTCCCAATATAACTTTTTTGCCAGTCTCTAGTCCAACCTTTGTGTTCAAATCAAAGTTATTTTGTCTAGTTTGGGTAATGTTTGATAGTTTTATAATGTATTTCCTATTTATCTTTTAATTTAATTCCTCATATTCTGATACAAGGTGTCAAAGCCTACTATTATTGATCTTTCAACATTATTTCTTCTTCTGTAAGGTTATGAACTTTTATAAATTTTTTGTTATGGTCATTAGGTACTTGCATATTTAAAATCTGTGTGCTCTCTTTTTGGATAGAATCTTTTAGTATGATAAAATACAATTATTTTTCTCCTCTAATGCTTCATGGTTTGAATTCCACTTTCTAGCTTATCCATGTCACTCTTACTTTTTTAGATTTAGTATGATGATATGATAAATTTTATATCACCCTTTCAGACAAATCTATTGAATATTTATAGATTGAGTATTGCTGAGTCTGAAAATGAATGACCAAAAAGTCACAGAAGTTATGCAAGCACTGTTAACTCTAAAAATACCAAAGAGCTCACACAGTTCATCACAACCACAGTTAACTCTGAGAAACAAAATAAAATAAAGACAAAATAAAAAAAAATAGGGCCAACAGAAGTCATAAAGAAAAAGTTTGATTTATTCTATTGTAGGAGGGACACTAGACATATGTGCTAGGATCTACTCTAATAGGAGACCTGCTTTAGTGTGGGAAAATCTTAATACATATGAAAGTATGGTGAGATGTAGCTGTGACAATGAGGGGTAATAGCAACATTAAGATAAGCTTGATTCATAACAGGGCTTCATGACTGGAACATTGGTCCTATAAGTGCTTGTCTGAGTTCAAGGGCCACCTAGACTGGTATGAACACTGAGATGTTGCTGCAGCTGAGTTCATCCAGAGGGGGAGTGCAAAAGATTTTTATTATACCAAGATCAAGATATAGCTGGCTTGCTGGAACTTAGGTTGTGGAAAATAAGGTGTCTCCTAATAGTAAATACTGAGTTGTAAAAAGAAAGGGGATGGTCTTGACATGTGAATCCTGACAATGTGTTTCCTGAAAACAACTGAATTTTTTATTATAATTCCTTATTTTTTTTTTCTTATTGAAGAATATAATTAACTTAGTTTTACTGGTCAATATTTTTTTTTTCTTTTTTGAATCCTTATTGAATTTATCACAAGAGAATAAAAACTTTCATGTTTTGATCTTTTCTTGGACCTGTGAAATCATCAGTATGGATATTCCTTCTGATAATGTAAACCATAACACATTCATGACTGCCTATTTTGCATGTTTCTTGTCAGCTTTTTAAAGGGTGCCCAGCTGGCAGGTTAGGAACTTGTTTTGAAATCTCTTGACATTGAATGGATATCAATGAATTGTGCAGTTTGGCCATCAGTTACCTAGTCCTTTCTGTTTATAGGCCCCTTCCAACACTTCAGCTTTGAGCCCTCCCTCATAACCAGCAAAACCAATTAAAACAGTGGCAGTGTCTTACCAAGTATGAAACATTCTGCCCTCTCTGCTAAAAGGAAGCAAATAGAGTTTATTACCTATTGTTTGGAGCTCAGACTGGCCATTTTAATTACTTAGTGTTTTGGTCCTTTTAAAGTTCTTTCCATTTACATAATCTTAATCATATGTATGATCTTGATAATAATCTAAATCTTGTGTATCTTTGTACCATCATCTTTTGGTTCCACTGCTTACTTCACTCTTTCTCTTTATCCTTGTCTTCCCATTTTTCTTTTCCATCCTTCACTTCCTCATATTCATAATTTATTATTTGATAACATTGCAACAATTCATATACAGGTCAGTTTGTTCAGCCATTTCCAAACTTTGTTTTGAATTCTTGATTCCCAAAAAATAAAAAAAATAATATGAATATTTTGTTATACATATCAGGTCTCTCTTTGACAACCTGAGGGCACATGACCAATAGTGGGATCTCTCACTTAATAGGTATGAATAGTTGAGTCATTATTCTCACATAGTTCCAAATTATTTCTCATCATGGTTAAATCAATTCATATTAGTTCTACTTGTTTTCTTTGTTTGCAGCTTTGCATTTCTCTGAAGACATTCTTTATATTGCTTTATATATATTCTTTATATTCTTTTGTGATTATTTCCATTTTTTGTTCATAAAAATTAAAAATCTTATTATTTTCCATGATAAACCCGAGCTTAACAAAACTCTCAAAGGTCTTCAGTGTTATATGACTAACTGTAGGCTTTAAAACATCAAAAATAACTATCAACTTCTTTGGCAAAATAAAAGCACGTTAACATTATTTTACCCATGTCTCTTATTTCTTCTTAGTTTCCCCTTTTTCAATTTGTCAGAAACATTTAGTCATCCAGGCTATATGATATGGCCTAAGTAGAAACTAATTTGTTTTGAATAGAGAAAGATGAATCATTTCAAATACCTGCCTTTTGGAGTGGAGTCATGGTTAGAATTAAAAGACTTTCTGAAGGACACATGTCTCTCTGAAAACTCATTTTGAAAATTTTCTTGAATGATTTACTGGATGCTAGTAATTCATATTCTTTTGTTTTGCCAGATTTGGGGGGTTGATTCTAATTCATAGGTTGCTGCATCTTCATCCATCCTGTGAGCTTGTCAATTGGCACTGTAGATTTTTCAAAATTTTTCAATAAGTGATCTATTTTCCCAGAATGTTCTTCCATTTCAGCACTGTTATATACAGTTATGTTTCCTATTGTTGCAAGCCAGTTGCTTCTGTGGATTACTTTTTTAGGCTCTTTGTTATATAGTTTCAACGTTGTTTTTTCCTCATTATTTCCTTTGTATAGATTTTAGCTATCTTCATGCTCACTTGAGTCTTCTGATTAAAAAAAAACACATTTCAATAAACTTCTTCACTATTGAGATATTCACATCAATGGTTTTTCTTGCTTAATGACATTATGTGTGTCATTCATGTATCTGAAGTTGTTTCTTAGTGCATCTTATGTTGTTTGATTTTGTTTTTCCATTTAGCATTTGCTTCTGACATTTTACCCTTTTTCAGCTAAACGGGGGCATGTTTTTTGTATTGGCACTCATTACTCACATTTAATTCTGCTTGATTTATATCTCTCTGTGTGTTTTTTTAAAAGACGTTTTCCCTTCTCTTTTGTGTTCTTTTTGTTGCTTTTTGAGAGAAATGAAATGAGCCTGACCCTCTTCAAAATTCTTGTTCTACCATTTTGACTGGAAAGTCCCAGGAGTGTAAGTTTCATGAGCATCTTTGACACTTCTCCTGAGAGTGTTTCTCTCATTTATATGAACCAAACACACTAACCCCCTCCCCCCATCATTGCTAGTATTTGCATAATATTCTAAGATTTTCAAAATGCTTTATAAAAATTATGTTATTTTATTCTTATAACGATCTTGGAAGGGAGGTGCTATTAATATCCCATTTTTATACATGACTTGCCTAAGGTCACTCTGCTAGTCTTTGATCTATTGTCTGACTTAAGTGATTTACAAATGCAGAAATACACAAAATAAACAAATGCAAACAAACCAAACAGTTATTTGAGATAAACAGTGCCAGTTATCACCATCTCTTAATGTGAAATGTGTCATGGTTAAGGAGAAAGAAGATGGCTATACCCGTTTGATCAATATATGTCAACATTTTGATTGACAACCAATTATTTATAAAGCACTGTGTTACGTGCAGGGTAAATAATATGAAGTAAAAGTCATAGTTCCTACAATTATAATCTATTTGGAAAGATAAGAAATACATATAATGCAAAAAAGAGAGAGATAACAGTATGTTAGAATATTTGTCAGTAGGAGATCCCAACAAAAGGGTTAAATTGTCCCACCAAAGCCTGCCTTACAGGTAGATGTCACCAGATACTGTCTATGCCAGTGTTTTCCCTCTTTTAAGGTCCCAGAATACCCAGATATTAATTAATCCCTCTGCTCCAGGTTTGTTGAGTAACAAGGATAGGGTCCCAAAGGGATAACAAATAAATGTAAGCTCTAATGTATGTGGGGAGTACTTCAGTTCCTGGAACTGAGAGGTGCTCCATGTGAAGAGGCAAGGATACTGTCAGATCTGCAATATCGTTTTCCTGTGTAATTGGCTAAAAAAGAGAATCTTTTAGTGTCTGACCAGAGAATTGAGTTTTAAGAAAATTTCAAGTTTTCTTTCTTTGATGCCTGGTGGGGGAAATCTTGGAAGAACAAAAATATTACCTCTCAGCCTCAATCAGTCATGCCTAAGGCTGTTAGTAATGTGAGTACACATTTTTCCCCTCTCCTTTTCCTCCTCCCTGCCTATCTCCCCCTTCACCTCTCCATTCTTCTTTTCTTTCCTTTTCCAGATTTTTCACATTCACTTGAAGAAGTTTGGACTCTGGGAAGTGAGATTGCTAGTGTTCAGAGGCCTCATTCTCATTGTTGAAAAGCTTAAAACTGTAAAAGATAGCAAATCACCCTAGGAAAGAGAACAGTAGGCCCTAAATTTGGGCCTTGAACAATTTGAACCTGTTTACAAAGACAAAGAGACTTGGCTCAAAGAGGGGTTTGCACACTTCTTTGCTCAAATATGCTTAATTTATATTTCTCTATGACAATCTGCCTTGGTTGTGTAGCAACAATACATTTGCAATTTTTCAGGTTCCTATCTTTGATTTTTTTCCTGTAATATGGGAGATGTGAGGTAGAGAGGAATCTGTTTCTCTTCTCTACAAGAATGTTACATTTCACATTAGAAGAGGATCAGGATAGTTAAAGTTTGAGATCTAATGCTGATGTTGGGATAAAATCTTAACTAGTTGTAAAACACAAGGAGTGGGGAGGTCCTCTTTCTGAACCTTGGCTTAATCTGTCTCAAATTGAATTATCCTAATTTTTGAGGTTATAGGTTTACTTTTGAATTTCATTATTTGGATTTCTTGTTTAATTTTCTTCTTGGTTGGGGAAGATCAAACGAGAAGAGCGGAGGGGAAAAGAGGGAAAGCAAGAGGAAGAAATTAAAGGGGAACAAAAGAAAATTAGTTGGCTCACTGATTACCTAGGAAGATAGAGAACCCACAGCCCAACATGTACTCAGGAGGCTTTATGATTTAAGAGAGACTTTGGGATTTTAGAATGGAGTGGTCAGCTAAGATAACCTTGATTCCAATTCTGTGAAGGGTATTCTAGGATGAGAGACATTGTTCTTTTCCAGTGCCTTCAAGAAATTTGAAGTACTTGTACAAAATGAAGTTGTGATGGGCCAAGTTAGGTCTAGGAAACTGAAACTAGAGAGAATAATAGCACATGATTTAAGTTTCAAATACTTAGGACCGGATAGTTTTCTTTTATACTCACTTTCAATTACTTTACCCAGAACTTGCAAATTTCTTATTAAAAAAATGGCAGAACTTCATTCCTGTGGGTTATATGTGTATAGACAAGGAGTAAAATGGAAAGAAGGAGAAGATGTCAACTTTGAGTGAAAAGTTATGGTGGAAGAAGGAAAAGAAGAAGAAAATGCTTAGGGATTAAGTATAACAGACCTCTCAAAGTAGTAAATAGGTTCAGGTGTCAGGAAAATTGGGGAAATTCAATACCTTAGGGGTTAAGTGATGATAGAAGTTTAGGAATAATTGAAAAGTAAAAGCCTTGAATTAAAATATTTCCATGAACCTTCTGGTTCTTGGAAGTGCCTAGAATTCCAAAGGTTCCCAAGAATACACTGGTTTTTGGAAGTGGCTAGAACTGCTGTGTAACCAACTTGGAACGTGCAAGAACTAAAAGCAAGACTGGTTCTTATCTTAGGCTGTCGGGCACCAAATCTTTGTTTTTCCACTTTGTTCTAGTAAGGAAGAATTTGGAATAATGCTGTTGGCTTAGTTGGATGGAGATTGTTAGATCTTGACAATTCTACTTCCACAATATTTCTCAAACATACTTCCTTCTTTCTACTCACACTACTACTACTATGGTTTTGAGTCACATTCACCTTAAGTTATACTATGTCAATAACTTATTGGTTGGTTTCCCTGCCCCCTGTCTCTATATTCTCTAATCCATCCACCACACAGCTGCCAAAATAGTCTTTCTAAGGCACAGCTCCGACCATGTTTCTTCCTAGATTAAAAAATTTCAATGGCTCCCAATGGACTCTAGAATAAAATAAAGTTGCCTAAGCCTGGTATTTGAAGTCTGGTTCCAATCTCGTAGTGGTTTTCCGTTGTTTTCAAAGAGAACCAAAATGACATTGCAATGTTAGAATCAAGTTACAATGAGTCTGACAGTGGCTGATCAGGGTGCAATGAGATTGGAATGCTCTACCTTAGTTAGGGCACAAATAGTCCATGTGATCATTTTGGGGGTGGATTCTCTTGACTTGTGCATCTCTCATTTCTTTTGAATTGCTTCAATTCTGCTCTGCTCATAAAACACAGCATCATATTTGATGCAGGCACACCATGTAGGGCTGTCCTTTGGCAGTGTCTCCAATGTCACACAATTGATTCTAAAGTTCTTCAGAGAAACCTTGAGAGTGTCCTTGTGTCACTTCTTCTGACCACCAGGTGAGCACTTGTCTTGTGCTGGTTCTCTGTAAATAGTCTCTTAGGCAAGCATACATTTGGTAATTGAACAACACAGCTAGCTCATTGGAGCTGTACTTTCTGCAGTAGAGTTTGAATGCTTGCAGTTTGGTTCAAGAAAGAACCTCACTGTCTGGTACCTTATCCTTCCAGGTGAAAAGTTCAGTATCTTCCTAAAACAATGCAAATGGAAGCAATTCAGTTTCCTGACATGGCATTGTTATACTGTTCAGTCTTCACAGGCATACAACAATGAGGTCAGCACAATAGCTCTGTAGCCCTTCAGTTTGGTACAGTCTATTATCTCTTTTCTCCCATACCTACTCCAACTGACCTTCTTTCTGCTTAATTTTCCATGGATATATATGTCAGAGAGATCTTGGATCTTTTTTACTTTGTAATCAGAAGTTGTGGGACCCTGACAGCAACAGTCTATAATTTCTTTTTTGAAATATTTCTTTTTCTTGACTTCAAAATCTGTGTTTTTAAAAATTAAATTATATTACACATTTCCTTTCACAGATAGCTAAGAACTGACTGTCTTGGAAATGAAGAACTACACAGTCGTGACAGAGTTCATCCTGCTGGGAATCCCTGAGACAGCAGGGCTAGAGACAGTACTCTTTGTTCTCTTCTTGTCTTTGTACATATGCACACTGTCAGGAAATGTGCTCATCTTCATGACTATCATTTCATCCTCTCGTCTTCATACCCCTATGTATTTCTTCCTGGGAAACCTGTCCATATTTGACATGGGTTTCTCCTCAGTTACTTCACCTGAAATGTTGTTCTATCTTTCTGGTCAAACACCAATCATTTCTTTCCGAGGATGTGTAACCCAATTGTTCTTTTACCATTTCCTGGGCTGCACTGAAGCCTTCCTGTACACAGTAATGGCATATGATCGTTTTGTTGCTGTCTGTCACCCTCTACGTTACACAGTTATCATGAATCAGAGGGTGTGCTCTATCCTAGCAACAAGCACCTGGATGTGTGGGTGTGTTCATGCTACTCTCCTGACCTTCCTTACTTTCCAGTTACCTTATTGTGAACCCAACCAAGTAGCCTACTATTTCTGTGACATTCCTGCTGTTTTAGCTCTGGCCTGTGCAGATACATCTTTAGCCCAGTGGGTCAGTTTCACTAATGTTGGTCTTGTGTCTCTCATATGCCTTTCCATCATTCTCATTTCCTATACTCGCATTGGGATCTCCATTTCAAGAATACGCTCCACAGAAGGTAGACAAAGAGCATTTTCCACTTGTAGTGCACACCTCACAGCAATCCTTTGTGTCTATGGGCCCATTATCATCATCTACCTACAACCCACTCCCAGTCCCTTGCTTGGCTCAGTGGTTCAGATATTAAATAATCTTGTGACTCCTATGTTGAACCCCTTGATCTATAGTTTAAGGAATAAGGATGTGAAATTTGCCCTTAACAAAGTGTTGTCTAAAATAGGACTCATTGAGAATGAAGAAGCCTCTGATTATAGATGAACAAAACTTGATGCCTCCTTGCTGGACCCCATTTGTTAAGAACATCTTTCAAACTTTATTAAGAAACTGCAAACCATTGTAAATTATTTCATCTTTTGAAATTGCTGATTCTTACAAAATATGTTTATGTGTGTATATATATATATATATATATATATATATATGCATTTCCCCATGGTTTGTGATGAAATTTTGTTCATATAATTACATATTTTTAATAATGAGTATTTTCTTTTTATCATGAACTTAGTAAATATAAATAAACATTAACATTTCCATTTACAAAGATTACAGAAAAGAAAAATGTGTATGGAATTGCAAACTTACATTATGTACAGTTCTTTAAAATATATCAGTCTCATACTGTAGTTATAACTGTCATATTTATCTGCCTGTAACCCCCTGAAATTGCTTTTGCTCTCTTTGGTATATTTTTAAATCATTTATTGATGCATTTTTTTCTTCCTTTTCTTCTTTTTTAAAAAAGTTTCTATCATTTCCAATCATCTTTCTTTTCTTCCAGATAGTAAGTATAATCAAGTCAGGAAAATCAATACATTGATTATGTCTGAAATTATGAATCATTTTGTACTTCCAGTCTGAACCCTCTCTATTGAGAGATGGCAAACAAAGTTCTTCTTCAGTCTTTTGAATTTGTCAGGATTCTGAAATCTTACAATATTGTTTTCCTTTCCATTATTTTGGTGATCGTGTAAATTATTTTCCTGGCTTATTTCACTCTACATCTGTAATTGTTACTCAACAAAGTTGCTGGTTGATTGATTTTCCTTTATAAACAACCTGCTTCTTAGTCCTTTCATCCTGTCAGAGGACATGTGAAAGTAGAGAGACCCACTCACCATCTCGCAATATTTCAATCAGAGCTTTGTCTCCCCTATTTAGTAGGGACAGAATATAAAAGTGAGAAAGAAATGTAAAAGGTCACAATTGTGAAGGAGTACTGAAATTGTTTTCTGTTTCTCTACCTTCTTATCACTCCATGAAGAGGAATGAGAATTGAGTCCCTTAGTGGAAACTAGATAATATGACTATCTCTGAACCTGCTACTTAGAAGTGTCAATGAGAACCATGGTATGAACTGGTGAAAATTCCCAATATTTGACTGGTGGAGTAAAATTCCTATGGTGAGACAATGAGTCACTAAGAGAGTTGCTACATTATTATTACTATTATTAGCAAAGAAATACATTTATACAAATCACAGGAAAATAGAATTCAGAGAAAGTATACATAGAAGGATATATGCCAGATAATAAAGGGGCAAGGAGCCTTTCCTTGGAAAGCGTGGTTTCCAACCAAGATAGAGAAAGAGTTCTAGATCTAAACTGAGGAGAAATTTCCTTGAAATAGTAAAGATATTGCATTTGGTAATTTGATTAGCATGGCTCTGAATAAGTAAACTAATTTAGGTAGATTTGTCATTTTTATAATTTTAGCTTGACCTAGCCCTGAGTAACTGATATTTTTCTAGTTATTTAGATCTGACTTTATTTGTATGGAAAGTGTTTTGTAATTATGTTCATATACTTCCTGGATTTGTCTTGGTAAGTAGATTCCCAAATATTGTACGTTGTCTACATTTATTTTAAATGGAATTTCTCTCTCTATCTCTTGCTGCTGGGCTTTGTTAGTAATATATAGAAATGTTCGTGGTTTATGTGGGTTTATTTTATATCTTCCAAGTTTGCTAAAGTTGTTAATTATTTTAAGGAGTTTTTTTTAGCTGATTCTCTAGGATTCTCTAAGTATACCATCATATCATCTATAAAGAGAGATAGCTTTGTTTCCTCATTGTCTATTCTAATTCCTCCAATTTCTTTTTCTTCTCTTATTGCTAAAGCTAACATTTCTGATACTATATTGAATGATATTGGTGATAATGGACATCCTTGTTTCACCCCTGATCATGTTGGGAATGCTTCTAGCTTATCTCTATTGTATATAATGCTTGCTGATGGTTGTAGATAGATGCTACTTGTCATTTTAAGGAAAACTCCATTTATTGCTATGCTCTCTAATGTTTTTAATAGGAATGGGTGATATCTTTTTTCAAAAGCTTTTTCTACATCTAATGAGGTAATCATATGATTTCTATTAATTTCATTATTAAAATGGTTCAATTATGCCAGTATTTTTTCTAATATTTAAACATCGTACATTCCTAGTCTAAATCCCATGTGGTCCTAGTGTATTATCCTCATTATAAGTTTCTGTAATCTCTTTGCTGAGATTTTATTTGAAATTTTTGCATCAATATTTATTAAGAAATTGGTCTATTATTTTCTTTCTCTGTTTTGTCTCTTCCTCATTTAGTTATTAGCACTATATTGATATCATAAAAAAAGAATTTGGTAGGACTCTTTCTTTGCATATTTTTCCAAATAGTTTATATAGTGTTAGAATTAATTGTTCTTTAAATGTTTGACAGAATTCACTTGTAAATCCATCTGGCCTTGGTGATTTTTTTGTTAGGGAGTTCATTGATGACTTGTTCAATTTCTTCTTCTGAAAAAGGGTTATTTCAATACTTTATTTCCTCTTTTATTAATCTAAGCAATCCATATTTTTGGAAACATTTAGATTGTCGGATTCATTTGGCATATAATTCAGCAAAAATAGCTCCTACATATTATTTTCATTTCTTCTTCATTGGTGATGAATTCACCCTTTTCATTTTTGATACTGGTAATTTGGTTTTCTTCTTTCTTTTTACTCAAATTAACCAAAGGATTATCTATTTGATTTTTTTTTTATAAAACCAGATCTAAGTTTTATTTATTAGTTCAATAGTTTTCTTACTTTCAATTTTATTAATCTCTCCTTTGATTTTTCAGAATTCTAATTCAGTATTTAATTTTTGATTTCTAATTTGTTCTTTTTCTTGCTTTTTTAGTTGCATGCCCAATTCATTGATCTCTTCTTTCTATTTTATTTATGTAAACATTTAAAGATAAAAAATTTTCCCTAAGGGCTCATTTGACTGCATTCCATAAGTTTTACTATGTTGTCTTATTATTGTCATTCCCTTTGGTGAAGTTATTGATTGTTTCTATGATTTGTTGCTTGACCCCTTCATTCTTTGTAATTAGATGAATTTCCAATTAATTTTAGTCTGTTTTTCCATGACCTTTTATTATATGTAATTTTTGTTGCATCATTATCTGAAAAAAAATGCATTTAATATTTCTGCCATTATGCACTGGAGTGTGAGGTTTTTGTTATATATAGCAAATTTTTGTAGAGGTGCCCTGTACCACTGAGAAAAAGATGTATTCTTTTCTTTCCTTATTCAGTTCCCTCCAGAGGTCTACCATATCTAACTTTTCTAAAATTCTATCCACCTACTTAACTTCTTTCTTTTTTATTTTGTGGTTAGATTTATCTAGTTTGGGAGGTGGAGGTGGTAAGGTGCCCCACTAGTACATTGCTGCTGTCTATTTCTTCCTGTAACTCACTTAACTTCTCCTCTAAGTATTTGGAGGCAATACCACTTGGTGTATATATGTTTAGTATTGATATTACTTCATTGTCTTTGGTACCTTTTAGCAAGATGCGACTCCCTTCCTTATCTCTTTTACTTACATCTATTTTTGCTTTTGCTTTCTCTGAGATCAAGATGGTTACCCATCTTTTTTTAACTTCAGCTGAAGCATAAAATATTCTGCTCCAGCCTTTTATCTTTATTCTATGTGTTTCTCTCTCTGCTTCAGATGTGTTTCTTATAAACAATATATTATGGGATTATGTTTTTTAATCCACTTTGCTATCTGCTTCTGTTTTATGGGAAAGTTCATTGGGGGCAACTTGGTGGCTCAGTGAATAGAGAGAGCACTGGCCCTGGAGTCAGGAGGACCTGAGTTCAAATCTGACTTCACACACTTGACATACTTACTAGGTGTGTGGTCTTGGGCAAGTCACTTAACCACAATTGCCCTGCCTTCCCCCCTCCAAAAAAAAAAAAGAAAGTTCATTACATTCATATACAGTTATTATTACTGTGTCTTTCTCTTCATCCTATTTCTCTCCCTGTTTATACTTTTCTCTCTTTTTTCCCCATTTCCCTCTTCACCAGAGTTTTGCCTCTGACTACACCTTCCTCAGTCTGCCATCCCTTCTATTGATTCCCCTCCCTTTTCTTTCCCCTTTTTCCTCTTGCTTCCCTACAGAATGTGAGAGATTTCTATAACCAACTGAATGTGTATGTTATTCCTTCTTTGAGTCAAATCCGATGAAAGCAAGGTTGAAAAAGTGTTCCCCCTACTTCTTTCCTCTACTCTAATAGGTCTTTGCACAACTTCATGTGATGTTATTTACTGTATTATGCCTCCCCCTTTACTCTTCTCCCAATGAAATCATTTTTTTAATCCCTTAATTTTTTTTTATTGTCGCATCAAAGTCTACTTCAACCCAACCCTCTGTCTATGTATATCCTTTTAAATGCCACCAAAAAGTTCTCAAAAGTTACACATATCATTTTCCCATGTAGGGATGTAAACAGTTTAACCTTATTGAATAACATGTTTATTTTTTTCTTTCCTGTTTCATTTTTTATGTTTCTCCTGAGTCTTACATTTGAAGTTGAATTTTCTGTTCAACTCCGGTTTTTCATCAGGAATCATTGAAAGTTCCCTATTTCATTGAATGTCAGTCTTTTCCCCTGAAAGGTTAGAATCAATTTTACTGGATAGTTCATTCTTCACTGTAATCCAACCTCCTTTGGCTTCTTGAATATCATATTCCAAGCCCTCTAATCCTTTAATGTAGAAACTGCTAAATCCTGTGTAATCCTGACTCTGGTTTCTTGATATTTAAATTGTTTCTTCCTAGCCACTTGTAGTATTTTCTCCTTGACCTGAGAGTCAAGTTGTCTACAATAAAATTTGGAATTAATTTTGAGATCTCTTTCAGGAGGTTTTTGGTGGACACTTTCAGTGACTATTTTACCTTCTGGTTCTAGGATATCAGGATATATTTCTTGATAATTTCTTGAAAGATGCTGTCTGTGCTCTTTTTTTTGTCATGGCTTCTGGTAGTCCAGAAAATTTTAAATTAGTTCTCTTAGATCTATTTTCTAGATCAGTTTTTTTTTCCAATGAGGCATTTTATATTTTCTTCTATTTTTTCCTTCTTTTGATTTTGTTTGACTGATTCTTGCTGCCTCATAGGGTCATTAGCTTTCATTTGCTGAATTCTAAATTTTAAGTAAAGATTTTCTTCAGTTCTTCCTTTTTCATTTAGATAATTTTTCTTTTTAAGGAGTTGTTTTCCTCAGCAGAGTTTTATTCCATTCATCCAATTGTATTTGTTAAGGAATTGTTTTCTTCATTCTATTTTTGTCCTTTCTTTTCTAACCTGTTGACTTTCTTACATACCTCCTATTTCTTTTCGCAATTTTTCTTCTACCTCTTTTATTTCACTTTAAAAATCCTACTTGAGCTCTTTCAAGAAGGATTTTTGAGCTTGAGACCAATTCACATTTGGGATTTCCAATACAGTCATATTGCCAATGTTGTCCTCATTTGAGTTTGTATCTTGATCTTCTCTGTCACTTCAGTGACTTTCTATGGTCAGTGTTTGTTTCTGATTGTTGTTCATCTTTTTTTGCCTATTTCCTGATTCTTAAAGTTGAGCTCTTCTGCTGGAGCACAACAGTTGCTGTCCCAGGTTTCTTGTGTTGGATGCCAGGGGGCTGGTCCATTGGCTTTGTGTACTGGAGCCTCAGGTGCTGGCAGTTGGAGGCTGTAGAGGTCTGGCAGCTTACCTAGTGCTGAGCTGGGATCCCAGTGGTGGTGTCTGGCACGTGCTAAGGAAAAGTTAGATTTTTCTGCATTTCCTTGGACTACACTGAAGAACATGGAGGTCTAGCCACCAGAGGATTACTGCTCCACTCCCCCTCCCCCAGGGCTGTGCTAAAGCACAAGAAAATTCAGCAGCCAGAAGATGCCAGTGTTTCCTGGGCTGCACTGAAGTATGTGGAGTTCTCACTGCTGGAGGATGCCTGCCAGCCCTGGACTGCACTGAGGCACATGGTGATTCTTGAAGATGGCATCTGCCAATTCTCCTGACTAAGCTAAGACACATATGGGGTCCTGGTGTTGGCATTTCCCATTCTACCACCCTGAGGCTTAGGATCTCCTGCAGGTTTTCTGAGGTGGGGCTTGCTGGGATACTTCCTGTCCTATAAAGCATTCCGCTTTTACCCACATAAGAAGGACCTTTCCTGCCAATCCTCCAAGTTTCCTGGAGTAAAAGGCTTCTCCACCCCATCTTTCTGCTGACTCTGCTACTCCTGGATTTGTTCTGGGGGACTATTATGTTGTTGTTCTGAGGTGAATATGGAAGAGCAACAGTGCTTTATTGCTTACTTTGCCATCTTGGCTCAAAGATATTGGAACCTGAAGATATTGCCTTTGAAAATCTAGTAGAAAATAAACTATGTGACATTTGAGTATTGAATGTCTTCAGAGAAAGTGCTTGCAGGGTAAAAGCATTAAACATCTTGTCAAATACTAGAAGATAATAATGGGATCATAGCTGGATTATCCCTCATCTCTTTTACACACATTAAACAATTTAACCATTTTCTTTTTTTTTAAATTTAAAATTTCTGAAATCATTCATTTTTTTAAAATTTTATTTTAGTTTGCATCATTCATTTCCACAAGATTTTGAGTTATATATTTTCTCTCCTTCTTTCCCCCACCCACTGCCCCAAAACAGCCATTCCAGTGTGTCCCCCCTCCCCCA
>CM053588.1:213514867-213525680 GCA_028646515.1 Pseudochirops corinnae | reverse complement strand
ATTTTATTTATTAATTAAATGGATTTTTTACTCTCAATTTTATTTATCTCACTTTTAATTGTTAAGATTTCCAATTTAATGTTTTGATTTTTTAATTCATCTTTTTTCCAGTTTTTAAAAAATTACATTTTCAGCTTGTTTTTTTCCTTATTTTATTGATGTAAGCCTTTAGAGATTACAATTTTCCTCCAATCACTGTTTTTGTTCTATCTCATTGGTTTTGATATATTGTCTCATTATTGTCATTCCCTTTAATGAAATTACTGAATGTTTCTATGTTTTGTTCCTGAATCAACTCATTCTTTGAGATTAAGCTTTATTCTCTGGTTAGCTTTTACTCTATTTTTTCCTTGGTCCCTTTTTGAGTATAAGTTTTATTGCATTATTATCTGAAAAGGATACTTTTGCTCTGCTTTTAACTATAAAAGTTTTATGTCCTAATATATAGTTAATTTTTGTAACAGTGTCATGAATCACTGAGAAAAAAAACAGTATTCCCCTCTATTTCCATTCAATTCTTTCTAGATATTTATCACATACAGAACATCTAAAATTCTATCCATTTCCTTAACTTACTTCTAATTTAATTTTTGGTTAAATTTGTCTAATGTGGAAGGGGAAGATTAGGGTCCCATACTGTCATAATACTACTCTCTATCTCCACCTGTAATTCATTTAGCTTTTCTTTGAAAAACTTAGATGCTATAATATTTGGTGCATGTAGGTTGAGCATTGATATTGTTTCATTGTCTATGGCACCTTTTATCAGACTGAAGTTACTGCTTTTATCTCTTTTAATTAAATCTATTTTGGTCGTGACTTTTTTTTTTCTGAAATCACAATTGCCACCCATGCTTTTTTTTTTTTTGCATTAGCTGAAGCATAATACATTCTACTCCAACTCTCCATTTTAACTCTGTATATTTTTCATTCTCAAATATGTTTCTTGTAAATAACATATTGTTGAATTCTAATTTTTAATCTATTCTGCTATCTGTTGCAATTTTATGGGTGAGTTCATCCCATTCACATTCAAAATTATATTATTATTTGTGAATTTCCTTCCATGTTAGTTTTATTCACTATTTTCCTACTCAGACTCTCTTCTTAACTCTATCTCTCCTCCCTTATGTTCTCCCCTTACCTTTTTTTCCTTATTTTACTTACCCTTCTAAAATTTCCTCCCTTATTTTCTTCCCTCATTCTCCTAATCTTAATTTATACACCCTTCTAAAAACTCTCTTGCACCCTGTTCCCCAGTTTTATCACTTCTCTAGAATTTTAGAAGACTTCTAATTTTTTTCTTATGTACTTTTCGTTCCCTCTTGTTTCCTCTTCAACCCAGAGAAAGGTTGCAACATTACCAGCCCTCCACCCCCACCTGTGTCCTCAGTACTTGTTCTTCCTTTTATGCCCTATTTTTATGAGATAATTACTCCTTCTAAACTTTTCCTCCCCAATTTCGTTTTTTAGAATCACCCCATCATACACAACTCAACTGCAACCTTTCTTTCAAACTACCTCAATAATGAAAACATTTTAAGGATACTGATAACATGTTCATATATTATAAGTAAACAGTTTAGCCTTTATCAGTGCCTTATAATTGCTCTTTAATGATTTCCTTATATTTCTTCTGGATCTTTTATATTAAATTTTCCACTGAGTTCTAGTCTTTTTGTAACAAATATCTGAAAGTTCATCAAATAGTGATTTATTTTTATTAAGTCGTATACTCAACTTTGCTGGATAAGTTATTCTTGAATGCAACCTCAGCTCTTTTGCTCTTTGAAATATAATGTTCCAAGACCTATAGTCTTTTAGTGTAGGAGCTAGTAGGTCTTGTGAAATCCTGACTGTATTTAATTTTTAGTTTCTTGTTGCTTGCAATGTTTTCTCTTTAATCTAGGAATTTTTAGACTTGGCCATGACATTCCTATAAGTTTTCTTTCTAGGATCTCTTTTAGGTGGTAAACAGTAATTTTTCTTTTTCTTTTACTTTCTTGTTCTAGAACTTCAGGACAATTTTCCTTAATAATTTCTTGTAACATTTTACCAAGATTCCTTTTTTTGTCATGATTTTTAGATAGTCAGTCAATTCTTTTATTGTCTTTCTTTGATCTATTCTCAGTATCAGTTGTTTTTCTAATAAGATGTTTCAGATTCTCTTCTATTTTTTCTAGTTTTATTATTTCTTAGTGTCTTATGAACATCATTCTATTCCACTTTCCCAATTCTAATTTTTAAAAAAGTTATTTTCTTAAGATTTTTTATCTCTTTTTCAAATTGGTTATAACGTTCTTTCAAAAATTTTCTTGGATTGCCTTTATTTGATTTTTGAATTCCTTTTAAAGTTTATCCAATAGTTCTTTTGAGATTTGTGATGATTTTATTTATTCATAAGGGTCAGTGGTCTTTTTTTTTTTTTTTTTTTTTTTTTTTTTTTTTTTTTTTTTTTTTACCTTACTATCCTTTGCTGATTACGAACGCAGATCTTCTTTAGCACCAACATAGCTATCCATGGTCATGTTCTTTTTCCTTTGTTTACTCATTTTTATTTTTTTAAGCAACTAATTATTATTATTGTAATAATCAAGCTTTAATCCCTAGTTGTAGGTAATTTTGCCCTAGGTTTCAGATCCTTCTTATTGTTGTTTTCTGAATTCTGTTCAGGGGCTCCAGTCACACTGTTACAGAAATGTTCTTGCTTCCTGTGGTATGGCACTCACTGCTTCTTCCCCCTGCTCTTCCCTAGATGAAAATTCATGAGGTAAAAGTTCATGAAGTGAATTTTCTTGAAGCTGTGAATGAGGTGAAATTTGGGGTGAAATTTCTTGAGGCCTAGTCCCCTTCCCTTAGAGCAGCAGTTCTCAACCTGTGGGTCGGACCCTTTTGGGGGTCGAACAATCCTTTCACAGGGGTCACAGGGGTCTTCTAAGACCATAAGAAAACACATATTTCTGATGGTCTTAGGAACTGAGACATCGTTCCTTTATCCATCTCCAGGCAGGTCCACCCACATGCAGATATGCCCACATACAAGTATTAAAGGGTTGGGGCATTAGGAAGGTTGAAAACCACTGCCTTAGAGCCTATTATTTGTTGCTTCAGTGGGGTTGATCTGGAGGTGTTTATACTTCACTGATCAAATCTCAGCCCCTGGGGTCTTCTCTGAGGTCCTCTGAAGTTGTCTTAGGAGAAAGACTGCTTTACTCCCTTTTTTTTTTGCTGCTCTACATTCATTTTGTGACAATATTCTGTCTGCTTGTGGAGGAAAAATGGAGAGCCTGGAAATTTCTCCCCTAATCTGCCATCTTCCCAGAATGCATTCCAGTGAATTCATATCCCTTGTCATTTATCAGTTGGGTAATGGCTTGTATTCTTATGGATTTGACAAAATTCTTTATATATTTGAGATAGGATGCCTTTATCTGAGAAACTGTGCTTAAAATTTCTCCCCCAGAACTTGTTTTTATTTTGATTTTGGCTACATTTGTTTTATTTGTGCTGCAGAATTGGAAAGATTAATGAATTTACTAACCACCTTGATTTTCTTGAGCTACCTTGCTATCCAGAGGAGGCTGTGACTAACCTGGGAATTAAAATCAGCTGATCAGGAGGAAGACTGTGCATCCTTTGAGTTTGATATACAGGGGATCCTTTTCAGTGCTCGCTTGCTGAACGGGGAACCCCTTCTGATGTCCGGCAACCATAGTACTGACTTAAATTGGTTAATACCAGCTCTAATGGAAAGAACTAGCAAAATCATTTTAGTTCTGGGACTTTGGGGACTTTTTCAGTCTGACCCTCTTCCTTGTTTCATGTAGCTGTCCCAGGATCCCTCTGAAATGGCCCCAACTTGGGAAACAGAAACTGAACCTGAGGGACTGTGGCAATGCTTGATTGGGCTGCTACACAGCCAATCCCACCCAGCTTTGTTGTTTTTTTTTTCTCTGTTTTTATAATCTGTGCAGTCTAACCCCAAAGTAAGCTCAGTTCTGACTGCAACTCTGCATGCATGCCACCAGCTTCAGAGAAATAAAACATTCATACAGCTTAATTTGGTTCTCTTTTCTGAGACTGATCTCTAGAGTTGACAATACAAAACTTTTAAAATTTAATTTAATTGAAATTATCCACTGCTCTCAATCTCTTCTTTATTCATATTATTCACCTATCCACAAGAGTAATAAATAGTATGCTCCATGTTTCAGTTTTCTTATAAAAGTCTGTCTTTATATCTAGGTCATGTACCCATTTTGACCTTATCTTGGTTAATGGTGTAACATATTTGTCTATGCCCAATTTCTGTCATATTGATTTTCATTTTTTCCAAAAATTATTTTTGCCAAATAATGAATTTTTATCCTCAAATCTTAAGTCTTTACATTTGTCAAATATAAGGTTACTATATTTATTTCCTGCTGTAAATTGTATATCTACTCTACTCCACTAGTCTGTCTTTGTATTTCTTAGCCAGTACCAGATACTTTTGATAATTACTGACTTATAATGTAGTTTAAGCTCTGGCACTGCTAAACCTATTTCCTTTACAATTTTCTCATTATTTCCTTTGATATTCTTGAACTATTGTTTTTCCAAATGAATTTTGTTAGTATTTTTTTCTAATTGGGTAAAAAGGAACTTGGAAATTTAATTGGGATGGCATTGAATGCATAAATTATTTTATGTAAAATTTTCATTTTTACTATATTGGCCCTGCCTACTCACAAACAATTACTATGTTTCCAGTTATTTAAATCTGATCTTATTTGTATAAAAAGTTTTTTTTTTTTTTACTTTGTTTATATGGTTCCTAAGTTTTTTTGTCAGGTATACTTCTAGGTACTCTACTCTGTCTACAGATAATTTAAATGGGGGTATTTGTTGCTATCTCTTCTTGCAGGGTTTTGATGGTAATATATAGGAATGTTGATATTTTATGTGGATTTACTTTATATTGTGCTACTTGTTGAGGGCCAGTTTCTGACCCAGTCTATACATGGGAAGAGTCTGGTCCAGGATTTCTCCCAAGCTACTCTCTCTTAAGGCTATATTATATCTTAAGACTGGCTCCCCATCTCATCCTGACTTGCAGGAGTTTAGGATGTGATAACTGAGCAGTGACCCACACATAGATGCATGCAAGGGAAGAAGGATATTAACACATATGGATATACTTAAGTGAACAAGGACATGAAAACATACAGATATATATAAACGAACAAGGACATTAAACATTTTCTCATGGGAACCTAAGAGATAATTGCTTCATGATTCGCAATATAAACCCTGCTCTCTGATCAATAAATGGGAACTGCTATGACAGAAACTGCCTGGCTCATGTCTCATCATTCCACACTTTTTGGTTTGGCCCATGCCCATTTTGATGTAGGCATCAATGGTGCCATGAACAGGGTCTTGAGAAAAAGTACCAGATAGAGGAGTAGCCTCCTGAAACTTCAGTGAACATAACTAAAGGTAGCAGGCAAAAGTCAGATTTTCTCTTAAGTTAAAAACTTACAGAGGATAACTCACCAGGCTAACCCAAGTATGTGAAAGGGATTAGTAGAAAATACAAACAAGCAAAGATGAGCCTGGAGAATTCTTGGAATGTATAGAGCAGAAGGGGATGGTAGATTTGGTAATAGAGGATACAGCAGGGAGACAGAGGAATAAAAGGCTTATGATGGAGGGACTCCATAATTTCCCCATTTCTGACTTTTTCTATGCAATATATCAATGATATGTTTAACATCAGAAATGAAAGTGCCAGGAGTGGCTCAAACCATTTACTGTGATACAGCTGTCTTTGTTGGAAACAGATAAAAAGAAAATGAGGGACCTAGTAAATATTTATTGTTTATTACAGCTCCATGGGAATGAAAAATTTAACTGTCATTTGGCTATGAGCCTTGATTGGTGAAAATTGTTGTTTAAGACAAAAAACTCTTAAGACTATATTTTTCTATGATCAAAGCAAATAGTGAGTAAATGATATAAACTCTTTTGTTGTTAGCTTTATGGAAAATCTAAAATTATTTTTCATCAAGAATTAGAACATATACAGAAATGTACATAAACTACTTAAGGCTCACCTTAAGAGAATTTTAAAACTAATAGCTTTTAAAAGTACTGTGATCAGATTCTATCACTATCTGCAATTAACTAGAAATGTAGTTTGGTAATACTACTTTGGGAATTTATATTACTTAAGGACATTTTACACCAACATCATTTAAATGAATCTCAATTTTACAAGTTTTGTTTTTGTTTTAAGATAAAACAGAGCTATCATTTTAAAAATTTTCGATTAATTTTCTTCATAGAAGTTTGATGATCATTTATAGATCTTAAAACTAGAAATATAGCCTACTACATTGAATCTGATAATTATAAAACTATGTTCACTTTACTTCTGCTCAAACTGCAAAGCTTTCAGCTATCCTACTATTGTTAAATGATTTTTCTTCTTCTCCCCTTAGTATTGTGTCAGAAAGCAAATATTTAGTGTATGTGTGCCCACATATTGATACTGCTAAATTTAAACACACAGAATACATATCTTTTTAACATTTTCTCTAAGATTACAAACTCTTACAAGATAGAGGTCACAACCTATTTAACTCATATTAGAGCTCATTCTTCACTTCCTGGACCTCTTTCCCAAAACAAAGCAACTATTGATCAAAAGGTTCAAGTTTTTCCAACTCTCTCCCCAAATATTCATAAAGCTACAGTATCCTACTCTCATTTTCATTAAAATGCATACTGTATGTAAACAATTCCATGTAACTAGAGAACAAGCTAGACAGATTATTAAAAACTGCCCTCAAAAACTGCCCTCATATATATATATATATATATATATATATATATATATATATATATATATGTAAAACTTCTCCAGCTTCCCTTTATATAGGAGAAGCAGAAATAAATGTAAATTAACCATAGGTTATTGTCTTTTGCTTCAATGGGCATTCCAAAACAATTGAAAACTGATATTGCCCCCACCTACACTGGCAAATTATTGCACTCTTTTTGTGATCACTTCCAAATGATATTAATTACAGGCATAACTCTTATAATCTTGACAAATGGAATAAAGAGAATAAGCCTATTTACAAAATAAAAAGGGACTTGGCCCAATACACTATAAAGGCAATTAGCTATTGCTTTATACATCCTAAAAATACTTTTTATACCTTGCTAAAAATGAGTATACACCAGCAGAAAAACAATGTGAAAAAGTGCATACTTCCCAAATGAAGGTTATCCAAACATAGAAATGGGAAGGGTCTGACCCTTTACTAATAGGGGGGTGAGGTTTTGTTTATATTTTTCTAGAAGCCATGGAAAGATCAGTGATGGTGCCCAAAAGAAATGTCAGGGTGTATACTACAAATCACCCACGAGATGTAAGAGCTCTGGCAGCAGAAGAGGAAATCATGGAGATGGAACATGGGAATAAAGAAGAAGAAGTCTCTTAATGCAGCCACTACACAAAAAGCTGTGCCCACATGGGGGCAGATTGAACATTATATCAAACCAAAGAACTGAAACCTGTTACCCCAGGATTTGTGTTTCTTGCTATGATCACTCTGATTTCAATACAAACTGAACTGATGACATCCTGATGTAAGTCCTGAGACACATACCCCTGTCATATCAATTGTTTCATATATAATCTATAACTACATGTATTTGACCCCCTCAAGCCTTTCCTACTTCTACTAAGGTAAACCATTTGCAGATGATATAAGTCAATACTACATTTTATTGGAATATTACCTGCATTAATTGTGTTCTTACTCAATGTATATCTGGTAGACAGTAATTGTTGAACAACCATCATTTGTTTTTTCCAAGTCATTAAAAAAATTCTGATTTCTTAAAAAGAAAGGGGGAAAGGTTTGTAATATTATTGATAATTTTAACCACTGTGTCTGCAATTCCTCTACAAAAAGAAATCCAAACTGTACAATATGTTAATGAATTATCAGAACATGTTTCTGTAGCCTTTAAGACACAATGGAATATAGATAAGGATCTTTTGTATAAGATGAATGTATTAGAACAGTTGTATTGTATTTAGGTAACGTGTTAAAATCATTAAAAAATCAACTGTTACTTAGATGTAATTATAAATATACATATATTTATGTAACTCCTTTACCATATATTAGTTCTGATTCTAAAGTTTTTTCAGACAAAGTACATAACCAACTTCTTGGTGCTTGGCATGATTCAAATATTACAAATTATATCAGTAAACATCCAAAATCATCATCACTCTGGAATTGATCCAGGAACATTGCCAACACAATATTGTTAACATTGTTAAAGTTATCTCTTTTTAATTTGATGTCTATAATTTTACATATTTTAACTGTATTGATTATTGTATTATTTCTTTGTATTTGCCTTCCTGAAGTGACTGGACTGATGTCACAGCCTTTGTAACCATTATCAATTCAAATGTATGAACGTAACTTTTTTTTAATTAAATTTTATTTTATTTTTGTTTATATCATTCATTTCCACAAAATTTTGAGTTACAAATTTTCTCCCCATCTTTCCCCTACCCACCGCCCCAAAACAGCCATCCCAGTGTATCTCCTCTCCCCCATTCTATTCTCTCCTATGTCTTCCCCTCTCACCCCTCTGACTTTTCGGTAGGGCAGGATGGATCTCCCTACCACAGTGCCTGTGTATCTCAAGATGAACATAACTTTTAAAGGTCAGGATTTATATCAGAATGTTACTTGTAGAAACTGTAATCTCACCTGGAATATAAATCAATTGTCCTATATGACTGAACAAATTACACAAAGTCATATTTCAGGAATTGATCCTGAAGATATAGCCAATCAGACATTTCATTGGATAAATCAAATAAATCCATTTAATAATCTTGACTTTCTATTGCTTCACTTTGTTCCAGTTGCATGCTTACTGATGATATTGTGCCTTGTTGCACTTCTGGACATTCACATGTATATCAGCAAGCACCCTAGCATACCCAGGATGGCTGCTAGCACAAGTTCTTAGATCTGCTTTTCTAAAGGAAAGCAACTCAAAATGGGTTAACAATCTTACTTTAATCAATCAAACATATATCATTTACTTAGTTCAGGGGAAAAAGTCAGCACCCAGAACTTCAGAGAATACAAACAGAAGTTACAAGCAGAAGTTACAAGCAGACAAAGAAACAGATCAGCAGATGGGCTTCCAGTCATCTGACCATTACATCCATACCTAATCAGTTACCAGAGAGGGAAGAACCAACATCTGGGTTTTCAAAGCTGGGGGGCTCAATGGCTTCCCAGAGTCTCATCTGGCCAAATCACACAACTCTTTCCAAAGTGAGTCCCAAATCAAAAACTCACATCAGGATATATATAGCCTTCTCCTGGATTAGAGAATGTCACAACCCTCTTGAGCCACTGCCCAATCACAAAGTAATAAGGTGTGGGAATTCCTGAAAAACAAACCTCCAGCACAGGCTCCATGTGACCACATTCAACTTATTGGGGGCAGAGTATATTTTCATATCAGGGAAGGTTCTCAGAGTCACTTAAGCCTATCAAAGGCCCTAGGCGCAAGGAAGATCTTCAGATTCCCACAACAACATGCTCGGCCAGTCTTTCCTGGCTTTGGGAACTGAGGTTCATGCTCTTAAGTTACTTGTACAGAAAGGGGAAGATGTCGAGGGCCAGTTTCTGACCCGGTCCATACATGGGAAGAGTCTGGTCCAGGATTTCTCCCAAGCCAGCTCCCCGTGAAGGCTATATTATGTCTTAAGATTGGCTCATCAGTTCTTCCTGATTTGCAGGAGTTTAGGACATGACAATCAAGCAGTGACCCAGACATAGATGCATGCAAGGGAACAAGGACATTAAAACATATGGATGTACATAAGTGGACAAGCACATCAAAACATACAGATGTACATAAATGAACAAGGACATTAAACATTCTCTCATGGGGACCCAAGAGATAATTGCTTTACATTCACTATATAAACACTTCTCTTTGATCAATAAATGGGAAATGCTATGACAGAACCTGCCTGGCTCGTATCTCATCATTCCACACTCTTCAGTTTGGCCTGTGCCATTTTGATGCAGGCATCAGTTACTTTGCTAAAATCATCAATTGTTTCAAATATGGCCTAAGACATTTACTAGTTATGTGACTCTGTATCAGTCATTTAACCTTGGTCTGCCTTAATGTTATGGGAATCTGAAGATCTTCCCTTCCCCTAAGCCCTTTGCTTAAGTGGCTTAAATGACTCTGAGAACCTTCCCTGATTTGAAAGTACACTCTGTCCCCTAATAGGCTGAATGTGGTCACATGGAGCCTGTGGGGGGAGGCTTGTTTTTCGGGAATGCTCATGCCTTGTTGCTTTGTGATTGGGCAGTGGGTCAAGAGGGCTGTGACAGTTTCCAATCCAGGAGAAGGCTATATACACCCTGATGTGAGGTTTTGCTTTGGGGCTCACTTTGAGAAGATTTGTGTGATTTGGCCAGACAAGACTCTGGGAAGCCGTCGAGCCCCCCGGATTTGAAAAATCCAGATGTTGGTGCTTCCCTCTCTGGCAACTGATTAGGTATGGATATAATGGTCAGATGGTTGGAAGCCTGTCTGCTGATCTGTTTCTTTGTCTGCTTGTAACTTCTGCTTGTTAACTTATTTTTGTATTCTGTTTGCATTCTCTGAAGTTCAGGGTGCTGACTTTTTACCCTGATCTAGGTAAATGAGATATGTTTGATTGATTAAAGTAAGATTGTTAACCCATTTTGAGTTG
>CM053588.1:213490553-213514367 GCA_028646515.1 Pseudochirops corinnae | reverse complement strand
AAAATGGAACAGGCTCTCTACATAAGAAATATAGATAGTGCATTCATTTAAATACTAGAAGACTGAGTCCCAAAACCAGAAAGTCAAAGCCAACCCAGTAGTGATGAAGTTGGCACATGTGGTCAAAGTAGTAAATACTCACATCCTCAAGCCTTCAAACAGGACAGGCTACCTCAGGCAAAGATCCTCCTCCCCTCATGCACGCAACTGCTCAGCGTCCAGGCAGCTTGGTCCCAGCAGCTCCAGCCCCTGGCAGTTCCTGCCCCAGGCAGTCCTCAGCAGGAGTCCTTAGCAGAGATTCTGGCCTGCTCAAAGCAAAAAGAGTTCGCAGCCACTGCCTCTGACGCCGCTTCCAGTCCGTACCACATGGAGACTAGCTTGGTTCCGGCGTTCTCTTGCTCCACACCTTCCTGCTATGTCAGCAAGCTCAAGGGGCATGGAAGATCTTCAAATCCCAGTATTGTTACAACTGGTTAAAACCTGTCTGAGTCTAGGCAAAGCTAAAGGCATGTACTTGATGTTATATGTTGTTTTGTTACGTTTATTGAGTTCACTACTAAGGAAAACATGGCATAGGGTCAAACTTGTTTGCTTGTGGGTTGAGACCCATTGTGAATTGATAACATGACAAGGGTTCATTGAAATACAGCTGATTAAGGGAGGAGGTAGAGGTAGAGGTTTCCCAGTGGAATAGGTTCTTCACAATCATGTGACTAACAAAATGAGCATAGCCACCCAAGGTGAGGTGGGGCTCAATGATAGAAGGATCTTCACTCCCAAGAACCATAGAAAACCCAGAGATGCTCTGGTGTTGAGTGGAGCACCTAAACCCCAAGGTGAACAAAAACTCAGGTTCAGAGAGGATCAGTGATTTAGCACAGAAACCTTAGAAGTCTCCACCTTGCAAATGAGGAAACAGCCCTGGGAAGTTTAAATAATTTACCCAAGGTCACACAGGTAGTAGAATAGCTATTTAGAAATTTAGAATACAGCTTAGGTTCTCTAAATTTAGAAAACAATCAGAATAGAACTTAGTTCTTCTAACTCCAAACGCAGTTTTTCTTTCCTCTTTATTGAGCAGGCTGGAATGCCAGAAACTTCAAAACACCATTAGTAAAGAGAATATTAGTGGCTTAGTAGCACCATCTGGTGGTTAAATTAAAAAGTGGGTTTGACTTTTAAAAAATAATTCTGATATTTTATGTAACTTCCTTACTATTTACACCTGACTAGTTATACTGAAAGAGTATCACATTATCTGGCAGCTAGGGGGCACAGTGGATGGAGCACCAGGCATGGAGTCAGCAGAACAGTTTTCTGCATTCAAATCCGGCCTCAGACACTTACTAGCTATGTAACCTAAAGGTGTAAGCTGGGGTAGATCACTTAACCCTGTTTGCCTCAGTTTTTTCATCTGTAAAATGAACTCATGAAGGAAATGTTAAATCAGTCTAGTATCTTTGCCAACAAAGTCCCAAATGGGATAATGAAGAGTCAGGCATGACTGAAGAGTAAGGCAATACTGAAGCCCAATAGGGAATATGCATATCATTATATTTTCCATTAGAATGTTCCCAGGATGGCTCATCATTCAGGGAGGTGACCCTGGGTTATTGAAAGCCATACCAGCAAACTGTGTCAGGTCCCACCAAAATGAAAAGGCTTTGAAGCTGGTATTGACAATAAAGTGAATTTCTATAGTTTGAGCATTGTCCTGCCTAAATTGGTAAGGGCTGGTCATGAAGGTGGTTACAAAATGATGAAATTTTTCATCCCAGAAACTGTCTTAATAACATCTGTGGATTATATTGAGGTTGTGATCCGTGTTGGTGAAAGAAATACTGATAGATCATTGATAGTATCAAAATTACTTTATCATGAAATGTCAAATAAATTTTATTTTATTACAATAGCAAAACCTCTATGCTTATCCAGAAAGTATTTATTAAGCACTTATTATATGCAAGGTTTATAGCTTTGGCTCAAGAAGTCTTCCCTTTGCAGGTGAACAGCCATCTGTTTCTTACCCTGTGGGACAGAGAATTGTTGATGCAACTGGGTTAGAGAGAGTTACCTTCTAGCTGACCCCTCTCAGCTGTACCTTTCCCAGTTCCACCTTCCGAGACTTTAAGGCATCAGAGAAGTTTCCCCAGACTGGGAGATGGGACAGGGATGGAGGAGAGGAACCTCTGCCTATCTAGGTTCAACCAGTTCCAGCTAAGGACCCTGCTGGTGCTCAGACTATTGTGGCTGCTCAGACTGCCGGTGGCCACTGGTCTCCTCAAATGAGTCCTTAATGCAGTGGTTTTCAACCTTCCTAATGCTGCGACCTTTAACACTCAGATATGGGCATATCTGCATGTGGGCGGACCCACCTGGAGACAGATAGAGGAGCCGTGTCTCAATTCCTTAGACCATGGGAAATATGTGTTTTCCGATGGTCTTAGGTGACTCCTGTGACCCCTGTGAAAGGGTCGTTCGACCCCAAGGTTGAGAACCTTAATGTGTCCTGACTATTCCAACTATCCATGTATTAAAAATTTTTTTAAAGCTTCACACAGGCCAAATGTGTTTAACCAGAAAAAGGAAAGTCCTCTAAACTTGGCCTCCAAGACAAAGTGAAAAAAGTCCTACACACCTACTATGAAGACAAAAGAAACGAATTGACCACATATAGGGTTCTGAAGCTTTGTCATGTTATGGAGCCCTTTGGCAGTCTAATGAAACAAATAAACCCCATTGGAGAATGTTGTTTTTAAATGCACAAAATAAAATAAATAGGGTTACACAAGAAATGAATTTTGTTGAAATGCAGATATTTTTCTCTGTCTTTATATATATTAAATAAGTATACGGACCCTAAGTTAAGACTAACCCCCTGACCTAATGGAATTAATCAGTGCTGGGAAATTTTAAAAAATAACAAAGGAGAAGACTAACTTCAGTCCTAAGCTTAGCCTACGGAAACTGACCAACCTATCAGTAGAGTTCAAGCCACAATCAATCGTCAAGTGATTGAGTGTTCACAGAGAAAAGCAGCACTAAACTTCTTTTCAATGATAAATGTTTCTTGAAACAATAACAAGGACAATAACAAACTGACATCATCCTAGGCCTTAAGGATACCAAGAGTGTACTAGGCTAGACAAGATTAAAATCTTGTCAATTGAAATGAGTGCAAAATTATAAAAATGCATGAAACAAGAAAGGGGTGTTAGAAATTATTTTGGCAAATTCCAGAAGCAATTGAGTAATCTGGAAGGGCTTTTGATAACAAGTCATTGCTGGGCTTCCAGTTTGTGCATGTTTTCTTTTGAGATAGCAGTAAGGTCTTTTAATAACAAATAGGTGACCTTCATACCCACTTAAACTTTCCGTGTTGTCCTACTTCCAGCTCTCCTCTTGGCAACAAGCCCAATCAGAGCATAGGATGGAGGGGACGACTTGAGCAACCTCTCAGAAACTGAGATGAAGGTGTGTGAGATGAAAGAGTTCAGAGTCTGAATCTAAAGTCAGAAAAGATCTTTATTCTTTCTCATGAGAAAGGACTCTGCCCCTGTCGCCCACAAGGCAGCAGGGAGAGAGCAACAGATAGAAGGCAGCCCATGGTTATATAATCTTCTAATGCAGAAACCCAACCCCCCCCAACAGGCCTTCACTCTCATTGATAAGGAGACTGCGCCACGGCCTAAGCTCGGGAATCTCTCTCTGAGACAAAGGACCTGGAAACATGTGGGTGTCCAATGAAAGCAGTCTTAACCTTATTTGGCATATCTTGTGCTGAGTTGGCAATGGGGGAGGGTCTCCATTGCTCTTAGCCCAGATTGCTAGAAGGTTCAGGTGACCTCTAAACCTAGGCCTAGTGAACACTGAAGCCATTCTAGATTTGATTTTTCAGAATGGGTAAACTTCACTATAAATTTTCCCTCACAAAGGTATAAGGAGGAAATGGTCCCATGGCTTACCCTCCTGAAGTGCTTACCACTTGGTGCAATATTTTTCTCAAGGCCAATTTCATTTCCTTATTCCTTAACTTATAAAACAAGGGATTCAAGGAAGGGGTGCTGGTATTATTCAACACCTGAATCACAAAATCCAGCTATGGTATATAAGCAGGTCTGAGATAGATGAAGACCACAGGCCCATAGAACAAGAGGATGGAAGTCAGGTGAGCACTGCAGGTGGAGAAAGCCCAGGGCCTGGCCTCTAATAAGTGGATTTTCAATGTGGAGAACACAATGATAATGTATGGAGTGACAATGAGCAGGAAACATAGAAAAGCCACAATGGCAACACTGGTGAAACTCACCATCTGGGCTAGAGAAGCATCCACACAAGCTAGGGACAAGACTACAGGAATATCACAAAAGAAATAATTTAACTTATTTGGGCCACAGTATTATTGTCCCAGGATAGATCCTCCTGTAAGCACAGCTACATGCAGTCAGCCTCCCAGCCAAGTACTCATGGTGAAGACAGTACAGACCCTTTGGTTCATAATGACTGTATACCTCAGTGGGTGACAGATGGTTGCAAAGCAGTCATATGCCATCACAGTATAGAGGAAACACTCAGTGTAGCCCAGAAAATGGTAGAAAGATAGCTGGGATGCACAGCCCTGGAACAGATGGTGTGACTGCATCCCATGAGGTAGAAAAGCAATTTAGGAGAACTTACTGAAGGAAAAAAATGTGTCAAACACAGATAGATTTGCCAGGAAGAAATACATGGGGGTGTGAAGCTGGGAAGAAGAGATAATAGTTATGAGGATGAGCAGGTTCCCCAACAGAGTGAAGAGATAGAATGTCAGAAACAGGATAAAGAGTTCATTCTCCAGCCCTTTAGTGTGTGGTATTCCCATCAGGATGAACTTGATCACTACTGTGTGATTCTTCAGTTCCCAAGGAGGATCTATCCTGGGAAAATAAAAAATAACCTGATACAGTATTATAAGTAACAGAGTAAAAAATTCATAGACAAATAGATTTTGCAAGCTAACTCAGAGGTCATCTTGTCCAGCCCATATCTGAACTGCTAACTCATGTACAATATCATGGATGCCACTCCTGACAAATCCCAACTCTGCTTGTAGACCTACAACAATTAAGAACCTACTACTTTCCAAGATAACCCATTCTACTTTTTGGTTCTTTGAATCATCAGAGAAAAAAATTATAAACCATCAAAATCTATTTCTATATATTCTCTACCCATTGCCCTTAGTTGTACCTTTTGGGTCCAGACAGAATAAATCATATAAAAAAAACACAGTTGCACTTTTTTTCATTTTGCTTTTTGGCGGGCAATTGAGGTTAAGTGACTTGCCCAAATTCCCATGGCTGGTAAGTGTGTAAAGTGTCTGAGGCTGGATTTGAACTCAGGTCCTCTTGACTGCAGGGCCAGTGCTCTCTATTCACTGCACCACCTAGCTATCCCTGTACTTTCTTATTAGAAAATAAATTCCTTGAGAGCAAGGACTATCTTCATTTTTGTGTTTGTATCCCTACAATGCTTGCAATATAGTAAAAGCTTGATGAATGCTTTGTATTCATTCATCTTTGTGAGGAAGGTAACTTCTCAGTTTACTGAAAAGTCAGTCACTTGTAGGATTTTGTTTCCTTCCAGACCCTGCTCTCCAATAATCAGCTTGGTTTATGTTTAATGAATTCACTTCTGTGAGAGAATATGTTGTTGGGGGAAGAAATGTTAAGGAAAGCAGTTCTGATCTAACAGTCTATTCTGGAATGCGTTAAGACCTAAGAAATGAAAAGGCTAGATCCAATTCTAGGCTAACTGAAGGAAGCTTGGCCAACCTATGTGCAGCTTTTACAACATGGACAGTGATCAGGCATCAATTGGATGCCCAATGGCAAACAGTAGACCTGAATTTCTCAGAAGAAGCTTTAAAAAAAAAAAAAAACCAGAAAAAAAACCAAACCTCACACAAATGTGCAACTTGAAGAAGTTTAGAACTGAACAGTTAAGACAAGGTACATTTATCAACTGAAATATAAAGCTGCTAATTTATTAAAAAGTTTCATAGTTTTTAGACTATAATAATGTGAAGTAAGCTTCTGCTTTTTGATGTGCACCCAAGAGGGAATAGATCAGAGAGGCACCTGTGCTCAAGCCCCACAAAGGTTGGGAAAGTATCATGGATCTGAGGCTAGAAGGGACCTTAGACCATTTAGTCCAACTTTTTCATTTTACAGATGAAGAGACTGAGGTTGATGGAGATTAAATGCCTTATCCAAGGTCAGTAAGTGTCAGAGGAAGGATGTGAACCCAGCTTCTCTGATTGTAAAATCAGTCCCCTTTCTTTTGTAGTATACAAGTCTACTTTGGAGCCTCCTTTGTCTTTGTTGCTGTAAACAGGCTCCATTCACTGAAAGTCAGAGGCATGGGACTGGTCCAAGTCTTCAGGAAGCTATGGTACTGGATAACTTGCTCCCCACAATGGTTAGATCAGTTTACAAGTCCACCAACAGTGCCTTAGAGTCTCAATTTCCCCACATCCTCTCCAACATTTATCATTTTCCTTTTTTTGTCATATTAACCAATCTGATAGCTATGAGGTGGTGGGACCTCAGAGTCATTTTATTTTGCATTTCTTTAATCAAAAGTGATTTAGAGCACTTTTCCGTATGACTATAAATAGTTTTGGTTTCTTCATTTGAAAACTGCCTGTTCATACCCTTGGACCATTTATCCATTGGGGAATGAATTGTATTCTTATAAATTTGACTCAGTTCTCTATATATTTGAGAAAAGAGGGCATTATCAGAGACACTGGCTATAAAGATTGTTTTCCAGCTTTCTTCATTCCTTTTAATCTTGGTTTAATTGGTTTTGTTTGTGCAAAAGCTTTTTAATTTAATATAATCAAAATTATCTATTTTATGTATCATACTGCTCTCTATCTCTTATTTGGTTATGAATTCTTCCCTTCTCCATAGATCTGACAGGTGGACTATTCCTTGCTTTTCTTATCTGTATGGTATCACCCTTTATGTCTAAATCATGTACCCATTTTGGCCTTATCTTGGTACATGGTGTGAGATATTGGTTTACACCTAGTTTGTGCTGTATTGTTTTCCAGTTTTCTGAGTAGGTTTTGTTAAATGGTGACTTCTTTTCCCAGAGTCTGGGATCTTGGGTCTATCAACAGTAGGTTACTATGGTCATTTTCTACTGTGTCTTGTGTACCTAATCTATTGCACTGATCCACCACTACATTTCTTAGTCAATACCAGATAGTTTTGATGATCACTGCTTTACAATATAGTTTGAGATCTGGTTTTGCCAGGCCACCTTCCTTTCCATTTTTTTCATGAATTTCCTTAATATTCTTGACCATTTGCTCTTCCAGATGAATTTTGTTACCATTTTTCTAGCTCTATCAAATAATTTTTTGGTAGTTTGGCCACTGAATAAGTTGTCATTTTTATTATATTGGCTCAGCCTACCCATGAGCAATTGACATTTTTCTCTGTTTAGATCTGACTTTATCTGTGTGAAGTGTTTTGTGATTGTCTTCATATATTTCCTGAATTTGTGAATTCCCAAGTATTTTATATTGTTTGCAGGTATTTTAGAGGAAATTTACTATATCATGCTGCTGGCCTTGTTGGTCACATATAGAAATGCTGATGATTTATGTGAGTTTATTTTGTATGCTGCAACTTTGCTGAAGTTGTCTAGGATTCTCTAAGTATACCATCATATCATCTGCAAAGAGTGATAGTTTTGTTTCCTCATTGTCTCTTTTAATTCCTTCAATTTCATTTTCTTCTCTTATTGTTACAGCTAACATTTCTAGTATTATATTGAATAATAGTGATGATAATAGACATCCTCGCTTCACCCCTGATCTTGTTGGGAATGCTTCTAGGTTATCTCCATTATATATAATGCATGCTGATGCTGTTAGGAGGGTTTCTAGCCCATCCCCATTATAGGTATTGTTTGCTAATGGTTTTAGATAGATCTTGCTTATCATTTTAAGGAATTCTCTTTCTATTCCTATGCTTTCTAGTGTTTTTAATAGGAATGGGTGCTGTATTCTGTCAAAAGCTTTTTTCAGCACCTATTGATATAATCATATTATTTCTGCTTGTTTTTTATTGATATGGTCAATTGTGTTGGTAGTTTTCCTAATATGGAACCAATCCTGCATTCTTGATATAAATCCCACCTTGTTATAGTGTATGATCCTTGTGATATACTGCTGTAATGTCCTTGCTAGTATTTTATTTAAAATTTTTTTGCATCAATATTGATCAGGAAAATTGGTCTATAGTTTTCTTTCTCTGTTTTAGCTCTTCCTGGTTTAGGTATAAGCACCATATTTATATCATAAAAATAATTTGGTAGGATTTTTTCTTTGCCTATTTTCCCAAATAGTTTATATAGTATTGGAATTAATTGTCCTTTAAATGTTTGGTAGAATTCAATTTTGAACTCATATGACCCTGGGGATTTTTTTCTTGGGGAGTTTATTAATGGCTTGTTCAATTTCTTTTTCTAAGATTGGATGATTTTCCTTTTTTTCTCTCTAGCATTGCAAGACTTGCTGGTTTTACCTAGTGCATCGGTCTCAATCTGCAAGATGGGGTTTGTTAAAGTTGTCAAAAATAAAGCCTACTTCAAGAAATACCAAGTGAAATTCTTGAGAAGGTGAGAAGGTAAAAGAGATTATCATGCTTGGAAATGTTTAGTAATCCAAGAAAAAAAATATGTATGGCACACCAAATATAGGATGATAGTCCAGGTCACTGACAGAGATATCATCTGCCAGATTGCTTATGTCCATATAGAAGGGAATATAATTGTCTGTGCAGTTTATGCCCATGGGTTACCAAAGTATGGTGTGAAGGTTGACCTGACAAATTATACAGCTGCTTACTACATAGGCCTGCTGCTGGCCTGCAGGCTTCTTAACAAATTTGGTGTGAACAAGATCTATGAAAGTCAGGTGGAAGTGACTGGAGATAATTACAATGTGGAAAGCATTGATGATCAGCCTTGTGCTTTTACAAGCTACCTGGATGCAGGTCTTTCCAGAACTACCACTGGAAACAAAGTCTTTCGGGTCTGTAAAGGAGCTGTGCATGGCGGTCTGTCTATTCCTCACAGTACCAAATGCTTCTCTTGGTATGATTCAGAAAGCAAGGAATTCAATGCTGAAGTACATCAGAAACATATCATGGATCAAAATGTTGCAGATTATTTGCATTATCCCATGGAAGAAGATGAAGATGAATAAAAAAAACAATTTTTACAGTATATCTAAAGAGCAATATGACACCTGACATGGAGGAGGAAATGTACAAAAAAGCTCATACTAGTATATGGAAGAATCTAGTATATGAAAAGGCACCCAAGAAGGAAGTTAAAAAGAAAAGATGGAACCACCCCAAAATGTCCCTTGCCCAGAAGAGACCCTGGGTTGCTCACAAGAAGGAGAGTTTCCTCAGAGTGCAGGAGCAGACAGCTGATAGTTAAAACATCAAAATCTATAATTTTCTATAAAGATTTTCAGATGAAGACAATAAAATTATTAAACATTAAAAAAAAGGTGTGATTATTTAGGCATTCTATTTCCTCTTCTGTTAATCTGGGCAATTTATATTTTTGTAAATATTCATCAGTTTTGCTCAGATTGTCAGATTTCTTGACATATAATTGGGCAAAATATTTCCTAATGATTGCTTTAATTTCTTCTTCTAAGGGTGATTTCACCCTTAACATTTTTTGACACTGGATTTTTCACTTTTCTTTTAAATCAAATTAACCAATGATTTATGTACCTTAATGACTTTTTCATAAAAACAGCTCCTAGTTTTATGTCTTTCCTCAATATTTTTCTTGCTTTCAATTTGATTAATATTACCTTTAGTTTTCAGGATTTCCAATTCAGTATTCAGTTGGGGATTTTTAATTTGTTCTTTTTCTAGTTTTTTTTTTCAGTTGCATGCCCAATTTATCGATATGCTCTTTTCTCTATTTTGTTAATATAGGAATTTAGAGAAATAAATTTTCCTTTAAGTGCTGCTTTAACTATATCACATACATTTTGATATGTTTTCACATTGTTGCCATTTCTTCCTCTTTATTTCTTGAGGAATTAGTAATAATATTGAAATTTGTGAGGTTGAGACTTGCTATCATCTTGCTTTTTTCCATTTTCAATGACATTAGCATCTTTCATTATGTGTTAATTCCATTTACTGTGCCTATGATTCAAGATACTTTCAGCTTTGCTTCTGGAGGCATTTTTTATGTGTTTACAATGCATTCATTCAGATGATTTACTTTTATATGTGACTTTGTTTATCTTTAAGGTGTTTTTTTTCCTGCTTTCTCATTTCTGTGTTTGCTTTTCTGTAAGGCAACAGTCATTTGAGGATTCCATTTGTGTGTTTGTTTACACTTTTTCACTGTTTGCTTTTTTTTCTTGCTAGTGTTCATGGAAATATTAAAGGATGAGGCTCTTTATGATTTTTAATTCCATCATCTTACTGAAAGCTCACCTGTATGCTTTTTCCTTTAAGTTTATAGCATCATAGATTTGGAGCTGGAAGAGACCTTAGAGGCTACCTACTCTAAGCCAATACCCTCATTTTAAAGTTGAGGACCTCTGAAGAAAAGAGTGCCTAAAGAAAAGGTACTAAGCAGCAGAGTCAGGACTTGAATCCAAGTTTTCCTCACTCAAATCCAGTATACTTTGCACTGTGTCACTCTGCTTTGTGACTGGAATGCTCTCAACCCTCCCCACCCATCCACCTTAACTGGTTGAATTTATAATCTTCCTTTTCCAAACAAAAATGAAATGCCACTTTATTGATGAAAATTTCAATGATCTTTCTTATTTGTATGAGTTTTCCCCATGGGTTTTCTGTAGCTTTTGTTTTCTTTCCATATAATATAGTTATTATGAATATGTATTTTTTTTTGTTTCTTCTCTACTAGATTATAAACTCTATGGAGACAGTGACCATGTCTTAACAAAATTTTTTATCTCCTTGAGCTCTAAGCTAAGTGCTTTATGCACAGTTGGTTCTTAATAAGTGTTCATTAAATTCAACTTAATTTGTACTTTCTCTACAGAGGACATTGGTGACAATTGAGAAGTTAAAGAAAAGATGCTAGACCATTTGAGACAGGAGATGAAGAGAGAGAATTAGCAGAACTGATAACCATATGAAACATGTAAGTGGGATTGAAGAAAAATCAAATGTATATCCTCAAAAGTCTAGAAATATATACATACTATGTACATGACACATAGTAAATATAAATGCTTTTGACTGTATCATATATAGTTTTTGACATAAAATGACAAATTCAACTTCACATATTGGTTGGATGGTTGAAATATGGCTGTGGCTAGATAAATCTTATTCAAAATGAACACATAAGATTTAAAGGGAGTGTGTATTAATTCTTACGTATTAAAACATATACTTTTGGGGAGACTAGCTGGGGCAGTGAATAGAGCACCAGCCCTGGAGTCAGGAGAACCTGACTTCAAATCCAGCCTCAGACACTTGACACGCTTACTGGCCATGTGACTTTGGGCAAGTCACTTAACCCCAATTGCCCTCCAAAAAGCAAAAACAAAACAAAACAAAACAAAAACTGTATAGTTTTGTGAGGAAAACTGTGAGGCAGATAGAAGAATCATAGAAGAGAAGCTTTTGAGTAACCATTAATGAAGGAAGAAATAGGTATGATCTTGTGATGGGAATGTTTTATAGAGCACCTGAACAGGAATTTAGAAATGTATGATGAGTTTAGGAAGATCAGAAATCTCCACAGAGCTTTCAGTCCAATAGTGATGAGGAACTTCCATCAGAACTCCATCAACTGAAAGCCCCTCTTTGCCCCCAGTAGACCAATTTATTGATTCTTGATTTGTGTTAATAATAAGTTTATTTTTCAAAAGATGAAGAAAATAAAGTGGTAGATTGTCACTTCATACATGATTCTATTTGTGAGGAAAAGTAAATGAAATCTTGAGGAATATTGAGATGAATTGACTAACTACTACATCATAATGTTTGTGATAGGTAAGAAATTAGTTAAGCACAGCCATGCATACACTTTTGATTATGAGGAAAAAAAAAAGATTTCAAAGAGTTTATAGAAAGGCACTGTGGCCTGTATTATATAGGGAGTAAATGGCCAAAGAGGAATGAAATACTCTGAAGAATGAAATTCTAACACAAACTCCTGCAATAGCTCTTAGAGAAATGATCACGAATAAACAATGATTTAGGGAAGATTCAGATATTCCCCTTTTTCTATTATCCTCATTTCAAGACCCCAGTCTCTGAAGATTGAGTTAAACTTCTCCTTTATCCCATCCCATCCTATCTTACTAGGAATCTCTAGTCTGATATGAATTCCATTCAATCAAACTTGGGTGGAGATTAATCCTTTTGTCTAGATTGCCCAAGGCTGAGGGAGGCCTGGGTATAAAGATAGTCTCTGTGCAAGAGGGATATGCTGTCACTCTCATTCTCTTCTCTAATTAATTGTCAACCAGTCAGAGCTGATTGCCACTCTGGGTGGGAGGGGGGGGAGGAAAACCCTTCTTCCAATGGACGTATAAGTTGTGAGTCAGCTGCCATGATTGTCTTTGTTCTAAGAGAGAGACAACTAAATGAACTTCCTTTTATTAAAATGCTGGCATTATTAATAAAAAAAGATTAAATTACCCAGAAATAATGTCTCTCAAACTTTTTCAATGCCACAGCCCTGAAGCTCAGAACTCCTCACTACTCCCTGGCCCTGGCTCTCTTCCTTCTTTCTGATTGGATAGGGTAGAAGGAGGACAGTAGAGAGCTCCTCCAGATCCTTTAAGGAGGTTGTCCAGCACAACCATCTCATCATTTACTACCTGACTGTATTCCTCAGAACTTTTCCGTTTTCCCCTTCTGGGTACCTTCTCTCCCACTTTTCATTTTCTTTTTATATATTGTCTTTTCCCTTTAGACTATTTCCTCTTTGAGGATGGAAGATGTTTTTCTTCCCTTTCTTTGTATCCTTTGTACTTAACACAATTCCCAGCACATAGTAGGCACTTAGTAAAAGTGTGTCTTTTTTCCCCCTCTTGTAAGTGTCTCTGGCATAGTCTTTTAAGTAGATTTACTGTGAGAATGGAAAGGGATCCATGATGATCTAGTCAAAGATCTTCCTTTTGCAGATGAGGAAATTGAGACCCAGAAAGGTGAAGTGATTTTCTTCAAATGAGTCATGATTTTTTCTAATTAAATGAATAAGTTTACTGAAAAGAACTGTTTAGATCAGTGGTTCTCAACCTTCCTAATGCCGTGACCCTTTAATATAGTTCCTCATGTTGTAGTAACCCCCAACCATAAAATTATTTTCATAGCTATTTCATAACTGTAATTTTGTTACTATTATGAATTGTAATATAAATATCTGATATGCAGGATTTATTTAAATTGAACATAACCCACAGGTTGAGAACCGCAGGTTTAGATGCATCTGTGGATTTTATGTTATGTTCAGTCAGGAAGCAAGTGTTGATTAGTTTCCCACAGAGAACGGTAGAACCATATTAAAATCAGTATTTTTTAGGATATTGTTTTTGTCATTAAGAAATGTACAGTCTCATTATTTTGGCAAATTCAAGAATGAACTGACTTTATCTGTGAAGAGGGGTGTGTTTGTTTTTTTTTTACCCCTGTTAAATTTTAGCTCATTCTATTTGGTCCCATGTCCTAGCCTATTGAGGTCTTTTCGAATCCTGACTATCACTCATTGTGTGAGCTATCACTTCTAGCGTTATATCTTTGATGACATTAAACTTATAACTGAAACATGACTCTGGAAGAGTTTACTTTATTCAAGGAGAAAAGGGTAATTTTGTGATCATTTCATTTATGCAATGGAAGGAGTTTTATAAGAAGTTTTATAAGTTTTTATAAGAAAGAGTTTTATAAGGGTCTTAAGTATTGTGCCATTGAGGCCACAATACGGTCCCTTAAAAAGCAAACTGGATTACCATGCCCACTCTATGCTGCATCTATGTCAAATGGAGGGAATGAAATAGAGGCATATTGGGGAAAAAACCCAGAGTTATAAAATAAAAGTATAGCAAGAAGAAAATGGCCTTACGACTTAAACCCCTGCAGTGTTTACTACTTGGTGCAAAACTTTTCTCAAGGCTAATTTAACATCCTTGTTCCGCAGGCTATATATTAAAGGGTTCAGGGAAGGGGTGACAATATTATTCAGTACCTGGATCACAGAACCCAGCCAAGGAGTAGAAGCAGGTCCAAGATAAATAAGGATTACAGGCCCATAAAACAAGAGGATGGAGGTCAGGTGGGCACTGCAGGTTGAGAAGGCTCGCTGCCTGCCCTTTGATGAGTGAATTTTTAATATGGAGAGCACTATGAGAATGTAGGAAATAAAAATGAATAAGAAACATATAAGAGGCATAAGGCCAACATTGGTGAAACTCACTATTTGGGCTAGAGAGGTGTCTGCACAAGCCAGGGGCAACACTATGGGGATATCACAGAAGAAATAGTTTACCTCATTGGGACCACAGTAGGGTAATCTGAAAGTGAGAAATGTAAGGATAGCTGAATGAAGACAGCCCCCCATCCAGGTGCCCATGGTTAGGATAGCACACACTTTATGGTTCATAATGACTTTATACCTCAAAGGGTGGCAGATGGCTACAAAACGGTCATATGCCATCACAGTATAGAGGAAGCACTCAGTCCCTCCTAAGCAATGATAGAAGAATATCTGGGATGCACAGCCTTGAAAAGAGATGGCATGGGTATTTCCCATGAGGTAGAGCAACATTTTAGGAGAACTTACTGAAGGAAAAAATATGTCAAATACAGATAGATTTGCCAGGAAGAAATACATGGGGGTGTGAAGCTGGGAAGAAGAAATGATGGCTGTGAGGATGAGTAGGTTCCCCAGCAGGGTGAAGAGGTAGAATATCAGAAATAGGATAAAGAGCTCAGCCTCCAGTCCCTCAGTATGAGGTATTCCCAAAAGAATGAACTCAGCTACTATTGATTGATTCCTCATCTCCATGAAGGTCTCTCCTAAGAGAATAAGAATAATTACTTGAAATAATACAAATAACAGCTCAGGGTGAAAGGTTTCCACCCAAATCAATTTTTCATAAGAATCAGTTAGAGGTGGATGATCTAGAGCAAAGATCCAGTGAACTGAGAAAAAGTAAGGAGGCCATGTTTTAATTTGTTTTATGCTATAATAACATCAAAACTTTAAAGCCACCAACTCATAGAGATATCATTTGAAAATTTGATGATTTAAATTTATTTTTATTTATTTGGTTTTGTTAACTTTCTACATGAAATTTTAAATTTAATTTTAACAAGACAGGGGACCTTGTCATTTTGAATTGCTTGTGAGACAATTTCTGTATGATAATTTCTCAGCCTAGTAGAAAAAGGGAATCCTTTTGCTTGGTCACCTCATTTACCTGATGTATCTCCATTAGACTTTTTCTTGTGATGTCATGACAAAACTGTTGTGTATACATCTAAATCACTTTCTTTGGATGATCTTAAGTCTAGGAATTAATATGAATGCAATTCTTTCAGTCACTAAGTAGCAGCTGATGAAATTCTTTACAAATTCAAAAACTGACTAGAATAATATATAGCACAAGATGACAAAATTGTTAAATATTAATAAAAACTTATAAATAATCTAAAATTTTAGATAATTATCCTCCTAAATGGTGGGTTTTTTGGTAAGTTTGTAGCATTTATACTTCAGAAGTTATTAAACCTTAAAACTTCACTAAGATTTTTGGGACACCCTGCATGTTCATAGAATTTTGGAGGTAGATTTATCCCTACCTTAATGCCCATGTCTCATATATACCTGCTATGTGATCTAATTATTATATTTACTACTTGTGTGACCCTGAATAGGTCTTTGCCCTTCTTTGAGTCTCAATGCCCTCAATTGGCCTTCTTTGGGTCTTAATGCCCTCATTTGTAAAAAGAGGCTAATAATGACTCTACTTACCTCATGATGCTTTTCAACTCAACAAAATTAGATTCATTTTTGTGAGGAAATTGATTTGTAGACCTTAAAGTCCACTATTAATGTGTAATAAATTTAAAGTTTAAGAACAGGTGTGTGCTGAAGATAATACAAAGGAGCTCATTGTCAAATCATCAGTGTGAGCATTTACAACTTGGAAATAAAAAAATGTTACAAATCAGCACTTTTTATTGCCTTGTTGATTGTCTCTAAACTAAAGAAAGAGATGGACAATGTCAATCAAACAGATTAAATTTAAAAGTTTCATGTCTTTCGGGTGATCAGTTGCTAAGTATCTACCAGCATAGCCCTGGTTGAGACTCACATTTAATTTGGGAGCTTCCATGTGGCAAAGGGGAAAGCAGAGAAAACTTGGATGCAGAGAGGAGGTGGCTTACTTAGTATCACACAGTTAGCATTTGAACTCAGATTGTCAGACTCCCCATTTAATATACTTTCCACTATAACACACTGCCTCATAGAAATAAATGTTAGTTTATTATCGTTCCTAATAGAGCATTAGATGATCCTATAGGAAATAAGGGGGAATATAAAAAACAATTAGGGACTAAAACTCTTTGGTTCTTAAGTTCCTTTCAAAGTCTAAGATCCTATGATTTTAGGCAAATTACATTCAATTTTATTGTATTCCTCCACCACTTGGTGATTTCACCTTCAAAACCTATCATATTCTTGGTCTCCCCTCTTTTTTTTCCCAAGTATTCTCAAAGAGATTAAAGTTATTTTTGTGGTGAACAGAGGGGGAAAAAAACATAATCAATATGCCCACCCTGCAAAAATGGCATAATGTATTTAGGAGTCCAATAGAAATGTGCTGATACTACCTTGTGGTCTGCATTATCCTTACCACTGCCCTGTTTCATCAGCATGGATAATGGAGAGTTGACTTTCCTTTTTCACCTGAAAACTGAGTTTTTGAAAAAAGGGAAGCATTATTATACTACTAGCATGTAGTATATAGTAGTATATTATACCACATAGATGATAGATATACCATCCTATTCTCTGTCCTCCCCGCTGCAAGTTTTCCTGTATGACAGTCATGGGCAATCTTGGTTTAAAGATGTTAAGAAGCCTTAGATAAGGCTTGCCCCAAGAAAAATTAGGCAGTGTTTAATGGTAACTACTTCTACCCTTACTCTTTTTTTTTTCTTTATTAGAGTAACTCTCCCAGGCCACTCAGTATCCTTCCTCTAATGTTCATCAAACTCTGCTTTCAGAGAAGGAAGTAAAGAACCCATTCAGGGTATCATATTGCTTGCCTTCTTAATGGAGAGAGGAAGGGGCTAGCAGGAGAGAGAGGATTTTTAACTCAAAATTTTAAAAAACGAATGTTAAAAATTAAGTAAAAAGCAAAAAATAAAGAACCCATCATATTAAGATTTATAAGGCTAAATAGGATACCTTTCCCATGGATGCTTACATTGTGACAGGAGGCAATAGTTTAAAGGGTTTAATCTCTGATTCTGAACTTCAAGGAATTACCACAGAGGATTTTCGGGGACAAGATACCTAGTACCCCTAGTACATCCCATTGCCTCTGATTTGTCTTTATTGAAAATTCAGCTTACTTTATGTTAAATTAGTTAAGCCTCAGGAGATTATACTGTTAGCTTGGAAAGGGACAGGCAGAGGCAAAAGGAAGATGCTTTTTCCCTTTCAAGAAACATTCAAAAAGCCAAATTAATACAAGTCTGGGCCATGTCAATCAACAGCATATTTGTGCATGGGGAGAGGGAACAAACAACTGTTACTGCCCCCAAAACAAAAAATCAAATACTAGATTTGGAGTCAGAAAATTTGGGTGGAAACTGAGGATCTTCTCTACCTATATGACCTTGGGCAGGTCACCTCAACTATGTTTCCTCTTCTGAAAAAATGAAGTGCTTAGATTAGTAATTTATAAAGTTCCTTTAGATACCAGTCCTAAAACTGTATAAGAGAATGACTACAGTCAATTGCATGCATACGAGAAGTAAGGAGGAAGGGAGGGAGGAGGAGAGGGAGAGAGAGAGAGAATGAGAGAGAGAGAGAGAGAGAGAGAATATTAAACTGAGTCTGGTGTATTTTGGAATTTTAAAGTCTGGATGACAATTTCTCAACCTGGTGAGAAAAGTTTCTTTCTGAACCTCCGTGGCCTATCATTGTAAGCAGGACTAAGCTACTGAAAACTGCAGGTTTGGGGCAGGGCCAACATTTAGCAAAATTGTGGAACTGGCTAAAAATTTCTCCCATTTATGATCACCTTGCATTCCTCTCCCATCATTGAGGATACAATCCTACATCCAGGAAAGGATCTGAAGTGTGGTTCTGAGGAGGAAAATAATTCTTTAGTTCAACCTAAGAACAAATTAGACTTGACTTAGTGATTAAACTCAATACTTCAATAGACAGTGAAAACCCATATCTGTAATCACTTAAGAAGAGGGAATAAAGACTGCATGACCACTTGTCTGGTACAACATAGAGGTTCTTTCTCATATACCAATGACATTATACAGCATCTGGATTTGAGATTTGAGATTCTATGTTTTGTTGATGACCTTGCAGATGATCAGCTTGCAGATCAACTTAAATTTTGACCCAGAGCCTTTAGAAATGGTATCCATCCTTCCATCTACAAAAACTATAGGTTGAATCTTGCCTAAGCCCTAGCACAAAATTAACCCTTAGGTAAAGAGATGGAAAATAAACCTTGAATATATAGTTCAGGTGACTTAGCATTGTCAACTTTCTTTCTTTCTGAGGTCCTTCTCTGGCCTAGGACCTTGCTTTAGAAACGGGGTCCTTGACTTGTCTGAGTGGTCTCCTACACCCCCCCCCTCCAAGAATTTTGATTTTGTTCTCTTTGTCTAAATCTCAATTTGCTATGCTGCCAATGGTATTCAAGTTTCTATCATGCTAGGGTCTTGTCCTGATTTTACTAGTCCTCTAAAGAAATCTTGCTGAGACCTGTTATCCTGCTGACTTGCAGCCTTCTCCTCTGCTAATTGTCTATTGTCCTGGCTCTCCACCATCAAGTTGCTGTTGAATTACTTTGAAAGATAATTCTTTCCATTTACTATCCTCAATAGACTTCTCTGACATGGACTGTTTCTGGCTGTCATTACTTCTGACACTTTCCACATCTGATTTATGTTGATTTTCTACTTTGACTATCCTGCCCCATTCTCTGTGGTCTGAATCACCAAGTACCAGTACTGATATTCTTCCTGTAAGGGAAACTGAACTAGAGACTATCGTTCCTCTCTAAATTCTATGGTTTTCAGTCATTTATAACTTAGTATCAAGTAATAACAATCATGAGATCTTTAAGAGGCTTTTGCATTTTAATACTTCATGTAGGACTTCATTCCAGTTAAAGGGAGATCTCCCTTCTATGATCAAGTGGCAGAAACATTTGATAAGCTGGATTTTTTTTGCAGGAATTCTGGAATTCTATTTTATAGATATCATCCATTCTGTCTATGCTGATGCCTGCAGATCATCATACCTACTCTTCCCTTAAAATTTCCCTTCATTTACTCCTGAACTTCTTTCGGCTGATCTGGCCTGTTTAGGAAAGTGGAACACATGCCTGCCCTAAATAAGGATCAAATACTACCTTTTACACATCTAGATTAAGATAGTAAATCTTTAATATATTTTGGTGGTGGCTGTTTTTACCTAATACATATTTTGTTGATAAACCAATGAGACTTTCTTGCTTTACTAAGGCCCTCATTTTCTTTCTTCCAGTGTGTGGGAGTGGCGGAGGAGATAAAAGAAAGAATGAATGAAAGTAGGAGGAAAAAGGTAATGAAGGGAGAAGAGAGGAAGGAGAGGAAGAGAGACAGTGAGCAAGCAAAGTAGAAGATACTTACATGACTGAGCAAGAACATATCTTTTATAGGTTGAGTGAATGTTTCTGATCCTTCTACAGGTTTCCCTAGATGAAGAATGAACCCCTTCAGTTCTGGCTTGTCTCTGCTAAGGTGCTATGGAAGTGGGGCTGAACTTTGTAGGCAGGAAACTTTTGTTATTTCTTTTCATGGTCAGGCATATACTCAGGTCGAAAGACATAGACTTTGTGCTTCTTTACCTTGTTGTAGTTTCCTCCCAGACTCCAGGAGTCTTGGTGTTCTCCCCATATCTAAAGTCTTAAATAGCCTTGATGTTCCCTTTGGAGCCAATTCTCTGTTATATCCCTGACTCTTCAGAGAGCCTGATGAGCAGAGGGAGCAATAATTAGCCTAGGGCTCATTCCTTTTTTTTTTTTCTTGGTTCCAGCAACATGGAGAGGTGAGGTATTTTATCTAATGCTGTTTTTCTAACACCTGTGTGGAAGAAGTGGATGGACCGGAGTACAGTGAATTCTGGGGAAACATTATATTCAGATAAAGTAACCTCAGAGGCCAAAGAAATAGAACTATGGCTTATATAGTTAATAGAGTGCTAGACCTGGAATCAGGAAGACCTGAGCTCAAAACTGGCTTCAGACACTTGTTATCTGTATGACACTTGCTATCTGTATGATTCCACTTTCCTCAACTGTGAAATGAGTTGGAGAAGGAAATGGGAAGCCACTCCAATATCTTTGCCAAGAAAACCCCAAATGGGGGTCACAAAGAATCAGACACAGCTGGAATGATTGAATATCAAGAACAACAAATAGAGACTCTCTGGCTATATTTTATTCCTCTCCTTACCGGCAACATATTAATGAGCATAACTGATTCTATTTTCAAGGAAGCTTCCATTATATTAGAGATTTACAACCAATATATGATATTCCAATAAGATTGAGGGAGAAATGCACTTTTTTCCTAGGAACAAATCTGACCTTTGGCAATTCCTTTGAAGTGTTGGCAATTCCTCAAGGGTTGCATACTTCCTTCAATTCCATTCTAATGCATAATGCTGTTGATTGACTCTGTACTCTAAGTGGGCCTAAAAAGCTATAAAAATCCAAGGTGTATTCTTAGAAGCTTAGCTATTAACCTAAGAAATCGTCCTTAGTGAGCTAACACATTTACTTTTCTTTCAACCTGCATATTTACTTTTTAACTCCCAGTCTAATCTATGGTAAGATTATCCCTGGATTCTTAAGTAACCCAGAAAGGGAAACTCTTACAATAGCATCATCCTATAAAAATGTCTTGGATTACTTTCTCCATAATGTTTTACTAATGTTTTTTTAATATAGGAAGCCAATTAGCCATTCATATGTCCACTTAAATGAAATTTTATCTTTTTGGCCTTTGTATTTTACTGTCCTAATAGAACTCAGAATCACTTGACAAGTTCACTGTTGCACTCTGCACTCTGAAATTCCAAATATTTTTATTAAAAATATATCAGTGCAATTTTTGTGGCTGAGACTCCCATGCTACGAAGGTCCATGGTACCCTGTGGACAATATTGTTTTTTCTCTTGACTTGTATTCCTGAAACCAGAAGTCTAGAAAAATCTCTGCATAACGCCTCTCTCTATAATGACACTAGCACTTTATTCACTAGTGTAAGAAGAAATTTTGTGTGGAGGCTGCCATGCTGTCAGTAAATCAGTCAATAAACATTTATTAATATTTATTGTGTCAGGCACCAAGCTGAGTATTTAGGATACAAAAAGAGTAAAAAGACAGTAATTACCTTTAAGAAGCTCATAATACAGCGATTCTCAACCTGTGGGTCACAACCCTCAAACGGGGTCGCCTAAGACTGTCAGAAAACACATATTTCTGATGGTCTTAGGAACCAAGACACCGCTCCTCTATCCATCTCCAGGCAGGTCCACTCACATTCAGATACACCCACATATGAGTATTAAAGGATCGCGGCATTAGGAAGGTTGAAAACCACTGTCATAATATAACAGGGAAGACAATAAGGAAACAAATAAGTACAAATAAGCCATACACAAAACAAATAAGGCATAATGAAAAGAAGAATGGCACTAGAATTAAGAGGGTCTGGGAAAGGCTACCTGGAGAAGATGGGATTTTATTTGGGCATTAAATGAAGCCAGTAGGCAGAGGTGAAGAAGGAGAGAATTCCCTCCATGTGTGACAGCTAGAGGAAATGCCTAGAGCTGAGAGATGGAGTATCTTGCTTGTGGAAAAACAAGAGATTAGTGCTGCCGAAGCTCCTAAACAATAAACTTGTCTTGTTCAGAATTTGAAAGTATATGTATGATATAGGAATTATTTCTAATGATTTTCTTTACACCAGGATAAATTTAAATTTGAGAAGGAAAGAAAAACAAATGAAAGATATCAAATGAAACTCCTTGTGTATGTAAGTCATGGTAAATTTTTATTGTTAAACAACTCCATAAGAGTAAAAATAATTGTACCTAGCCCTAAGCTATGATTAATGAAACTTGTTGTTTAAGGTAAAAGGTCTTGGGACTCTACCTGATTTTATTTTTAGCTTGAGTTTAGGTATACTTGTCTGTATTAAATCAGTATCTGAGAGAAATTCCACAAGCTACTCAAAGGGAAAATGATCCTGAACTGTTACCTGGTAGAGATTTGCTTCTGGAAAAAGCTGAGAGGACAATCTTGACATCAATCCAAAGTGAGCTCCTCCAGGCTCAGTTTACCCATTATGTTTCTATGAAAAGGAATGTTTTCCCCTTGGCTATTCCTGAGTTTGGCTATGATGTGGAATTGCTGGTTGTTGTCCTTCATCCTCAAAGAGGATCAAAGGGATGTCACTATACTAGAGTAGAGTTTCAGTGTGTCTGACTGTGGCTGATCAGACCAATACAAATTCAGAATGCTCTGTCGCAGATTGGGCACAAATAGTCCATGTGAACATTTGGAGTGGATACTCTAAATTTGCTCACCCTGCATTTCCTTTAAGCTGTTTCAATTCTGCTTTACTCATAGAGCTAAGGATGATAATCATGTGTAATGGCAAGCAAAGAAGTAGTTAACACCTGCTTCAATTCATGATTGTATCAAGTATTAAGATCCAGAACTTGTGAATCCCACAGCTTGTGAACCCTAGAACTTGTGAATTCCTGCAACATACAAGGAGAGGCCCAGGCTGGAGAGAGCAGAGCTGAGAAGGGAGGTCTTGTGGTGGAGAAGGAGAAAACTTGTGGTATCCCAGCATTCTGTGTTTGTCTGTTCTGTCTGTGTTGATGTTTGTGATACTTTGTACAGAAGCCCTAGGACCTTACAGGAAGCCCTGAAAGAGGATTTTCTGGTTGTCTGTTTACAGAAGTCCTGGAGGAGGGATTCTAAGGTCCTGGGACTGTACTGATAATTTGTGTTGAATTCTCAGACCTTGTTTGTGGGTCTCTGTTGATTTCTATATTGATGATTTGTGTTGACTTCTTGGACCTTGTTTGTGGGTCACTGTTGATTTTACAGGCAGATAGTGAGTTGATGATGGTGCCAGCAATGTGCATGAATGTTGTTTTGGCTATGCTAAGCCTTGTCTTCCCAGAAACAGGAACTATGAAGGACTTGAGGTGGACTGGACACTGTGAGCTTCAATATGGAACAGGCACTGGATAAGGAACTGGAGGAAGAACTGGACAAGGAACGTGACAAGGAACTGGGAGCTGCCTGCCTTTGAACCCAGGTGATAGTTGTGTAGATTTGGGCAGGAGTTGGGACCATGGAAGAGGAATCATGGAAGCTGAGAGCCAGCCTTGAGTCAAGATGAAAAGATCTCTTCTTGGGTACCTGATGCTGACTGAGATTATGATTTACTGTGACCTGGG
>CM053588.1:213464613-213490053 GCA_028646515.1 Pseudochirops corinnae | reverse complement strand
AAGCCACAATCAGAAAAAGAACCTAGAAATCATCCTTTGAGAAATTCTCAAGGAAAATTACCCTGATATTTTAGAACCAGAGGGCAAAATAGAACTTGAAAGAATTCACCAATCACCTCTTGAAAAAGATCCCCAAAAGAAAACTCCTAGGAATGTTATAGCTAGGTTATGGAGCTCCCAGATCAAGGAGAAAATATTACAAGCTTCCAAGAAGAAACAATTTGAATACTGTGGAAACACAATCAGGATAACACAGGATCTAGCAGCTTCTACATTAAGGGATTGAAGGACCTGGAATATGATATTCTGGAGATCAAGGGAGCTAGGATTAAAATCAAGAATCACCTACCCAGCAAAATTGAGTATAATGTTTTGGGGGAAAATATGGTCATTCAATGAGCTGGAGGCCTTTCAAAAATTCTTGCTGAAAAAACCAGAACTGGATAGCAAATTTGACATTCAAATACAAGAAGCATGAGAAGGTAAACATGGAAAAGAAATCATAAGGAAGTTATCAAAATTGAACTATTTACATGCCAACATGGAAAAATGATAATTGTAACTTCTGAAATTTTTCTCAGTATGAGGATAGGTGATGGAAATATAAATATAAATATATATATATATATATTTATACATACACATATGTCTATATAGGAGGGTGTATATATATGCGTATGAATACATATCTGAGTGTGTGTATACATGTGTACGTAAAGGGCACAGGATCAATTTAATAGGAAGGAATGACATTTTAAAAGGTGAAATTGAGAGGTGGGAGAGGAATAGAATGAGAAGACAGGGAGAGACAGAATGGGGATAATCATCTCATATAGAAGAGACAAAGGATAACTGTTACAATGGAGGGGAAGAATAGGAAGGCAAAAGGAAAGATTCAACCTTACTTTCACTGAAGTTGGCTTAGGGAAGGAATGACATACACTCTAATTTGGCTATCTTGCCCTACAGGAAAGTAGGGGGGATGGGGATGAGAGGTGGGATGATGGAGGGGAGGATTGTTAGAAGCACACACTTCTGTAAAAGGACAGGGACAAAGTAGAGAATAGAACAAGGGGGGGCCAGGATAGGAAGGAGGGAAATATAAGTCAGTCTCTCACATTATGTCCATTGTAGAGATGTTCTGCATAACTACACATGTACATCCTGTATTGAATTGCTTGTCTTTCCAGTGAGGTTGGGTGATGAGAGAGGAAGGGAGAGAATCTAGAATCTAAAGTTCTATAATCAAATGTTTATATGTGCGTGTGTATATATGTATATATGTATATATATATATATATATGTATATGTGTGTGTATGTGTGCATGTGTGTGTGTGTAATTATAATTTTTATTTTTATTAATTACATGCAACTGGGAATTAAGATATATAGGCCCTGGGGTAGAGAGATCCATCTTGTCATACTGGAAAGCCAGAGAGGTGATGGGGGAGCACATAAGAGAGAACAGATTGGGGGAAGGGGTATAGTGGGATTGCTGTTTTGGAGTGGTGGCTAGGGGAAAGATGGGGAGAATATTTGCAACTCAAAATCTTGTGGAAATAAATGATGTAGACTAAAATAAACAAAAGTTAAAAAAAAAAAAAAGGAGGCAAGCCTTTGATTTCTGTGAATGTTTTGTCTTAATTTACTGCTGAATAAATAGAGAGTTCACTATACTGTGTTATCAGAACCTTGAAGCTTTCACAGCAGCAGTTCTCTGGAAAGCTGTGCATGCTTGGCTTTTCATCATGCCCATGATTTTTCCTTTTATAGCAAATTTCTATAATAAGAGCAAGTGGTCAGTAAAAGATATGAGCACAATGGAAGCATGCAAGACCTTTCTGTTTCAATCTGATCTTGTAGTCATTCCATGGTCTAAACAAGAATTAAATTAGTTTAAGTACTTACTATCATATATATATATAAGATTCAACTTCTGAAGTTTCTCATTTATTCAGAGCTATCAGTCTAATGAGAGAAGGGTAAACAAATTTGTGAAATAAAGATTGTGAATCTATTAAGTTGTGAGATTAACTTCAGGAACCTCTTTTGCTTTTGTTTAAAGAATAGGATTTCATTACAATTCAAAGATAAAATAAAATCTTTAATGTTTCAAAATGATGTAAGAATAGTTGTGTATTGGTACAACTGATTGAAGAACCTAGCTGTCATTCTATTAATTACTGAAACTAAATCAGAAACAGCTTTGGTTTGGTGAAAAAAAATTTACTGAAATCAATTTTCTTAAAAGAAGTAATTTATGGAATAAAAGTACAAACATGGCTTATAAACAACTTATTGATATGTACTATTTTGGAATTAATTACTTAAAGTGAACTCTCAAATAAGTAAATTCATCTGTAATTATTAAACCCGGGGGTAGAAAGCTGCTACATGTTTTCTTTGTTTTCACCTATTCTGACATCACTTTTAATTCTCCTTATATTTGGACCCTATATTGAATTTTCCTGTCAGATTTGTCTCTTCTAGATTACAGGTGATTCAACTATAGGTGTTAGCAAACAGTGGATACCAGCCCATCCCCACCCCATCATCCCCTGAATGTGGCCTATGCTTGGTTCTAGTCAACCTCTTCCATGTCACCCACTGAGACAGAAACACCTCTATGCCCCTTTTCAGCCTGAAGAAGCTACAGAATCCATGACATTCATCCCATTTCCCCCCCTACCCCCAGCACTTTAAGGGGGGGAAATGATGGAATCCTAATAAAGCTGCCCTTAGTGCCAATATTCTAATTTCCTTCTGAGCCTCACTGAACAATACAATCTGGCTTTAACTATACCACAGACTTCCCAGACCCAATATCTCAAATATGCCTCACTAGAACAGCAGGCGTGTCCATGTGATGGAATCCTAGCCACTGCCTCTAGCTTGCCAGCACCTGCAGACCAAATTCTCCTATTTCTCACAGAAACAATAGCTGTATCCATGAAAACTCATATTTCCCACAGAAATAGCATGTATATCCATGCACTCAACCACAACCATATCCATATAATCTCATGCAGGACCAAAATAGCCAACCAATCAGAAAGCAGTCCCACCAGGATGCCAGAGTAGGATGTGGATCCCCATAAAATAGAAGGGATTTTCCCTAGGTAGGGACCTGTGCAGTAATAGAAAAAGTTGTCCTTTAGGTGAACTTATGTGTAGAGAGGCTTATTATAGTATCATTATGGATACATGCCCCAAGGGTTTTTCTGTATGCATTATGGGAAATTTAATGTGCAGTTCCCCTGAGAATGGGCCTCCTCCCCTATTGCCTAATCTCTTGACAAACACTTTCTGCTTTTTAGTATTCATATTTTCTGTTGTTGTAATATGCATCATATATCTTATAAAATTTCCTGTCCTGCTTTACTGAAACTCCAGGTTCCTTCTTGGAACTAAGCCTGTTTCTGAGAGGCTTTTTGCTCAATAATACCTTTGTTTCAGTTGGAGATGGTCTGAGTCTTCAAGATGACCCCCACAATACACCATGAAACCACAACAAGGTGATGTAGTGATGAAATTCAATAAAATAAATTAGACTAGTCCCTAGATGGCAGACATGTAGTCCATCACCTATACTGTACATGAAATCTTTCTAGCTTGTTAAAAAATTAGAAATGGGGATTCATTGGAGTGGATGTTGAAAGCCACTCAAGTAATCAATCAGTAAGAGTTGGTAGAGGCTTTGTTGTTATAAAACTACTTCATTTTTTATCTGCAATTTTATTAGATTGAACTCCATTAAACAAGATATCCCTCTGCCAGGTTCACCCTTGTTTTGTATCCCCAGCACTCACACATAATAAACTCTTAATAAATATTTATTATATTGAAAATAATTCCTGCTCTCCTGCAAGTTCTCTGCTCTCCTGCATAGCCAACAAGATCCCTGTCCCTCCGCTACCACACTCATCAGACATGTGTTAGCTCCATCTCCCCTACAGCCACAGCCCTGGACTTGTCTCATCAGCAGAGCTGTGCTTGGCATCCCTTGGCAGTGGAAGATCATTCAGTCTTCTACTCAGCTGTCAGGCCTCCATACTGTCTAGGAGGTGAAAGTATCTGAGGCTGCCCCCAGGGCTTAGGTTTGTTGATTCCACAGAGTTGGCCTTGAGGTGTTTGCACTTCACTTAGATCAAATCTCCACCCCTGGAGGTCAGGTCTTTCCAGGAATCTCGAAAAATTGTCTTAGGTAGACAACTGCTTTACCCCAACTTTTGTTTATTTCTGCTCCTCTACCTTTACTTTGAGGTAATGTTCTGCCTTTGTTTTGTGATGGAAATTTGGACAGTCGAAAGTTTTCTGACTTACTCCACTATCTTCCCAGAATCCTCAGAATTACATTTGTTAAGTGCCTCCTATATGCCAATCACTGTACTAAGTGCTTTTACAAATATCTTATTTGATCCTCACAAAACCAAGTAGGTGTGATTATTATCCCCATTTTATAGCTGAGGAACATGAGGCAATCATAAGTGGCTTGACTTAGATTACATGGCTTCGAAAGCTGGATTTGAACTCAGGACTTCCTGACTCCAGACCCAGAACTCTGCACTGGCCACCAACTGTCTTTTTGCATTGGAAGGGACTCTAGATATCATCTGATCCAAACCAACCATAAGAAATTGAATTGTTTTATCCTATCTCTCTCACATTATTGGATGGATTAGAGTTAATGATGTGGATCAACAAGATCACCACTTTAAATATTTCCCCACAATTTCTATTACTCTATGCCATGCCATGTCATGCCTTAATCACACTATGTCATGCCTCTGTCATACCATGGACATTTATGAGAAGTAAGCAAGTTAATGAATTGTAATGGTAGTGTGTTTAAAGGAGTAGCAACTCCCCTGTAGTTATGTCATGTCATGCCACACCATGTCTATGTCAATGTCATACTACATTATGACTATTTCAAGAAATATCACATAATGTCATGTAATGTAGTACCCAAGTCATGCATGCCATGCCAAACCATGCCATACCTGTTTCTTCCTATGTCACATCTCATCAGATCATGTTGTGGCACATCATACTCATGCCATAAGATGTTACACCTATGTCATGCCATGTCACAGCTATGTCACACTATATCACTCCATGCCATGCTTGAATCACAGCATGCCAGTCTATGTATGTTATATGCACGCCATATTGCAGGTATGATATGCCATGGTAATGGAATATCATGCCACATCTATGTCAATCATATCATGTCATATCATACTTATGGCTCAGGAGGAATAAAGAAGCAAATCATGAGAAATGAGCAAGTTGATGACCTGTGAAGGTAGGGTGTTTGAGGGAATATTAACATGTATGTTGAAGTCCCCTAGTATGAGAGTGGCTAAGGAGGGAGGAAGACTATGAGCCAGACGCTGTCCTTATTGAGGAAAAAAGGAAAGTTTCCTGGAAGTCAGTAGACAATAGCTACTAGGACTTTGATTGAGTAACAGATGTGGACTAAGTGAACCTTAATGTAGGAGAGAGATTATTGAATTATGGTGATAAAGAGAGAACCTGTAAGGACAGTGGGGAACAAGGAGTATTTGGACTTGCTCACATCACCCAGTGAACTGAGGGAAATGAGCAGAAGTGGAGCCAGTACTGGAAGGAGAGATTAAGTAGGTTGTGCTATCAGGAGGGAACCAAATCTCAGTGAAGGCTAGAAGATGGAGGTAGTGGGAAAGGAAAAGATTTAACATGAAAGCAAGTTTGTTACTTATGTAGTAAGCATTCCAGAGGGCATGGTGGAATCACTGAGTATAATGGAGGAGTTAAGTTGAGGTAAATGGGAATGAAGGCTCAGGGAATAGAGGGATGGAGAATGGGGTTTCAGTGATGACCAGAGTGGGTTTGAGAGTCAGTGGAATAGGCATGATATGACTAGAGCAGAGTCTATTAATCATTGAGGAATGAATTTCCACAATTTTCGTTATTCATAGGGATTTATCTTCAGGGCAGACAACTATCATGATCTTGGGTAGTTGGGCTGAGAGTTTAAAGAATGATTTTTCTTCTCTTACCTATAAGACTAGAGTCTGACCCCAAATGGATTGGTATCTGTCCTCTTCCAAACAATGTAGAAGAACAGGCAAGAGACTTGGCTAGATGGAATATCATTTTCTCATCTTACCCCAAAGGCATGAGACTGCTGCATGCATGATCTTACTTGAGGATACAGAAAAACAGGTCAGAGATCTGAATGGAATGTCTGCCATTCACTCCAAAATTTAGTTCTTAGATCCGTATGTGAGATTATTCAAATCACCAAAGACTACCAATCTTAAACACTTATCAGTCCATCCCAAAGTACTTTTCATATAGTAGAAGCTTAAAAAGTACTTTTTGAGTTGAGTTGATTGTAATTATGGAGGTTGTGCTTTCTTACTATTCCTAGACATTCATTCCCTAAGGTAGCAGACCCCATTAATTATTCCAATTTACACACTATGGAGATAGAAAGGAAGAAATATCTCAGTACACTCTGTAGGAAGATTAATAAAACAGGTCCAGTCTTTTATGAAACTGACAATCAGGTGGGAGATATATAACTTAAACAAATAAAAATAGCATGAAATAGGATATGAAAACTTCATTAGAGAACGCAAATAAAAGGCTATCTGAAGCTTGAGGAATGATAAATAAATGGATGGCAGTAATGTGAGATAACTCAAGGAAAGAATGACAATAGATTATGGTAATGCTTGAATGCCAAGTGATAGAGTTTAAATTTTGGTTGGTAGGAAGTCATTGAAGGGTTTTGAACAAAAGTATTTTGCTTTGATCTCTACCTAAGAAAGATTGATCACGCATCAATGTAAAGAATGGATTAAAGAAAAGGAGGTGGGGAAGACTTGTTAGATCACAATATCCAGGCAGATGATTACCATTAGGATAATGATAATAGTGACAGAGAGGAAGAAACAGATTCCAAAGTGTTTTTTTCCAGAGGTAGCAGTTCAAAGACTTGTTAGCTGAGGTGAGGGAAACCAAAAAATAACAGATAAAGCCAAACACATTAGCATGGGAGTGTGAGTCTCCCATAGTAGAAACAGGGAAGTCAGAACCTGGAACATGGCTTAGGGGAATTTTGTTCTGAACCCACTTAGTTTGAGGTGACAGCAGGACAGACACTGCATTAGAGACATTTCCTGGAAATGACAGTAAGGATCTAGGATAGCATCAGTCCTATTACTTGACTTTATGAATTGAGAAGTATTGAGTATTGGAGAAAGGATGGTCTTCACCTGAAAGGGTTTTGAAGACTGGTGTTCTCAGAGGAAAAGCTAAATTGTAGTTAAAGTGGGGACACATGATATTCATAGAGAAGTCCTAGGCTATGTGAGTGGTGGCTCTTAATTATAGTTGTTTTTTTCATAGGGTGGTAGTAGAATGGATTTTGAGAAGGTAGGTACTAGGGTTAACAGCAGACATCTTGGAAAGAGAATACAGGAAAGTAACAATTAAAAAAAGGTAAAATTTTGAATCACAGGCAGCTAGGTGGTTCAGTGGATAGAGTGTTAGGCCTAGAGTCAGGAAAATCTAAGTTCAATTTGATCTCAGACACTTAGTTTTATGACCTTGGGCAAGTCACTTACCCTCTGTTTGCTTTGAAGACAGCAAGATGGCTGAGTAGAATGCTGGGCCTGGAGCCAGAAAGACCTAAATTCAAATCTAGCCTCAGATACTTACTAGCTCTGTGACCCTGGGCAAGTCACTTAACCTCTATTTGATTAATCCACTGGAGAAAGAAATGGCAAACCCTTCTAGTATCTTCACCAAGAAAACCTCATGGACATTAATGGCATATTACGGGTAACAAAAAGTTAGACACAACTAAACCACAACAATTTGGAATGACAGAGAATGACCATTCGCTAGGCCCCTGCCTACATGTATAAATTTTGTTTATATCTCTGAAACTTCCTCTTTTCATCTCTGATCTGTGAAAATATGTGTTCTCCGTTGATGGTTGAATATGGAATTTAGTAGCATTCCAAAAAAATATATTCTTATCACCCTTCTATGTTTGGCATTTACTCACATTAATACTAGATGTTGTTCCTAATGAAACAGCCTATCTTCCTGGTTCCTACTCAAGCACCTTCTGTCAAATATTGTCTCTATGTCTTAAAACAAGGAATGCAGAGTCCCTGCCTTTCTACTCTCATAGAATGCTTCTACTTCATATTATTCAAAGGAGTCTTTACTTCCAACTCTTCCCTAGTTAAGGATTTATCAAGGACTTAACTATATTCTAGGTACTTTGCTAAGTCCTGGACTTACAAGGAAAGGTAAAAACGTAGTCTATGCCCACAAGGAACTCATATTCTAATGCTTGAGACAACATGAAAATTTCTGTACATTTGAGATATTTTTGTTGCTGTTGTTCAGTCATTTTCAGTCATGTCTAGCTGTTCTTGACCCTTTTGGGGATTTTCTTGACAAAGATACTGGAGTGGTTTGCCATTGTCTTCTTAAGCTCATTTTACTGAAGAGGAACTAAGGCAAACAGGGTTAAATGACTTACCCAGGGTCACATAACTAGTAAGTGACTGAGGCCACATTTGAACTCATGAGGATAAGTTATTGATTCCAAGTCCAATACTATATCCACTGTGTCACCTAGCTGCCCTATAAGACATGTATGGTATGAATGAGAGGTAATACCAGATGGAAGGCACTATGAGGGTGGGAAGTTGGATGGACTGGGAAAGGCCTCTTGAAGAATATGTGATTTGAGCTAAACCTTAAAAGAAACTGGGAAAGGCAAGATATACAGATGTAGAGGAAAAGCATTTCAGTCATGTAGGACAGAAAGAGAAATGGCAGAGATGGAATGTTTTGTGTGAGGAACAGCCTATCTTCTTGGTTCCTACTCAAGCACATTCTGTCAAATATTGCCCCTGTGACTTAAAACAAAGAATGAGGAGTCTGATGATATTGCAGAGGTTGATGTTGCTAGTGTATACAGTATGTGAAGGGTAATAAAACAAGAAAACTGGAGAGCCTATGTTGTAAAGGATTTTAAAAGTCAAATGGCATTTTTTTATTTCATCCTTGAGATAATAATGAGCTACTGGACATTATTGAGTTGGGGATAATATGGTCAGATATGCACATCAGGAAAATCACTGCCAACCAAGTGGAGAATAGACTGTAGTGGGGACAGACTTGAGGCAGAGCTACCAACCACCAGGATGTTGCAATAATCAAGGATTGAGATAATGAGTGCCTGTGCTAGAGTGGTGATTGTATAATTGGAGTGAAGGGAACATGTATGAGTCAGTCTTATTTGCCTCCTCTCATTCACCTTGCTAGAGCAATGTGAGATTCACTCTGATGAATACTTCCTAATAAGATCTGAGGTTGGGAGGAACACCCCTGACCTCTCCCCCAACTTAGGAATCTGTCTTTAACCTACCTTTGAAACAAATAGATTGACCTATTCATAAGGAATCTGAATTTTCATTTTTCATGATGTTGTTTGTCAATGAAGGGGGAGGGATGGGTAATGGGAAAGTCAGTTTATAATTGCATAGGAAAAACAAATAAATTTGTAAAAAATTAATACATCCATATTAATAAATTATAAAACAATTGAACCAACTAGAAAATGCGTATTTCAAAACTATTTAATAAAAACCACAATCTCACTGATGTCTCTTTAAAAAACCACAACAAAACAATGAGAGAAGTTGGGCAACTCAATGAAGGTCAAAAGCGCTTCTTGACTAGAGAGAAAGTCAGTTGTGCCCAGGCCACGGAAACCCCCTGTTGGAAATGTTACAAAGACAATTTATGCTTCATGTAAATTGAACAAGAGGACATTTAAGATCTCTTCCTATTGTAAGGTTCTGCTCTCCTTCATAGCCAAAATATCTTGTGGAAGATTTTCTTTTGTAGGGGTAGAGAACAAGGGTTCAAATTTTTTTTTGAGCATGACCTCTACATAAATATATCCAATTTTAAAAATAGAAAAAAAGTTCAAATGAAAATTAACAAAAGCAAGACTAACCCAGAGAATTCCCTCCAACTTATGATTTAACAGTTATTTGTGCAGATGAGTCAAATTTAAAAGAGCATGTGTAAAATCTCTGTGTGGATATGATCTGCCATTGTCACTATTATTCAATGTAAATTCATAAAACAAATTAGTAGCATTCTCATTCTTCTTATTACATTTAAACATGAAATGTGTTTTTTAAAGGTTAAAGAATCTTTATGTGAAAGCAAAAAAAAACTCAGTTGTATTTCTCAAAATAATTCATTTTGGTAAGTACAATGTAATATGGTAGTTTCCCCCTTCCTGCCCAAAAAAATCTATATTTGTTTAAAAATTAAATAAATATAGTAGAGAAAAATTATTTGAAGATTTCAATAAATAAAGGTAATTTAGTTGTCTTAAATTTTTGTTTAATTTTTAAAAATTGAAATAATAACCTTTCATGACTGGTAAATACATAAGAAGTTTGAAGAAAAAATCCACTAAAGTCACTGAAATGAGTAAAAGCAAGCCTCAAACCAGAAAATGTGATCCACTTTATTTTATACTGGCGTTCACAGTAGATTATTAATTGATTAATATTTTTACTCTGTATGAATACTTTAGCTGTAGGTAGCATGAAATCTAAAACTTCAATAGCTTGAAGGTGTCATGCGAATAGAATATATTAAAGAGAAAACAGATATTTTTATTTTGGAAGGCAAGCAATTTGATGTAGGTTATACATGTGCTATCATGCAAAACTTATTTCCATATTAGTCATGCTGTGAAAGAAAATAGACCAAAAAAATGAAGAAAAATGAAGTTTTAAAAAACGTATGCTTTGACCTGCATTCATATCCCATCAGTTCTTTCTCTCAAGATGAATAGCATTTTTCATCATACAATATTGTTGTTACTATGTACACTCTTCTCCTGGTTTTGCTCATGTGACTTTATAGCAGTTCATTTAAGTCTTCCCAGGTTTTTCTCAAACCATCCTATTCATCCTTTCTTGGTGAACAATAGTATTCCATCACAGTTATATACCACAACCCATTCAGTCATTCACAACTGATGGATATCTCCCCGCCCCCACACACACAATTTTCAATTCTTTGCCACCACAAAAAGAGTTGGTAAAACTGTTTTTTGGACGTATGGGACCTTTCCCTTTTTATAAAAAAAAAAAAATCTCTTTTGTATACAGAGCTAGTAGTGCCATTTCTGGGTCAATCAGTATATAAGTTTTACAAACCTTTGGGCATCATTTGAAATTGCTTTCAACAATGGTTGGATCAGTTAAGAACTCCTTCAACAGTGCATTAGTGTCTCATTTTCCTCACATCCTCTCCAACATTTGTCGTTTTTCCTTTTTTTTCTCATATTAGTCAACCTGAGAGGTAAGGGTGGTACCTCAAAGTTCTTTTAATTTGCATTTCCTCTCATCAGTAGTGATTTAGACCATTTTTTGTATGACTAGAAATAGCTTTGATTTCTTCTCTTTTTTCATGTGATTGGGGCTAAGTGATTTATCCAGGGTCACAAGGCTAGTAAGTGTCTGAATCTGGATTTGAACTCAGTTCTTTCTGACTCTAGGACCAGTGCTCTACTCATTGAATCACCTAGCTATCCTGATTTCTCCTTATGAAAACTTTCTGTTTATATTTTTTGATAATTTACCAACTGGTAAATGAACTCATGTTCTTATAAATTTGACTCAGTTTTCTATATCTTCAAAAAATGAAGCCTTTATCAGAAAAAGTTGCTGTAAATTTTTTCCCATTTTCCTCATTTCTCTCTGATCTTGATTGCATTGGTTCTGTTTGCGTAAAAACTTTTTAATTTGATGTAATCAAAACTATCCATTTTACATCCTGTAATGCTCTCTATCTCTTGTTCAGTCATAAACTCTTCCCTTATTCATAGATTTGGCAGGTAAAATATTCCATTCTCCCTTAATTTGTTTACAATGTAACTCTTTATGTCCAAATCACATACCCATTGTGATGTTATATTGGGAGACAGTGTGAGATGCTGATCTATGCTTAGTTTCTGCCAAACTGGTTTCCAGTTTTCCCAGTAATTTTTGTCTAATAATGAACTGTTGTCCTAAAAGCTTGCATCTTGGGGCTTATCAAACACTAGATTACTATGGTCACTTACTACTGTGTCTTATGTACCTGATTTATTCTACTGGCAAACCAGTCATTCTTAGTGACAGATTGTTTTGATGATTATGGCTTTGTAATGCAGTTTATTTTCTGGTTGATGTTGATCACCTTCTTTCACATTTTTTAAAAATTTATTTTCATTATATTCTTAATCTATTATTCTTCCAGATAAATTTTGTTATTATTCTTTCCTAGCTCTTATAAATAATTTTTAGGAGTTTGATTGGTACGCCAATGAATAAATAAATTGATTTAGGTGGAATTGTCATTTTTATTATATTAACTCAGTCTGCCTATGAGTATTTTATGTCTTCAAATTCTTTAGATATGACTTTATTTGTGTGTTAAGTGTTTTGTAATGTGTTCACATAGGTCCTGGGTTTGTTCATCTTGGCAGACAGACTCCCAAATATTTTGTATTGTTTTAAATGGAATTTCTCTATTTCTTCTTGCTAGACCTTGCAGAAATGCTGATGATTTATTTAGGTTTATTTTATATCATGAAATTTTGCCGATGTTTTAATTATTTCAACTAGGTTTTTTTGTTGTTCGTGGTGGTGGTGATTCACTATTTTTGTTCAGTTGTGCAATCATGTCTGACTCTTTATGACCCTGTGGGCACTACTGTCCATGGGGTTTTCTTGACAAAGATACTGGAGTGGTTTGCCATGTTATCCTCTAGAGGATTAAGGCAGAATGACTTGCCCAGGGCCACACAGACAGGAAGTGTCTCAGGACAGATTTTAACTCAGGTCTTTTCGATTCCAGGTCAGTGCTCTGAATGCTGAGTCACCTAACTGCTTCTCTGAAATTCCCTAAGTACACCTTCATAGAGTACTTTCTGCAGAGAATGATAGTTTTGTTTTCTGATTGCTTATTCTAATACTTCTTATCTTCTTCCATTATTTTAACTAGCATTTCTAGTAAAATATTGAATAATAGTGGTGATAATGGGCATCCTGACTTCATTTCTGATCTTACTGGGAAGGCTTGTAATTTATTTCTGTTACAGATAATGCTTGCTGGTGATTTTTAGATGCCACTTTTATAAGGAAAGCTCCATTTAATCCTGTGCTTTCTAATGTTTTTAATAGGAGTGTGCTGTATTTTATCAAGAACTTTTTTCTGCATCTATTGAAATAATCGAATGATTTCTTTTGGTTTTGTCATTAATATGGTCAATTATGTTGATATTTTTCCCAATATTGAACCAACACTGCATTTTTGGCATAAATCCCACTAGGCCACAGTGTATTATCTTTGTTATATGTTATAATCTCCTTGTTAGTATTTTATTTAAAATTTTTGTATCAATATTTATTAGAGAAATTGGTTTATGGCTTTCTTTCTCTGTTTTTATACTTCCTGGCTTAGGTATCAGCAGCATATTTGTGTCACAAAAGGAAATTAGTACGCCTCTGACTATTTTTCCAAATATTTTATATATTATTGGAATTAATTGTTTTTTAAATGTTTGGTAGAATTCACTTGTGAATCTGTCTTGCCCTGAATATATTTTTTCCCCTAGATTGCTTATGGCTTGTTCAATTTCTTTTTCTAAAACAGAGCTATTTAAATATTCTACTGTGCCTTTTGTGGATAATTTTTTTTTTTTGCAAATATTAATTTATTTCACTTAGATTGTTAAGTTTATTGACACATTACTGGACAAAACAGCTCCTAATAATTGCTTTAATTTCATCTGCACTGGTGGTGAATTCATCCTTTCCATTTTTTGAATCTGGTAATTTGGTTTTCTGCCTTATTTTTTCTAACCAAATTAACCAATGGATTACAAATTTTTTTTTCATAAAACTAATGCAATTTTGTTTATTTATTTAATGGTTTTCTTACTTTCAATTTTATTAATCTCTCCTTTGATTTTTGGGATTTCCAATTTGCTATTTAAATGAGGATTTTTAATTGTTCCTTTTCCAGTTGGGTTTTTCTTTCTTTTAGTGGCACGTTCAAATTCTCAATTCTCAATTTCTATTTTATTGATGTAAGCATTTAGAGATATAAATTTCTCTCTAAGTATTTCTTTAGCTTCATCTTTCTCATTGTTGTCAATCTCTTTCATGAAGGTATTGATTGTTTCTCTGATTTGTCCTTTGACTTCCTCATTTTTGGGATTAGATTATGTAATTTCCAATTTATTTTAATCTATCTTTCCATGACTCTTTATTGAATGTACTTGTTATTGCATAATACTCTGAAAAGGATGAGTATTTGCTTTTCTGCATTTGGTTGTGAGGTTTTTATGTCCTAATGCATGGTCAATTTTTTGATATGTGCCATGTACTGCTGAGAAAAAGGTATATTTTTTCTATTCCCATTCAATTTTCTCCAAAGGTTTATAATATTTAACTTTTCTAAAACTCTATTCCTCTCCTTAATTTCTTTCTTGTTTATTTTTAGTTAGATTTATCTAGTCCTGAGTGAGATTGAGTGGGGAGTCCTGAGGCTCCATGTCTTTTCCTTTAAGAATGTGGATGCTATAACATTGAGTGTATATATGTTTGATATTAACATTACTTCATTGTCTATGTCAGTGGTTCTCAACCTTCCTAATGCCACAACCCTTTAATACTTGTATGTGGGCATATCTGCATGTGGGTGGATCTGCCTGGAGATGGATAGAGGAGTGGTGTCTCGGTTCCTAAGACCATCGGAAATATATGTTTTCTGATGGTCTTAAGTGACCTCTGTGAAAGGGTCATTTGCTCCCCAAAGGGGTCATGACCCACAGGTTGAGAACTGCTGGTCTATGTTATCTTTTAGTAAAATGTAGTTTTTCAGCTTATCTCTTTAAATTAAATCTCCTTTTGCTTTGTCTAAGATTATGAATGCCACCCTTATTTTTTTTTCTACATCAGTTGAAGCATAATAGATTCTCTTCCAGATCTTTACCTTTTCTCTGCATGTCTCTTTTTGCTTCCAGTGTATTTATTTCAACAGTATTTTGTTGAATTTTGGTTTTAAAATTCATTCCACTATCTGCTTCAATTTTATCCAATGGTTCATCCTATTCACATTCACTGTTATGATTATGAATTGCATAACTCCATCCTATCACCCTACTTGTTTATCCTTCTCTCTCTCTCCTTTCACTCCATCATTCCTCAAAAAGTCTGTTTTGCTTCTGATCACTGTATCCCCCAGTCTGCACACCTTCTCTAAATCCTCTACTATTATTTTCTCCCCCTACTTCTATCCTTCTTCTTTGTAGGATAAGGTAGATTTCCACATTCAACTGAGTGTATTTGTTATTCCCTCTTTAAGTCAATTCTAATGAGAATAAATTTTAATCATGGCCCACCACTCCTCCATTTCCACCTCAACTGTAAAAGTCCTTCCTTTTTCACCTCCTTTACATGAGATAATTTGCCCCCTCCATTCTACCCCTCCTTCCCCCCTTCTCCCAGTGCATCTTTCTTTCTCACCCATTAATTTTATTTCATAAAAATCATCCCATCATAGTCATCTAACATCTGTGGTCTCTATCTATATATATACTCCTTCTAAAGGTCCTAATAATGAGAAAGTTCTTGGGTGTTTAAAGTACCATGGAGGAATGTTAACAGTTTAACTTTATTGAATATTTTAAGATTTCTTTTTCTTGTTTACCTTCTTTGGAGTCTTGTATTTGAAAGTAAATTTTCTATTCAGCTATTCTCTTTTCATAAGGAATGCTTGAAAGTCCTCTACTTAATTGAATATCTCTTTTTCCCCTGAAGGATTATATTCAGTTTTTCTGGATAGATTCTTCTTGGTCATAATCCTAACTCCTTTGCTTTCCAGAATATCATATTCCAAGCCCTCTTCTCATTTAACATGGTAGCCATTAAATGTATGTAATTCTGTAATATTTGAATAGTTTCTTTATGTTTGCTTGAAATATTTTCTCCTTCACCTAGGAGCTTTGGAATTTGGCTAGAATATTCCTGGGATCCTAAAATGATCTCTTTCAGGAGTTGATCTGTGAATTCTCCACCCTGGAACTGTGACCAGGGCCCCTGCTCCCCTGTGGCCACAAGTGCTTTTGCTCCTTATGACCCTGGAATTGTGCCTCAGGCTCCTGCTCTCCTGCAGTCACAAGTGTAAGCATTTTTTTCAGTCTTAGATGTGAAACTAGGAATCCAGCTCCCATGTGAGTGACTGCAAGCATCATTCTCTGACCTGGAACACTGACAAATGTCCCTGATTCTTTAGGGCCACAAGTGCTCCTCCTAGTCCTCCTTTGGAACTGCAATCCAGGACAGGGCATAGGCAACACAACATAGTCCCACATCAAATTCCACCAAAGATCTCCCATGATCTCCTTTTGACCAGTTGTCCAGTCCTCTTACTCTCTGTGTGCTGAAGCCTGAAGCCTCAGTCACTGATGTAGGTACCCTCAAGGGGCACTGCTGGCTTGATGAGCTGTCTCTGTGCTCTAAGCCCAACTATCACTCTAGTGATACAGACCTTTCCTGTCAACCTCCTAAATTGTTTTGGGCTGGAAAATTGCTTCACCTCAACTTTTTGTTAGTTCTACCACTCCAGATTTCAATTTGAGGCAATATTTTAAAGTTGTTTGGAGGGGTGTTTGGAAGTGCTCAATTGAGACCTTGCTTTTATTCCAGTATATTTTGCTCTGCTCTCAAAGAGAGATTTTTCTACAGAAAATGAAATACTTTTAATAAGCAAAAGAAGCATTTTTCAAGGCCATCTTTGTGACAGTTAAAATATATGGTTTGTATCTTGCAAAATTGCTTACAGAATTATTAACCATAAAAAAAACTTTATTCAATAGGAGAAATGTTGGAGATACTAGAAGCTATTGCTGCGAGTGAAATTATGCCTGGCAAAACTTAAAACAGTATTAATACTACTATCACTAACTAGCATTTATATGTTGCTTTAAGTTTTACAAAGCACTTTACGTCTATCTCATTTTTCTTCACAATAACCCTGGGAGGTAGATGCTATTACTATCTGTATTTTTAGGATGAGGAAATGAAGGTACACAGAGGTTAGATGTCTCCCCTAGGATCATATATAAGAAGTGTCTGATTTTAAATTTGAACTCAGGACTTCCTGACTCCAAGCTCAGTCAAATGACTCTATATTTTAATATGTTGTAAAAATAGATATAAAAAAACTTTGCCATTTATAAAGCTAATGATGGCAATGCCACATTAAGAAAAAATTTTTTTAAAATAAAAATGATATGGTGAAAGAGACTACAGGTCTATCTCAGAAGCAACCAGCCTAAACTATCATTTAAATTTTCATTCTCCTCAAAGCATCAATGAATACACACACACACACACACACACACACGTATGAATAGTATCATGCTTTTTCATGCTTAGAATTTGGTCATTGCCCTGGAATATTGCTCTTCTTTTGCCCAGTCTTGTTTTTCAGAAGTTACTTTGTAAATCATAAAGTCCTTCCTTCACAATGCTCTTACAATTACTCATATGATAAACTTCAGTCTCTTGACTCAGTTTCTCTTTCTACAACTACAAAATACAGTTATTACCTGTTCAAAAATAAATAACCTGTCATGTAGCAAGATGGAAGAGAGACCTGTTACAAACTGTGTCATATACTTACCTTTCTTTTTTTTATTCTATTATTCATTAATCATTTTCTATCCTGTCTTGTCCTAGAGTAGTCAATTCAAACAGCATCTCTTTTGCCCACAAATTAAATTTCTTATATTATGTTCTTCATTTTGCCTAATAGAGAGGTTTAGTGATGAATATGGTATTTATCCAAAGCAACCCATCCAAGGGAGGAAAACTCTAGGGTCCTGCCTAGAAGTCCTGCTATCACCTTCATGGGATCATTTCCCCAATCCTTTCACTGATTCTAAATATTCACCTGAAGCCAAGTCAATAATAATGCTGACACTAGACAGTACTTTAAATATCTTATCTCGCTTAATCCTCACAACAACCCTATGAAATATATAATACCAATAATATCAACCTCATTTTATAATTGATGAAACTGAACATCAAAAAGTTAAGCACTTTAAGCAATTTTGTAAGTTTAATATGTGTCAGAACCAAGATTCCAAACCAATTTTTCTGAATACACCATGCTACATCTGAACTTGTACAAATGCACATAAAATAGCATGTAGAGATCAGGAATCAATTAGCATTCCACTTCTGTCAGGCAGTTATGTTGTGCATGAGGAAAAACAATCTGAAATAAGATTGAAAAGGTAGGTTGGAACTTAATTGTGAAGTGTCTTAAATATCAGGGTTAGAAGATAAACTTTTATCTAAAAGCAACTTTGATATACTGAAAACTTTTGAGGAGACTAGTGACAAGGTCAGTCTTAAGGCTTAAAAATATTATATTGACAACAGAATGAAAGATGAATTGGAGCAGGAAAGATGAAGGAGATGGAGAGACCAATTAGGAGGATATAATAACAGTACAAAGAAATTGATGATCTTGAAAAAGAGTGAAGGTCATGGGAGTAGAAAAGAAGGATAAAATTTGAGAAATGTTCTAAAAGTATAATTAGCAAAACTTGGCAACTTATGTGACAAAGGAAGGAAGAAGCAGGAATCAAAGACAATGCCAATGTGTTTAGTCAGAGTAACTAAAAGTAAAGTAATAATAAAAACTAAAACAGTAAATTTGAAAGCATAAAAAGTTTTAGGAGGGAAGCTGAATTTTGTTTCACACAAATTGAATTTGGGGTGAGGTTAAGACATCCAACTGAAAAATATCCATCTGATAAATGGAAAAGCAAGACCAAAGTACAAGGGAAAGATTAGAGATGCATTTACTTATTTTAAGTCAGCTGTATAAGAAGAGAAAATTGGATTTACCAGGATAGAGGAGATCATAGAAGAAACTGTAAAGAGAGGAGAGAAGAAATATCAGGATAATACACTGGGAGATATCCAAACTTAGGAGGTTGGGAAAGGATAAGAAAATAGTGGGGGAATACCATGAAGGTGAAGTCAGATAGTAGGAAATCCAGGGAAAGTATATTACTCAATTCAAGGGAGGACAGAGGAGTTAAAAGGAGGATATGGTTAATGGCATCACATTCTATAGAAAGACCAAGAAAGATAAGGACTAAGATAAAACCTTTGAACATAGAAGCTGTTAAAAGATTGGTGGACTTTCAAGAGCTGTTTCAATAGAGTGGCAGGGTTGGAAGTTAAATTGCAAGGGAAAGACAAGGGATTGAGTGATATAGTAGACAGAATGAAGTAATATGACTCTAGGAGTTTATTAGTAAAGAGAGGAGACATACAGAACAACCAATGTGAGTGGGTAGTTGGACTAAGGAAAGGTTTTAAGGGTATGAGAAAACTAAGCATGTTTGTAATCAGAGGGAAAGGAGCCCATGTATAAATAGAAAGGGAAGGTAAAAAGGGAGAAATGGAAAAGTTAAAAGGGCAAACTCCTGAAGAAGGTAGAAGTAGAAGAGATAAAGGGGAAAAGTGGAGAGTTTATCATTGACAAGGAAAAGGGTGATCTTATCCTCTAAGACTAAAGAAGGAATGGATAGTTAAAATGTAGAGGGTTATTAAAATAAAAAGAGGAGAGAGTGGGTGAGATTAAACAGTTGATGAAGGATAGCACTAACCATTTTAGTAAAAAAAAAAAGGCAAAGTACTGAAAGAAATGTGGTTGGTGGTTTAGACTGTGGATATGAAGAGAAATGTTTGAAACATCTTCTATAGGGATTCTAGCAGGGAATATGTAAGTGATGAATGAAAAGACATCTATGTAACAGTGAGGTCTCAGTTGGACATCAATTTATAGTGGACTCAGTGTATGTGGTTTTGTGACTTCCTCTACCAGGTTTCCAGTGGGAGTGGAGTAGACAAGTGATAAGTGTGGCTCAAGAATACACAAGTTATGAAAAGCAAAATGACAAGGAGGGAAGGGATGGAATCCAAGTGTTGAAAATAATGCCATATTTAACTGGGTTAAATAACGGTTCAAGACTATAAAGGGAAAGCACAGAAAGAGGTGATAGGGGGAACAGGGATAGATTAAGGGTTAATAAGCTATGGGAATGATGAAGGAAGGGCTGGTTTAGGAGGAATGAAGTGGTGGGAGAAGTAGAAAGAAAGGAGATTGTCAAAAAACATTTGCAATACAGAAATATGTTTGCAGCTACTAAATAAGTACTTCTAGGATATTGGCAGCCTATGTGGACATTTTGCCTCTTTGAAAATAGAAAGTTAAAGAAAAAATTACATTTTAGAAAAAGTCCATAAAAAACTTTGGATTCCTAGACATATGCCTTTGTTTTTCATTTCATAAACTAAGTATATTTGGCAATTATCTTTGTAATTCATATAATATTTATAAATACAAGGCTCAAATAGATGGATGGATTTAATCATGAGTGAAAAAATTAAAGCCATGCTTTTTTCCCCATTGTCTATTTTCTCTGAGCAAACACTCCTCTGCTCTGTAGCTTGAGCAGAGCTGTCTTCACCTCTTTGTTTCTCAGTGTATATACCAGTGGATTCAGCATGGGTGTGAATGCAGTGTAGAAAACAGCCACAAATCTATCCACAGCATCTTTGGAGCCTGGTCTCAGGTAGTTAAAGACACATGGCCCAAAGAAACAGAGGACCACAATGCAATGGGAAGCACAGGTTTGGAAGGCTTTTTGTCTGCCCTCTGCTGTGCGGATCTTTAGGATGGTGTAGACAATGGACATATAAGAAAGGAAAATCAAGAAAAAACAACTAGAGGCCACCACCCCAATGGTGACAAAGATCACCATCTCATTGGCTGAGGTATCTGCACAGGCTAATTTGAGAATGGGGGGTGCATCACAGAAATAGTGTTGGATGTGGTTGGGGCCACAGTAGGGCAGGCGGAAGGTCAAGAGAGCTTGGATGGCAGAGTGCACTGAACCACTGAGCCATGTACTTCCAGTTAAAAGAGCACAAGTTTTCCCACTCATCATAGTGGCATAGTGCAAGGGATGAGTGATGGCCAGGTAGCGGTCATAGGACATGACTGTGTAGAGGAAACACTCTGTGCTCCCCAGAACATGGAAAAAATAGAGCTGGGCTACACAGTTGTGAAATGAGATGGCCCCACCATCTGGGGAGAGCAGACCCAGGAGTGTCTTAGGCACAGTGACAGTGGAGAGCCACATGTCAATAAAGGAGAGGGTGGCCAGGAAATAGTACATGGGAGTGCGGAGGTGGGAGTCCACCTTGATTACCATCAGGATGAGGAGGTTCCCCACAAGAGTGAGTACATAGATCACTAGAAAAATTACAAAGAGGACAATATCTAGTTCTGGTGCATGGGGAATCCCCATGAGGATGAATGTAGTCACAAAGCTCTGATTCTCCTTTTCCATTCAGGCAGTAGACCCCTTTCTTAAAGGAAAAGAAAGAAACTATATTCACAAAGAATACATCATACCACATAGAACAAAACATTTTAATTCACAGTTGCCAAAGTTTACAAAGTCCCTGCACAGGAAGGTTTTCAGTGTTGGATGAAGGATGGTAGCACCTTCATAAATATTATATATATTTACAGTTGGAAAAGGAAATAAAATTGAATCTTATCATTTTTTATCATGCTTGATAGACTAAGAACTCAAAGACACTGGGACTCAATAAAGTATGCTTTCTATTGATCAGGGGCAGGGTGGACCAACACTTCCAAGAGTCACAAAATCAGAGACAACTTCTAGTTGACTTCTTCAATATCCCACACTTAGCAGTGAAATGTCTTGCTATCACTATAGTAAATTCTCATCTTCTTCCATCTCTATACTTGTCATCCCAGTTGCCAAGGGAATATTTGTCAGCCATATAATATTGTGGCTTCCGAAATTGCCTTACAAGCAGTACAACAAATCTAGTATGTCTTGAATGTAGACTCAACCCAGTCCAATCAGGATCAAATTAGAGAAACACAGAATGTCAGATTTGGAAGGGCCAAATGAGGCCACCCAGTCCAACTCCTTCATTTTACAGAGGGAATACTTAGAGTCAGAGAACAGACCTTTCTCAAGGTCTCATTGGAAATTAATAGTATAGCTGGAATGGGAAACAGAACTCTCACCACAAGCAGTCCTATGTTCTTTCTGCCTAGCAGACAACTAGATTGATTGACTACTAAATCAATACTCACTTTGTCATTTTAGCATCCTAAATTATCTTGTTTGATATGAGAAAAATAGACCTGAAGAACATGTAACAGCACTATTTTTTCAGACATGTCAGAAGGCACTCAGATGTTCAGGGAAAAAAAATATGGTTACTTATATAGGAAAGAAGGGTAGCAGTCTATGAAGTTGTATTCTGAACTGCTAAACAGAGAACAAAACTGAAAATGTGTCATCAATATGAGGAGCCAGAATTTTAAATCAGCTTCCTTTTGTTGCTAGGATCTTTATTACTAGCACAGTGTGAACAATGAATGGAAATTCCTCCTAGGAAAGTGAGTTAAGTGTCATTGCTGGTGAATAATAACAGTTCTTTACCTCACCATAACACTTTACAGTTTTTAAAGAACTTTCACAGTCCTTGATTTCACTTGATCTGTGCAATTATCACAGCAGGCAGTACTGGTATTGTTATCATTTTCTACAAATAAGGAAACAGAATCTCAGAAAAGTTAAAGATGTAGCTAATAAGTTAGTGAACCCAGGATGTGGACCCAGACCTTCTGACTATAAGTTCAGTTCTCTATCAACTATACTTTGCCAAAAGAATAGGCAAATCAGGAAAAATAGGAGAATAGACTAGCCAAGATGCATAGATGAACCCATTAGAGGCAACAAATATGTTCCATCTGGAATGTTTGTTTTCTAATACTGTAGGAACCAGTCTCATTTCTGACTTTCCTTATGAAATCATACAGGATCCCATCAAACACAGTCCAAAGTAGTCTGATAACTGGGATTAAAGAGGAATTTTCTATAACTTAGACTTATTATATGTTTGTGTTTGTGTGTGTGTGTTGTGTGTGTGTATAGGCACATGCACATGTTCGAATGTGTATATATGTATTTGGAAATTACTATTTTATCTGTGTAGAATATGAAGACTTCAAGAAGAAATTGAAACTCTATTAAAGTGAGACTATTGTTCATTTTTGTGAACACAAAAGTCTCCCTGGTGCCTAGGAAAGTGCTATGCATTTAGTAGGTATGCACTAAATATTTCTTCAACTTACTAGGTTTTGGTCCCCTAGGAACAATGGGCAATTGGTCCAAGGACATCAAAAGGACCAATAATAAAAAATAAATTCTGTTCATCTTGATGGAAAAAAAAAAGGAAGGAATGCTTAGAAACAAGAACATCTGATAAGTGCTGGGAACTTACCTCTTTCTGATGTGAATAGTCTAGACTTTTCTAGTCTTCACTACACATTTGCCTAGAAGAAATACTAGATCATGTGAGATTGTTCAAATGAAAACACACACATTTCCAGTGCAGGGAAAAGGGTCACTCATTGTTAAAGCCAGATTAAGCAAGGAGAGGAAGGAGAGGAAATAGACCTGGAGAGAAAGAATAAGAATTTAAATTGGTTACAGGCCCTGGGGGAAGGGATTGCACTCTGGATCCCAGAGCTCCCAGATCAACAGAAAAACAAAAGGCAAAACAGCTGAGAATGTTTTCAAATGTGAATATGGGCCTGTCCTTCATATAACATCTTATAATTCCCTATGCACATGCTATTTTAGGTCAGAACCTCACAAGAAGGAGCTGCTGTCATCTCTTAATCTCTGGAATCTGGAGGTAAAGCAACATTCAAGGAAATGTGTTTTTTTTTTTTAAATTGATTTAAAAATATTTCTTAAATGAATTGAAAGGTAGCAAATATCATCCCCATCCCTGAGGGAAGTCTGTACTCCCTTTGGGGTTTAAAGTGCTTTTTCTGATTCCTACTTAATTTTCTAAAGATTATTTGTAACTCATATACCAGTGATTACAATTTAACTCAATGGTTCTCACCTGAGGGAGAGGAGTAGGCTATAGAATTATTACTAGGTGTGAGTTTGTTATACCCAAACCCAAATCCCAGGTCACTACACACTACCTGATTTGTGGCCCACCATTAAGCCACTTTATATTTCTGTCTTTGTCTCTATCCTACACCCTGTAATAGCTTGAAACTGCTTAAGGCATGCCTGGGCTTTGTCCAAGGTGTAGTCTCCTCACCTCCTCCTTCCCTAATCAGCATTCTATATATTCTCCCTGAATCAGCATAACTGTACAAGGTTCTGCCCAAGGTTATGGTATAAGGCTATCTTAGAGCCCAGCCTATTCTGGGGAATTCCAGTACCCTTACCCAATGACCCCTCCAGCCTGCTCTGAGAAGCTGAGTACAACCCTCCACCCTGTGCCCTCCACACTGTTCTAGGAGGGACTCCCATGTCACAGGAAGGTTGCACCCATGTACCCTTGTGCCATATTCCCAAATTAGCCCTGAGCTATAGATCTAACCAATTGCTCTTCTTGGCTTCTGTACATCATGGCTTCTGTTAGCTCCCCTCCCTGATTGTGGTTTTTGTGGTTTTAGCCTTTTTAACCAAGGCCTGTACCCTCAATGGACTACTACCAATTTGAGTTCACAGTAGTCATGCGCTTGCTCAATAAATCCACACCTAAATTTATCTTGAACCCAGGTCTTGGCTTGCTCTTATTCTATGCACAAGTTCATAAATAAGGAAGCTTTTTTTTTTGTGAACAGAATAAATGTTATATACACATGTACATCACTATTTTCAAATTTAACAAATTATGTGGGTAACGAAATGAAAATTTATTTAAACATGTATCTGAATTCTTTTTATTATCACTAATTTTCTTTTCTTTTTTTTTTGAATGACTTGTTTATTTACTTTTAGTTTACAAGATTCAGTTCCACAATCACTTGAGTTTCAAATTTTCTCCCCTCCCTTCCCCCCCTCCCATGGTGGCATGCAAACATGTATAGGATTTGCAAATACTTTCACATTGTACGATAGTTTGGTTATATAGAAGGGTTGTAACCTATGAGTGATCCCTGGGAAAAAAAAGCAAAACCAAACATGAAAAAAAATGATAGCATGTTATGCTTCAGTCTCCATTTAAACTATAGTCTTTCTATATCTTTCTCTGAGTTTAGATTTCTCCTTCCATCCTGAGGATTGTAGAGTTGTCTTTTAGTTGTGTGTTGTTGAGGATAGTCCAGTTTATCAAGGTTGGTCATCATATGTATGATGTGTCTGTGATTGTGTACAAGTTTTTCTTGGT
>CM053588.1:213446903-213464113 GCA_028646515.1 Pseudochirops corinnae | reverse complement strand
GAGGACATAGGAGAGAGCAGATTGGAGGAGGGGCTATACAGTGGGATGGCTGTTCTGAGGTGTTGGGTAGGGGAAAGATGGGGAGAAAATTTGTAACTCAAAATCTCGTGGAAATGAATGATGTAAACAAGAAAATAAATAAATTTATTTATTTAAACAAACAAAAAAAAGAGGCAAGTAAGCATGAGGTGAGAAAGTGTAGAGTATCAAAACCTGAGTCATTCTTCATGGAGATGAGATTTCAGGGGACCAGTTTATCTTGGAGGGCACTGGGTAGAGAAGGGTATGTTCCATGGAGTCAAAGTCAACAGAGCAGCTGATGGAAAATGGGGGAAAAAAAACTAATGAGGAATAATGAGCCTAACCAGAACCGATTCTAGATTTTCCTCTCTATCAGCCTTGATCCTTCTACATTTTTTGGAGCACCTATTGACACTTATAGCATGGGGACTGGACTGCTAATTTTATTGTTATAGGGAAATATCTGATGAAGAAATTGTCTCTGGTACTGAAAGTTAACATCTCCTTGGAAACTTCTGGATGGTAGAATGTTGCTTAGACCTAAGTCACATGACTTATATATTTCAGGAATGGAATTCACACCCAGGTGCTCCTAGCTCTGAGGCCAGCTCTAAATCTGCTAAGCCCTGTAGTGTCTCTCCATTGTAATCAGATGGGCCAAATAGAGAGTTAGAAAGGATCTCAGAGACTAGATAAATAAAACCTCTTCATTTAATAAGTGAGGCCCAGAGAGGTTAAATGACTATTCAATGTCATATAGTAAATAGAAGAGGTAGTATTCAAAGCCGATCCCCAATGCTAAATCCAATATTCTTTCCTCTATTTTTGCCTTTTTCCTTTGAGTTATGTCACTTAAGACATAAAGGACAGAGAAGTTAAACTGAACTTTGGGTCAAAAGGCTTAGATTTGACTCTTGATTTTTCCATTTAATCACTAGACATTGCGGACATGTCCTATGTCCCTAAGGCAACCTTGTTTCTTAGAATGTGCTACTAGATGCCTGAAATCTTGACAAATAAATCTTTGTTTGGTCATTGGATGCCATAAACTCAGTGACAGGCACATCTTTCACAATTTTTTTTGATCCTTTGCCTTGGGAGAATTCCTGAAATTCTTCATACAAAAACCGCTGCTATCTCAGGCCCAGAGCAGATCTAGAAACTGCGGCAGGTAGCAGCTGAGAGACTTCATAACACACAAGTCAAGAAAGATTTACTTAAGATAAGAATCAGGAGAGTCTGGACCATCTCTTTTCTCCCCCCAAACTCCTCCCTGCTTCTCTTTGAAAAGATAAACATGCCCAGCAGAATATTGGAGGGTTAATATCAGGGTTCCTAGTAGGTAGAGAAGTGTTCTCCATTACACAAAATGTTTTGTTTTGCAGTGCTGTCTCTTTTGAACCAACCTTGTCTGAGCATGGTCAGCCTGTTTTGCCTCCTTGCCACCAAAATTTTATTTATTCTATCCTTTTTCTTCTTCCCTCTCCAACTTCCCCCAACCTCCTCCCCCAACCCTGGTACTTTCTCAGGAATAAAAACAAACAAACAAACAAACAAAAACAAAAAACTATGTCAATGTGTGCGTTGAAGCAGGGACTATATATCCATTTGCTAGATATAGTTAAAAAATTTCTACTTTGAGTTGAGCTAGATGACTTCCAAAGTCCCTGGCTTCTCTGTCATTCTACAATTCCATGATTTACCTTCCAAGGAAAAGAGAAATCCACTATTCAGTTCAGTTATATTTATGGTAGTGGGGAGAAATAGCTCTCAATTAATCTCATTGGTACTTCCAGTATTTTTATATGAATAGAATAAACACAACCACAACTTAATCATTCACAAGGTAGAAAACTGGTACTAGCAAAGTCAGTTGCTAATTCCCACAATATTAGGTCACACATAAAAATTTCAGGGACCTTCTTGTCTCATTTGTCCAAATCTAATAGATATTAGGGGGGTGTAGTAAAAACTTCCCAACAATTAGAGCTATCAGAGAGTATAATGGGTTGCCTAGGTTGGTCGTAGGTTTGCCTTCCTTGGAGGTCTTTCAGCAACGGTCAGATGATCACTCTGTATGTGAATAATTTCATTAATCTAACTGGTCAGTCTTCCTCAAATCTTTCCCTATTTCAATCCATCCTGCAGTAAGCTACCAAAGTGATTTTTCTTTTTTTGTTCTATTTAAAATTAACCTTTTGATTTTTTTGTATTATCATTTCCCCCCCAAGTATCCTTCCCCCTCCCACAAAGCCATCCCATATAACAAATCGTATTATTTAAAGACAAAAAAGGGAATAAGAAAAAAAATCAGCATAGCTGATTAATACGTTCAAAAAGTCTGAAAATAAGAGCAATGTGCAACATTTGTGAACCTCCTACCTTTGCAAAGGGTTAAAGAGGCAGTGTATTCTTATATCTTTTCTCTTCAGCTATAATTGTTCTAGATAATTTTCATTTCAACATTCACTTTACTTGTGTGTGTGTTTCTGTGTGGTTTCTCTTTTTCTTTTCTTTTACATTGTTGTAGCCATAGTGCATATTGTTTTCTTATCTGTGCTTGCTTCACTCTGTATTAGTTCATGTAAGATTGTCTGTGCTTCTATGTATTCACCACATTCATCATCATAATAATTTCTTATACCACAGTAATATTTCATTGCTTTCCTTTGTCACAATATGCTTAGCCATTCCCTAATTGATGGACATTTCTTCCTGTGACCTACTTTGTTTCCAATTCTCTGCTACTCTGTGCTACTCTGAAGTATGTTGGTATATATTAGGACTTTCCTTTAATCAATGGCTTCCCTGGGGTATTTGCCAAATTATAGAACCTCTGGGTGAAGGTTAACATCATTTAATCATTTTATTTGCACAATTTTAAATTATATTCCTAAATGGTTACATAGATTCACAGTTCCATCAACAAAATACTGTCTGCTAACCCCTCCAAATTTACTATTCTCATGCTTTCTCATCTTTGCCAATTTTCAAAATGTGAGTTCAAACCTCAGGGTTGATTCGATATGCATTTGTCTTATTTTTAGTGATTTAGAGCATTAGCTTATGTAGTTAACACTTTTCAATTCTTCTCATGAGAATTATTAACTCTGTTAACCACTCACCAGTTGTCTATTGGGATATTGGGGAAGATAGATAGATAGATAGATAGATAGATAGATAGATTGATGGATGGATGGGTAGATACTAATCATACACATACACACATAATATATGAGACCATTTTCAGAGAAAAATGATATAAATATTTTTCCCATTTGACTAGTTCCCTTCTTATACTAGATACATTAATATTGTTTCTGCAGAAATTTCCAGTTTCATATGATTTGTTACTTATTTTATCATTTTTCTTATATTCCTTTTTGTCAAGAGCAAATCTCCAATGCATAGCTTTTTGTAAGGTATGTCATCTGCTTTTCTTCTAATTTTTATATTGTAGAATATATTGCAGTATGTGGTATAAGATTTGTAGCTAAGTTTAATTTTGACCAAATTGATTTCCATTGTCAAAGTGTTTTTTTTTCAAATCAAATAGATCATTCCTGTTCAAGTAATTTATGTGAATGATTAGTTACTAGTTTAATTTATTTTCTGATTTTTCCCTCTAATCTATTCCATTGATCTACTTCCCTATTTTTTTAAACGTATACCAGAATGGTTTGATGACTGATAGTACAGTTTTTGATCTGGAAGTGCTATTTCCCTTTCATTCCTACCTCTTTTCATTATTTCCCCTGATATTCTAGATTTTTTTCTTTCTTTTCTTTTCTTTTTTTTTTTTTGGAGGGGGGAACGCAGGGCAATTGGGGTTAAGTGACTTGCCTATGGTCACACAGTTAGTAAGTGTTAAAGTGTCTGAGGTCAAATCTGAACTCAAGTCTTGACTCCAGGGCTAGTTCTCTATTCACTGCATCACCTAGCTGCCCCAATGTTCTAGATTTTTGTTTTTCCAAATGAATCTTGTTATTATTTTATCAAGGCATAAATATGCCTTGATATTTTGATTGGTATGAAAATAAAATTATATATTAACTTAGTATTGCCATTTTTCTTCTTACATTTGCATGGTCTACCCATGAGTACTGAATTTTTCTCTAGCTATATCAATTGTTTTTAATTTGTCTAAGGAGCTAGAGAAGAGATGGCAAACCACCCAAATGTCTTTGCCAAGAAAACCGCAAACGGGGTCACAAAGACTCAGACATGATTGAAACTACTGAACAACAAATGTTTTACTTTTTAAAATTTTATCCTTCCCTAGTTTAAATAGAAGGAGTATAATTGCCTCATAAAGTATCCTGGTAGGTTGCATTCTATCACAATAAGTTTTGGTTTTCAGTTTTTCTATTTCTTTTCAGCCCTTAAACTAAAAGAAGACCAAACAGAAATCTTAAATAAACTAACACACACACACACAAAAAGGATATGGACCTAGATAGCAATGAACTACCCCCCAAAAATGGTCCTGATAGATTCACAAAAGAATTCTATCAAACTTTTCATATTTCATTTATTTTTTTATTATTTATTGGCTTTCTAATTTTTAAATGTATATTGAATTCATTAATTTTTTTTCTTCTATTTGGTTAGTGCATATTGTTGGGATCACCTTCTGAGGACCACTTTAGTGCCATTTCCTAGAAATGTCATCTGTTTCCTTATTATCTTTTTTTACCATAATTATTTGTTGTTTCACCCATTCAGTATTTAGGATTTCATTGTTAAATTTCCATTTTGGTCTGTGTCTTTTTTTTGTGGTACCTGAAATGATTACCATTTTTTTGCATTTTTGCTCTGTAAAGAAGGTCTTTGGTATTTCTGCTTTTTACATTTGTTTCCATTATCTCTGTACCTTAATTCACGGTCATTTTTGTAAAAGTTCCACAGACAATGATTCTCCATTGTCTCAAAGAAAAATATAAACTCCTCACTGGGGCATTTAACTTTGACTATTGACATCCAGCCTGTTTTTCCAGACTTTCTCCTTCATACTCTTTCCCTCATAAACTTTATATTTCAGCCAAACTGTAAGATTACTTCTTCCTCAGACTTGACACATCAACTCCTAGCTCCATTATTCTGCACAGGCTATCTTCTATATGCCTCTTTTCTTCTCTGCCCATTAAATGCTTTATCTCCTTTCAAGTGTTGGGTCAGGCGCCATCTCCTTTGAGAAGTCTTCCTTGGTTCCTTGGTTGCTGATCTTAACTTCTTCCTAAAATTATCATCTATTACACTTAATATGTTGTGTATATTCTAATCCTTCTCCACACTTTCCTAGTAGAGAGTAACTTCTGTGAGGATAGGATCTAATTTGATTATGTTATAATTTCACTGTGATCTGTTTCCAAAGCAGAGCTCAGTGTCTAAATGAATGTAGATATAGACATATGTGTGCATGTGTTCATCTGCAGATATGCATATTTACCATGTGCCAGATCTTCTGCAAAACAGTGGAAATACAAAGAAAGACAACAAAACAGGCTCTGCCTTCAAGAAGTTTATATTCTAATGGAAGAGATAACATGTAAATTACCAGTAAGGGCAATAAAAGGTAAAATAAAACAGGAAAAAGACATTTTATAATTAACGATAGATACACATAGGTTTCCCTTCTGAGGTAGTATTAGTATCTCATCCCCACGTCACCCCAATTGTGACTAGTTTTTATTAAAAAGGTATTGAAACTGACCTCACAATATGAGGATGTGGACATAACTTCTTGTTCATTTAGGAGTAAAACAAATGAAAGTAGAAAGAGAAAGGACTTGTGCTCCTCTCTCAGCTTCAGATTCAGATTAGAGATAATCAACATATGCAATATTTAGAACCTGTTTCTAATTGAATCAGTGCTTTATCCTGAGTGAAGTCTTCTCCCCGCTCCAAACATTCTTCTCCTGCTATGGCTAAGTGAACTTCCTATTGGTAGCTGATTAATAATAATGTTTCATTTAATTCCAACTTCACACCCTAACTACCAGGGGACCCAACCTATTGTACTTTCTATTGTATTCTCTAGTGGTACAGATCTAAATTCATCAATGATTCCCCATTCTGGGCTACTTTTATCCATATTCTTTCATAAATCCTTTAAAGAACGGTTCACACCATCAGTTAAGCGCTTTTTTTTTTCAGATCTCTTGAATTTGCTTTTATCTCTTCCTAGAATTTATCACTTCTATAAACCATCCACAAACTGGGTTAAAGGCATTCCCACATTCCCAGTTTCCCACATTCTTTATTTCCAAATAAAATTCTCAAGCATAAATGTTTCAACAGGTCATGTTGCAAATATTTAAAGAATCTAGGCAACAATTATTCTGGAACTCAAAAGGAAACCCAATAAAGTCTGGCAAGATATCTGTATCATCTATATCTCTATTAACATCTCATCTATATTTATATCTATATTTATATATACACATACATACATACATATATATATATATATACACATACATATATACATATATATATGAAAATATTAACATGATCTTGTAATGGCAATGGAATTTAAAGATCCCCCTGTATTGGCTTGGTTTTTGGGCTGACTATTAAAACCTACAGCTTGTGAATCCCACTTGTGGGATGGACTTGTTGACATGGAGAGGGCTGAAATGGGAGGAGCTGGTGCTGTGGATCTAGAGAGAGGCAGGAACAGAGAGAAGGCCCAAGCAGAGGAGGCCAGAAGAATTTTTGGGGAGCAGTATCGTGGAGGCAGAGGGAGAGAGAGAAGAATTGCCAGGGGTCAGAGTTGCTGAGACAGAGACTTCTGAGGGCCATTTGGAGCTGCCCAGGACTTTTGAGAACTGTCACCTGGAGCTGTCAAGGACTAAGGAGGCATAGCTGGGATGCGGGTATTTTGTCTGTTCGTTTTGATGTTGTTTTGCCAGATTCCTCTGCTGGTGAAGGACATTTCTGTTGTTGCAGAGGTCCTGGAACATTGCTGTTGGTTCAGAAGCCCTGAAGATGGATTTTCTTTTTGTATATGTACAGATTTCCTGGAAGAGGATCTCGCTGCTACTTTCAAAGGTTCTGGGACTATTCTGCAGGCAGAGAGTGGATTGATGAGGACACTGGCAATGTACATTGTGGCTTTGTTAAGCTTTGTCTCCCCAGCAACAGAGATTGCTGAGAACTTGTCTCCCATCAAGACGAAGAAAAGACCTCTTCTTGGGTATTAGATACTGTGATGATATTTTAACCTTGTTGTAGCTTAAGGGTAGATGGCTTTTTGTGCTCTCCCCTGCCCCTTTTGAGAAAAGTGCTTGGTGTTAATGGATGGCATTGTAATTCAGTTGTGATCTAGGGGTGGGAAACTTTTGACTTTATGCTCTGTGACTGACCAAATGAATGTACTTTGTTTATGATTGGAAACTAATCTCCATTTGAGAAGAGAGACTTTGTTGACTGACTAAATGTATGTACTGCCCAGGGGTGGGCTACTTTAAACTTGCTAAATGAAAGAGTTACACTGTATTTTCTCTCTTCTGTGAAATGTTTTTGTCTTAGTTTGTCACTGAATAAAATAGAGTTACTATGCTGGTATTCTGAACCTTGGAAGTTGCTTTTGCTTGGCATTCCAGATCTACAGACACCTCCTCATTATCTCCTTTCAGAAAAAAAAAAAAATTATATCTTCTGTAGCTGACTTCACTTCTTTTTTCCTCAATATGTATAGCAGATGCTTTAGCATAGGTGTAAGCACAGTGTAAAATAGCCACAATTCCATCCTCAGCATCTTTTCAGCCTGGTTTTAGGTAAATGAAGAGACAGGGCGCAAAGAAGTAGAGAACTACAATGCAATAGGTGTCATAGGTCTGGAAGCCTTTGGATCTTCCCTCTACTGTGTGGATTTTCAGTATAGCATGGATAGTAGCTACATAGGAAAGGAAAAGTCAAAAGAAACCACTAATGTTCAGTGCCTTATTGTTTACAAAGATTGCCATCTCATTGTCTTAAGTGTCTGCACAGGAGAATTTGAGAATGGAGGGAGATGCATCACAGAAATAATATTGAATCTGATTAGGTTCACAGTGAGGAAAACAGAGTCAAAGTAGTCTGGACAGTAATGAGAAGGACACTATTCATCCATGAAGAAGAAAAAACATAATAATAATCAAACTACCTGAAAATTATGAGAAAAAAAGAATTGATTCAATAATAGAAAAAAACAACTAAAGAAAATTGTCTTGAAGCATTAGAATAAGGGGGAGGAGTCATTGGAAATGTAAAAAAAATATCTTGGTCACCAATGAAAAGAGATCCTATGAGGAAAATGCATAGGAATATCATAGTCAAATTCTGAAACCCCCAGCTGAAAGATAAAATATTAAAAGTATCAAGATTAAAACAATTTAAATATGATGGTTCCACAATTAGAATCACACAAGACCTAGCAGCAGAGACATTAAAGTGATGTGGATACAAAGGTGCCTAAAAGTTTGAGTTGCCCTTTCACTGGGTTATGCTCTAGAGGCATCCTAAAATACAGAGGTGCCCTAAAGGTTGAGTCACTCATTCCCTGGCCTTCTAAAGTCTCCCCTTATCTCGAAATACTTCACCTTATCCTAAAATTCCTTGTCTCCTCCCATCCTGTCGTAAAGATTCTCTTGCCTCCCTTATCCTGTGTCATTTGTCATCCTCATCCTGTGTCATTATCTTACAAGACTTATCTTGTCCCTAAATCTCCAAACCCCTTTAGAAACCCTAAAACTTACCATTCTATAGACTGTATAGCTTTCTGGCTATATAAGTCTAGTCCTTCTCTCATATCATTGCCTTTGTTTAGCTCCTTGCTAAGTCTTAGGCCCACATGCTTTTGCATTAATAAAGCTCTCTTTGGCTAAAGAGAAGGTATGATTGAATTCTTTCAAAAATCTGAACCTGCTCCCTCAACCTTGAACCTCATCAAAAGGACTTGGAATACAGTATATCAAAGAACAAAAGAAATGGAGTTTCATACAAAAATATCATACCCAGCAAAATTAAACATGATCCTGAAGGAAAAGAAAATGGACATTTGATCAACTGTCAGACTTTCAAGACTTTGTTAAAATAAACAAACAAACCAGAACTTAATAGAGGATTTGACATACAAGAGTGAAGAGAAATATAAGGTACATACAAAAGACTCATGATAAGGACAGACCATTTACTTTTTATACATGTAAAATGTATGTCTAAGATTCTTATTAATAATTGGGTAGCTCATAAGAAAGATTGGGGTAAACCTCAGTAAGATATGAATTTAAAAAGTAAAACCATTTAGGAACAGCTAAAAAAAATAATTATTTTATACAAATGAGGTATAAGAGGAAGAATTGAAACAGAGAAATTAGATGGAGGAGGAGGGCTGGTTGTTCTGATAACCTACTTTCATCAGGAATGGGTTTAAGAGGGAACAATACACATATATATAGAAAAGTATAAAAGTCTTCTAAATTCAGAAGAAATAAACTGGTAGGAGCATAAGGAGGCAGGAGGAGACAAGGGAGGGTTCTTTAAAGGGGAGGGTGAGGGAACAGGTAAAAGGGGTTTTAGACGGGTGTTTAGATTTATGGGAATGTGAGGATAGGGGAGGGATCTTTGGAGGAGGGTTGACAAATAATAGGAGGGCAAGGTAGTGGGTAGAAGCAAAGTAGAGGAGTCAGGAGGAACGGGAACAAAAGATATGCACAAACATAAAACCAAAGATCAGGAGTAGAACTTGTTTAGGAATGTATGTGTTTATACACTTACACATATACACACATATGTAGGTATATATGTACATATGTATGTATATCTGTATGTACATACTTTTCTGTAGCTATAGAGAAACATATCCAAACTTAAGTATAGCCTTCTGGTTGGGGGGGTGAGGTGAGAGAAGGGAAAATAAGAACAAAGAACAAAAGTGCACAGCAGAGAACAAAAGAAAACTTACAAGGAAGCAAAGATGGACAGTTCTCAACACAACATGTATTATTTATCATACAGACTTTTTGAAATGGAAATTTGTTATTACATATTTTGAACCCTCCCTTATGTTCTGCTGAGCACATGACATGCTTTCTTTTCTTTTTTACTTTGTATTTAAGTTTATGATATGTTTTTGTTTCTTTTCTCTATTCTGTATTTATGTTCTGGTGTTTGAGTCTAAAATAAATTTAAAAAAAATAATGAAAGCCTATAGGAGAATAAATGAGGAGGCAAATGGAGTGATTGGAAAGGAGAAGAGGAAGTAAGGCAGAAATCTTGTTTCAGTGGTGAAATGTTCCCATGAGAAAAGAAAAATATTTTGCAAAGAAACATGGGTACATTCTGTTTCTCTTCCTTTGTCTTCCTATGTCTTCATTCTTGATCTTAGCTCTACTCTTGGTCATTTTCCCTCTATTTGTCTTAAAACATCATCTATGGGAGCATGTCCTTCCACTCTTCTAGGTCAGTTTTCCCTGAATCTCCTCCTCCTGAAGCAAGATGAGTTGTCTCTCTAAGTACCAAAAACTTGCAGAAAATATCCATTGAAATGTATCCATGTTTACATTTCCTGCAAACTTCAATTGTCCTCTCTGCTCCAGAACTGAAACCAGGGATCCTGCTCTCCTGCAAGTGTTCTGCTCTCCTGCAGAGCCAGCAGGGTCCCTGTCCATCTGCTACCACGCTCACCAGACATGTTAGCTCCATCTCCCCAGCAGCCACAGCTGGGAACTTGTCTGGTCAGCAGAGCAGTGCTTTGCATCCCTTGGCAGTGGAAGATCCTTCAATCTTGTCCTACCCAGCTGTCAGGCCTCCATACTGTCTAGGAGGTGAAAGTTCCTGAGGTTGAGTCTATCTCCCAACCCAGGTGCCCCCAGGGTTTGTTGTTTCTTGATTCCACAGAGTTGGTCTTGAGGTGTTTACACTTCACTTAGGTCAAGTCTCACCCCTGGAGGTCAAGTCTTTCCTGGAATCTTTTCAGACAGACAATTGCTTTACCTCAACTTTTCCTTATTTCTGTTGCTCTACTTTCATTTTGAGATAATGTTCTGCCTCTTTTTTGTTGAGGAAATTTGGACAGTCTAAAGTTTTCTGACCTCCTATCTTCCCAGAATCCTCAGAATTACATCTGTTATGTGTCTACTATATGCCAGTCACTGTGCTAAGTGCTTTTACAAATATTATATTAGTTGATCCTCACAAAACCCTACAAAGTAGGTGTGATTATTATCCCTGTTTTACAGTTGAGGAAACTGAGGCAAATATAAGTTAAGTGGCCTGACTAAGATTACACAGCTTCTGAGTCAAGTCTTCTTAATTCCAGGCCCAGCACTCTCTGCACTCTGCCAGCAACTGTCTCCTGGAATTAGAAGGCACTCTAGAGTCATCTAATCCAAACCAACCATGAACAAACTGAATTGCTCTATCCTATCTCTCCCACATTGTTGAGTGGATTGGAGTTAATCATATAGGTCAATAAGGACATCATTCCAAACATTTTTTTCCATAATCAGTGATACTCTATATCATACTATGTCATGCCTAAGTCATACCACATCATGCTTCTGTCCTACCATGGCGCACTTATGAGAAATGAGCAAGTTAATGAACTGTAAGGTTAGTATGATTAAAGGAGTAGCAACTCCCTTCTCCATAGCTATGCCTATGTCATGTCGTACCATGTCATGAATATGTCACAAAATACCACACAATGTCATCCCACGTGGTACCCAAGTCATGCATGCCAGTCAAACCATGTTATACCCGTACCATGCAAAGTCACACCACATCAGACCTTATATTGACACATCATAGTTATGCCCCACTATGTAACACCTATATCATGTTATGCCACATCTATGCCACACTATATAACTCTATGTCATGCTTAAGTCATAATATGTGAGTCTATATGACACCTATGTCATGTCTCTGCCACACATCCTCCATGACATACCATGGTAATGACATGTCATGCCACATCTACAATGATCTATACCATGTCATATTATATTTAAAGCTTAGGAGGAAATAAGAAGCAAATCATGAGAAATGAGCAAGTTGACCTGTGAAGGCAGGGTGTTTGGAGGAGTATCAACATGTGTGTTGAAGTTCCCTAATATGAGAAGAGCTATGGAGGGGAGGAGAACTATGAGCCAGGCACTGTCCTAATTAAGGGAAAAAGAAGAGTTTCTTGGAGGTCAGTAGAAAACAGCTATTACGACTTTGGTTGAGTGGTAGATATGGACTGAGTGAACCTTAATGTAGAACAGAGGTTATTGAATTATGGTAGTAGAAAGAGAACGTGGAAGGACAGTGGGAAACAAAGAGTATCTGAACATGCTCACCTTACCCAGTGAACTGAGGGAAATAAGCAGAAATGCAGCTAGTATTGTAAAGGAAGGTCAAATAGGCTGTGCAATCAGGAGGGAGCAGGTTTGTTACTTATGCAGTAAACATTCCAGAAAACAAGGTGGAAGCAGTGAGTATAATGGAGGAGTTAAGTTGAGATAAATGGGAATAAAGCATCAGTCAATGGGGGGATGGAGAATACAGTTTGAGTGATAGCCAGAGTGGAGTAGAGAATCAATGGAATAGGTATCATATGACTAGACCAGAGTCTATTAATCATTGAGGAATGAATTCCCCAATTTTTTTTTATTATTATTATTAGCAAAGGGGTTTAGCCGCAGTGTAGAGCACTATTATGGCCTTAGACAATTGAGCTGAGAGCTCAAGGAATGTTTTTTCTCATCTTCCCTTGAAGACTACAGTCTGATCCTAAGTGAATTGATATCTGTCCTCTTCCAATGCAAATTAGGTGACCAGAAAAGAGACTTGGCTAGATGAAATAGCGTTTTCTCATCTTACGCCAAAGGCATGAGACTGTTACATGCATGATCTTAGCTTGAGGATACAGAAAAAAACAGGTCAGAGATCTGAATGGAATGTCTCATTCACTCCCCAGTTTAGTTCTTAGCTCCATATGTGGGATTATTCAAATCACCAAAAGCTACCAATCTTAGATACTTCTCAGTCCATCTGTATCAGCAAGCACCCTAGCATACCCAGGATTACTGCTAGCACAGGTTCTTAGATCTGCTTTTCTAAAGGAAAGTAACTCAAAATGGGTTAACAATATTACTTTAATCAAACATATATTATTTACCTAGTTCAAGGGAAAAAAGTCAGCAACCTGAACTTCAGAGAATACAAACAGAATACAAACAGAAGTTACAAGCAGAAGTTACAAGCAGACAAAGAAACAGATTAGCAGATGGGCTTCCAGCCTTCTGACCATTACATCCATACCCCGTTAGTTACCAGAGAGGGAAGCACCAACATCTGGGATTTCAAAGCCTGGGGGCTCAACAGCTGCCCAGAGGTAGTGGTTTAAAGCTGATTTGATGTGGAAGGTGAGGGAAACAAAAAAATTACACATAAAACCAAAAACATTAGCATAGGAGAGTGCGTCTCCCATAGTGGAAACAGGGAAGTCAGAACCTGGAGCATGATTTGGGGAAAATTATTGTTTTGTTTTGAAAACAGTTTGAGATGACAGCAGTGCAAACAGACACAGAGTTAGAGACATTTCCTGGAAGTGACAGTAAGGAGCTAGGATAGCATCAGTCCTATTATTTGACTTTATGAATTAAGAAATATTGGAGAAAAGATGGTCTTCAACTGAAAGGGTTTTGAAGACTCTGGTGTTCTCAATGGAAAAGCTAAGTTGTAGTTAAAATGGGGACATAGAATATTTGTAGAGAATTTCTAGGCTATGGGGGTGGTGATTCTTAATAATAATTGGGTTTTCATAGGGCGATAATAGAATGGATTTTGAGAAGGTAGGTACTAGGGTAAACAGTAGACATTTTGGAAAGGCAAGAAAGGAAAGTAACAATTAAAAAAGATAAAATTTTAACAGATAGGCAGCTAGGTGGTTCAGTGGATAGAGTGTTGGTCCTGGAGTCAGGAAGATCTGAGTTCAAATTTGATCTCGGACACTTAGTTGTGCAACCTTGGGCAAGTCACTTACCCTCTGCCTTGGAGACAGCTAGGTGATCGAGTAGAGATCTTCTCACCCATCAATAGGCCTCACCTAGAGCCCATTAAGGGAAGCTTGATTAGGGGAGGCTTGTCTTTCAGGAAGGCCCACACCTTTTGTAACTTTGTAATTAGACAGTGGGTAATGATAGTTGTGATGTCCTCTGACCCTGAAAAAGAGTATATATATTGTGAGGTTAGTATTGGGGCTTACTCATTGGAAGAGTATTCCTGTGATTTGACAAGATGAGACTCTGGGTAACCATTAGTGGTTACTCCTTAGGGAGGCTCTCAGCATTGAAAAAAAGAGATGTTGATGTTTCTCTCTCTGGTAACTATGTATGTATTGCCTTGGTCAGACAATTGGATCTGTCTGCTGATGTGTGCTAATTTCTCAGACAGTTAGAAGACTTGTCTATTGGTCTTTATTTTTGTATTTTCTGCTTGTATTTTCTTTGTATTTCCTCTGAAGTTCAGGGTGCTGACTTTTCCCTGAACTAATGAATGAAATTAAAAAGATTGTTGACCCCTTGAACAACTCTCTTTCCTAGTAAAGCAGGTCTAAAAACCTGTCCTAGCATCCCTCCTGGGTCTGCCAGTGCGGTTGCTGCTACATGTGCCAAGAGTCAGATAAATCTAAGTTCAAATCTAGTCTCAGACACTTACTAGTTCTGTGATCCTGGGCAAGTTGCTTAACCTGTATTTGCCCTAATCTACCAGAGGAGGAAATAACAAACCACTCTAGTATCTTTGCTAAGAAAACCTAATGGATGATATTGGCATGCTATGGTCCAAAAAGGTACAAAATTAGACACACCTAAACCACAACAATTTGGAATGACATATGACCTTTCTCTATATTCCTGTCTATGTGTGTAATTTGTTTATATCTCTGAAAGTTCCTCTTTTCATCTTTGTTGTGTGAAAATATGTATTCTCAGTTGATGGTTGAACATGGAATTTAGTAGCTCTCAAAAAATTATATTATCACCCTTCTATGTTTGGCTTGACTCATTTATTAACACTGAATATTGATCATAATGAAACAGCCTATCTTTCTGGTTTCTACTCAAGCACATTCTGTCAAATATTGCCTCTATCACTTAAAACAAAGAACTCAGAGTCCCTGCCTTTCTATTCTCATAGAATGCTTCTACTTCATATTATTCAAAGGAGTCTTCACTTCCAACTCTGCCCTAGTTTAGGATGTCAATCAATAAAAATTTATTAAGGACTTACTGTTTGTCGGGTACTTTGCTAAGTCCTGAAGATACAAGGAAAGGCAAAAACACAGTCTGTGTCCTAAAGGAGTTCATATTCTAACGAAGGAGACTACATGAAAATATCTGATATATGAGATGAGATGTTCAGTCGTTTTCAGCCACATCTTACTCTTCTTGATCCTTTTTGGGGTTTTCCTGGCAAAGATACCAGAGTGGTTTGCCATTGCCTTCTCCCACTCATTTTACAGATGAGGAACTAAGGCAAACAGGTTTAAGTGACTTATCCAGGGTCACATAACTAGTAAGTGGCTGAGGCCAGATTTGAACTCATGAGGATAAGTTCCTGATTCTAAGCCCAATATGATATCTACTGTGCCACCTAGCAGCCCCACATATAAGACATGTGTGGTGTAAAATGAGAGGTAATAGCAGATGGAAGGCACTATGTGGGTGGGAAGTTAGATGGACTGAGAAAAGCCTCTTGAAGAAAATGTGATTTGAGCTAAATCTTAAAAGAAATCAGGAAAGCCAAGATATTCAGTTGTAGAGGGAAAGCATCCCAGTCACATAGGACAGAAAGTAAAAAAAGCAGAGATGGAGTGTTATGTGTGAGGAACAGTAAGAAGGCTGATGTTGCTGATTTACATAGCATTTGGAGGGGCATAAGAAAACTGGAGAGGCTATGTTGTAAAGGACGTTAAAAGTCAAATATGGTGGGGGTTTTTAAAAACTTCATCCTGGAGATAATAATGAGCTACTGAACATTATTGAGTACGAGATAATATGATCAGATATGCACTTTAGGAAAATCACTGGAAACCAAATTAAGAATAGTTTGTAGTGGGGACAGACTTGAGGCAGGGTTACCAAACACCAGCATGTTGCAATAATCAAGGAATGAGGTAATGAGTGCCTGGGCTAGGGTAGTGATTGTGTAATTGGTGTGGAGGGAACATGGATAAGTCAGTCATTTGCCTTCTCTCATTCTCATCTCTAGAGCAATACGACAGTCGCACACATGAATGCTTCCTACTAAGATCTAAGGTTGGAAAGAGCACCTCTGACCTCTCCCCCTAACTTATAATTCTGTCCTCAACCTACCTCTGAAACAAATAGATTGAGTTATTCATAAGGAATCTGAATTTTCATTTTTCATTAATGGAGGGGGAGGATTGGGTAATGGGAGGGTCAGTTTATAATTGCATTAGAAAAACAAATAAATTTGAAAAAATGAATAAGTCCATATTAATAAATTATAAAACTATCAAAAAATTAGAAAATGTTTATTTCAAAATTATTTATTAAAAATCACAACCCAAATCAACATCTTACTGAGGTTTTAAAAAAAAAAACAATGAGTAAAGTTGGACAACTCAATGAAGGTTAAAAGTGCTTCCTGAGTCGGGAAAGAGCCACTTGTCCCTAGGACACAGTGACCACCAGTTGGGAAGGTTATGAAAAGAATTTATGCTTCATGTAAATTGAAGAAGAGGACATTTAAGGTCTCTTCCTACTCTAAGGTTCTACTCCCCTTCATAGCTGAAATATCTTGTGGAAGATTTTCTTTTGCAGGGGTGCAGAGCAATGGTTCAAATTATTATTATTATTATTTTTTGAACATGACCTCTACATAAATATATCCACTTTTAAAAATGAAAAAAAAAATTCAAATGAAAATGAACAAAATCAAGACCAATCTAGTGAATTCCCTCCAACTTATGATTTAGCAGTCATTTGTGCAGATGAGTCAAATTTATAAGAATACATGTAAAATCTCAGTGTGAATATGATCTGCCATTGTCAATATTAGTCAATGTAAACTCATGAAAAAAATTGGATATTTTCTCATCTTCTTGCTACATTTAACATGAAATATATTTTTAAAAAGTTAAATAATTTTTGTGTAAAAGTAAAAAATAAAATCAATTGTATTTCTCAAAA
>CM053588.1:213415534-213446803 GCA_028646515.1 Pseudochirops corinnae | reverse complement strand
TTTCTAATTTTTAAAAAAATGAAATAACCCTTCATGGTTGAAAAATGTCTGTGAAGTTTAAAGAAAAAAATCTAGTGGAGCTGCTGAGATGAGTAGAAGCAAGGACAATAAAGTAGACTAGAAATAGAAGGTAAAGCCTCAAACCAGAAAATGTGATCCATTTTATTTAATTCTGGAATTCACAGTAAGGTATTAATTAATTAACATTTTTTCTCTACCTAAATACTTCAGCTGTAGATGGCACGAAATCTAACAAACTTCAACAGCTTGAAGGTGCCACACAAATAGAGTAGGTTAAAAAGAAAAGAGACATTTTTATTTAGGAAAATTTTTATATTTTACTTTTTAAATTACACATAAAAATAATTTTTAACATATTTTTTAAAATTTGATTTCCAAATTCTCTCCCTCTTTTTCTTCTCTCCACCCTCCTTGAGAAGGCAAGCAATTTGATATAGGTTATACATGTGTTATCATGCAAAATTTATTTCCGTATTAGTCATGCTGTGAAAGAAAATGGAACAAATAATGTTTTAAAAAAGTATGCTTTGACCTGCATTTAGATTCCTTCAGCTCTTTCTCTCAAGATGAATAGCATTCTTCATCATACAATATTGTTGTTACTGTGTACAATCTTCTTCTTGTTCTGTTTACATGATTTTGCAGCAGTTCACATAACTCTTCCCAGAATTTTCTCAAACCATCCTGCTCATCCTTTCTTTGAGCACAATGGTATTCCATCATGATGATATACCACACCTTATTCAGCCATTCACAATTGATGGATATTCTCCCAATTTCTAATTCTTTGTCACTACAAAAAGAGCTGCTATAAATACTTTTTGTACATACAATACCTTTTCCTTTTTATGAAATATCTCTCTGATACATAGAACTAGTAGAGGTGTTTCTGGGTCAGTGGATATGCAAAGTTTCATAGCCCTTTGGGAATTACTTGAAATAGCTTTCCAGAGTGGTTAGATCAGTAAAGAACTCCATCAACAGTGTATTAATGTCTCATTTCCCCACATCTTCTTCAATATTCAAGATTGTTTCTTTTTTCTCTTATTAGCCAACCTGAGAGGTGTGAGGTGGTAGCTCAGAGTTATTTTAATTTGCATTTCTCTAATTAATAGTGATCTAGAACATTTTTTTGGATGTAACTGGGGCTAAGAGACTTGCCCAAGGTCACACTACTAAGTGTCTGAATCTGGATTTGAACTTAGCTCCTGACTCCAGGGCCAGTGCTCTATCCATTGTACCACCTAGTTATCCTAATTTCTTCTTCTGAAAACTTCCTGTTCATATTTTCTGATCATTTACCAACTGGGGAAATGACTTATGTTCTTATGAATTTGACTCAATTTTCTATATCTTTGAAAAATGAGGAATTTATCAGAAAAAAATGCTATAAAGTTTCCCCCATTTTCCTCATTTCTTTCTAATCTTGGATGCATTGGTTTTGTTTGTGTAAAAACTTTGTAATTTGATGTAATCAAAATCATCAATTTTACATACCATAATGCTCTCTATCTCTTGTCCAGTCATAAACTCTTCCCTTATCCATAGACTTGACATATAAAATATTCCATTCTCCCTTAATTTCTTGTGAGATGTTGATCTATGACTACTTCCTGTCAAATTGTTTTCCAGTTTACTCAGCAATTTTTGTCTAATAATGAATTGTTGTCCCAAAAGCTTGTATCTTGGGTTATATCAAACACTAGATTACTATCGCCATTTACTACTGTGTCTTGTATACCTAATCTATTCTACTGGCCAACCAACCAGTCGGTCTTATTCAGTGCCAGATTGTTTTGATTATTACTGCTTTGTAATATAGTTTGTGATCTGGTACTTGTTGACCACCTTCCTTCACACTTTTTTTCATTAATTTCCTTGACATTCTTGATCATTTATACTTCCAGATGAATTTTGTGGTTTTTTCCCTACCTCTGTTAAATAATTTTTGGTAGTTTGATTCGTATGGTGCTGAATAAGTAAATTAATTTAGGTGGAATCATCATTTTTATTATATTGACTCAGTCTGCCTATGTGTAGTTTATATTTTTCAAATTGTTTAGATCTGACTTTATTTGTGTGAAAAGTGTTTTGTAATGTGTTCACATTGTTCCTGGGTTTGTTTTTTTTTTTTGCAGACAGATTCCCAAGTATTTTGTATTGTTTTAAATGGAATTTCTCTATTTCTTCTCACTAGACCTTGCAGAAATGCTGATGATGATTTATTTGTCTATTTTATGTATATCCTGAAACTTTGCTGATGTTTTAATTATTTCAACTAAGTTTTTTTGTTGGTGGTGATGGTGGTGATTCACTATTGTTGTTCAGTTGTGCAATCATGTCTGACTCTTCATGACCCTCTGGAACCTACTGTCCATGGGGTTTTCTTGGCAAAGATGCTGGAGTGGTTTGCTGTGTTCTCCTCTAGAGGATTAAGGCAGAGTGACTAGCTAGGAAGTATCTGAGGACAGATTTTAGCTCAGGTCTTTTTGACTCCAGGCCAGTGCACTGAATACTGAGTGACTTAACTTCTCTGAAATTCACCTTCATAGGGTACCTTCTGCAGAGAATGACAGTTTTGTTTCCTGATTGCTTATTCTAATTCTTTTAATTTTTTTTATCTTTTTCCCATTACTATAATTATCATTTTTAGTAAAATATTGAATAATAGTGATAATAATGGGCATCCTTGCTTCACCTCTGATCTTATTGGGAAGGCGTCTAGTTTATCTATGTTACAGATAGTGCTTGCTGGTGGTTTTAGATGCTACTTATCATTATAAGGGAAGTTCCATATAATCCAGTGCTTTCTAGTGTTTTCAATAGGAATGTGTTGTATTTTATAAATAGCTTTTTCTGCATCTATTGAAATAATCAAATAATTTCTGTTGGTTTTGTCATTAATATAGTAAATTATGTCAGTATTTTTCCCAATATTGAACCCATCCTGCATTCTTGGCATAAATCCCACCAGGCCATCGTATATTATATTTGTGATTTTATAATCTCCTTGTTAATATTTTATTTAAAATTTTTGCATCAACATTTATTAGAGAAATTGGTTTATAGTTTTCTTTCTCTGTTTTTACACTTCCTGGCTTAGGAATCAGCAGCATATTTGTATCATAAAAGGAATTTGGTAGGTCTCCTTTGCTTATTTTTCCAAATATTTTATGTAATATTGGAATTAATTGTTTTTTACACATTTGGTAGAATGCACTTATGAATTCATCTTGTCCTGAAGATTTTTATTTTCCTAGAGAGCTCCTTGATGGCCTTTTCAATTTCTTTCTCTAAAACAGACCTATTTAATTATTCTACTTTCCCTTTTGTTAACCTGGACAATTTTTTTTTGCAAATATTAATTTATTTCACTTAGATTGTTTGCTTTATTGGCATATTACTGGGCAAAACAGCTCCTAATAATTGCTTTAATTTCATCTACATTGGTGGTGAATTCATCCTTTCCACTTTTTGATTCTGGTAATTAGGTTTTCTTCTTTCCTTTTTCTAATCAAATTAACCAGTGGGTTACCCATTTTATTGTTTTGTTTTATTTTTCCATAAAACTAACTCTTATTTTTGTTTATTTATTTAATGGTTTTCTTACTTTCAATTTTATTAATTTCTCCTTTGATTTTTGGGATGTCTAATTTGGTATTTAACTAAGGATTTTTAATTGTATTTTTTTCTAGTTTTTTTTTAGTGGCATGCCCAAATAATTTGCTCTTTTTTCTATTTAGTTAATGTAAGCATTTAGAGATATAAATTTTCCCCTAAGTACTGTTTTAGCTGCCTCCCATAAATGTTAGTATCTTTTCTCATTGTTGCCAGTCTCTTTAATGAAAGTATTGATTGTTTCTATGATTTGTCCTTTGAGCACTCATTTTTTGGGACTAGATTATGTAGGTTCCAATTTATTTTAATTTATCTTTCCATGGCCCTTTACTTTACTGAATGTGATTTTTATTGCATAATGCTCTGAAAAGTATGTATTATATATATATACTTTTCTGCATTTGTTTGTGACATTTTTATATCTTAATGCATGCTCAGTTTTTTGTTATGTGCCATGTACTGCTGAGAAAAGGTATATTTTTTTCTATTCTCATTCAGTTGTCTCCAAAGGTTTATCATATTTAACTTTTCTAAAATTCTATTCCTATCCTTAATTTCTTTCTTGTTTATTATTTGGTTAGATTAATCTAGTCCTAAGTGGGATTGATTGGAGAGTCCTGAGGCTCCCCATCAGTGTAGTTTTACTGTCTATTTCTTCCTGTAATTCATTTAACTTTTCCTTTAAGAATGTGAAATCTATGTCATTGAGTGTATATATGTTTAGTATTAATATTGCTTCATTGTCTATGTTATCTTTTAACAAAATGTAGTTTTCCAGCTTATCTCTTTAAATTGGATCTCCCTTTGCATTTGCTTTATCTAAGATCATGCTTGCAACCCTTATTTTTTTTCTACTTCAATTGTAGCATAATAGATTCTGTTCCAGACCCTTACCTTCTCTCTGTGTGTCTCTCTTTGCTTCAAGTGTGTTTCTTGTAAATAGTATATTGTTGAATTTTGTTTTTTAAATCCATTCCACTATCTGCTTCCATTTTATCCATGAGTTTATCCTATTTATATTCATAGTTACGATTACTAATTGAATAATTCCATCCTATCCCCCCCACCTGTTTATCCTTCTCTCTCTTTCTTTCTACCCCATCCTTCCTCAAAAAGTTTGTTTTGCTCCTGACCACTACACCCCCAGTCTGCCCACCTTCTCTCAATCCTCTAACCTTTTCTCCTCCTCCCTTCCTACTTCTTTGTGGGACAAGACAGACTTACATACTCAACTGAGTGTCTATGTTATTCCCTCTTTGAATCAATTTCAATGAAAATAAGTTTTAATCATTGCCCACCACTCCTTAATTTCCATCTCCACTAGCTCTTCCTTTTGTACCTCTTTTATGTGAGATAATTTGTACCCCCCATTCTACCTCTCCACTTCCCCTTCTCCCAGTGCATACTTCTTTCTCACCCCTTAACTTTTTTTTTTTAAGTCAACCCATCATAGTCATCTCCCATCTGTGCCCTATGTTTATATATAATCCTTCTAATGGCCATAATAATGAGAAAGTTCTTAGGAGTTACAGGCACCAACTTCTGATGGGGGTAATGTTAACAGTTTAACCTTATTGAATATTTTAAGATTTCCCTTTCTTGTTTACCTTCTTATATAACTTGTTTACCTTACCTTGTATTTGAAAGTAAATTTTATATTCAACTATATTTTTTTCATCAGGAATGCTTGAAAGCCCTCTACTTAATTAAATATCTATTTCCCCCTAAAGGATTATATTCCATTTTTCTGGATAAATTATTCTTGGTCATAATCCTAACTCCTTTGCTTTCCAGAATATCATATTCCAAGCCCTCTTCTCACTTAACATGGTAGCCTATAAATCTATGTGTAGTTCCATAGTATTTGAATATTTTCTTTATAGTTGCTTGCAGCATTTTCTCCTTCACCTAGGAGCTTTGAAATTTGGCTGTGATATTCCTGGCATCCCAAAATGACCTCTTGCAGGAGCTGATCTATGGATTCTCCACCTTGGAACTGTGACCACTGCCCCTGCTCCCCTGTGGCCACAAGTGCTTTTGTTCTTATGACCCTGCAATTGTGCCTCAGGCTCCTGCTCTCCTGCAATCACAAGTATTAGCACTCTTTTCTGTCTTGGATGTGAAACTACGGACCCTGCTCCCATGTGAGTGACCACAAGCATCATCCTCTGACCTGGAACTCTGACCAATGTCTCTGATTCTTTAGGGCCACAAGTGTTCCTCCTATTGATGTGGAACTCCAATCCAGAACTGGGCATAGACAGCATAACATAAGTCCCACACTGAATGCCAACGAAAGATCTCCTTTAATTTCCTTTCAACCAGTTGTCAAACCTTTTTACTCTCTGTGTGCTGAGAACTCCTAAAGCCTTAGTCACTGATGTAGGTACCCTCAAGGGCTGCTGCTGGGTTGATGAGCTGCCTCTGTGTTCTAAGCTCAGCCACCATCTTAGTGATACAGACCTTTCCTGTTGACCTAAATTGTTTTAGGCTGGAAAATTGCTTCACCTCAACATTTTATTAATTCTTCCACTCCAGATTTCAATTTGAGGCATTATTTTAAAGTTGTTTGGAGGGGAATTCAGGAGTGCTCAGATGAGTCCTTGCTTTAACTCCACTATCTTGGCTCTGCTCTCAAAGAGAGATTTTGCCACAGAAAATGAAATGCTTTTAATAATCAAAAGAAGCATTATGAAAGGCCAAAACTCTGACATTTAAAATGTGTGCTTTGTATCTTGCAAGGTAGTTTACAGAGTTGCTGAATATATAAACAAACTTCATTCAATAGGAGAAATTTTGGAGATATTAGCAGTTGTTGCTGTGAGTGAAATGATAACAGCATAACTAAAAATAACATTAAAATTACTATTACTAACTAGCATTCATGAGTTGCTTTAAGATTTTCAAAGCACTTTGCATCTATCTTATTTTTCTTTATAATAACCCTGGAAGGTAGATGCTATTATTCTTCCTATTTTTAGGATGAGGAAACTAAGGCAAACAGATATTAGGTGACTTTCCAAGGATCATGCATAAGAAGTGTCTGATATTAAATTTGAATTGAAGACTTCCTGATTCCAAGCTCAGTTTAATGATTCTATACTATAATATGTTGTCAAAATGGATATTAGGAAAACTTTTCTACTTTACAAAACTAATGATGGCAATGTAACATTAGGAGATTTTTTAAAAATAAAAATGTTATAGTGAGAAAGACTCCAGGTCCACCTCAGAGCCAACTACCCTCAACTGTGATTTAAATTTGTGATGAATGCACACACACACACACATAAGCATACACATGTATGTGTGTCTGAATACTGTTTGTGCTTTTTCACGCTTTGAATTTGGTCATTTCCCATCCTGTTTTTCAGAAATTTCTTTGTGCATTATAAAGTCCTTCATTCATAATGCTCTTATTATTGCCCATCTGATAAATTACAGTCTCCTGACTCCCCATGTGGAGAGAGGGGAGTTAAGAGGAGAGTATGGTTAATAGTATCACATGCTATAGAAAAACCAAGGAAGATAAGAACTAAGACAAAACCTTTGAACTTAGCAGCTGTTAAAACATTGGTGGACTTTCATAGAGCAGTTTCAATAGAATAACAGGGTTGGAAGTTAAATTGCAAGGGAAAGAGAAGGGAGTGAGTGATGTAGTGGAGGGAATAAATTTAAATGACTCTAGGAGTCAGGAAAGGGAAGAGAGATACAGAACAACCAATGTGTGTGGATAGTAGGAATAAGGAAAGGTTTTAAGGATACAAGAAAGCTGAGCATGTTTGTAATCAGAGTGAAAGGAGCCAACATATAATTAGAAAAGGAAGGTAAAAAGAGAAATGGAAAAATCAAAAGAGCAAATTCCTGATGAAGGTAGAAGTAGATGGGATAAAGGAAAAAGTGAAGAATTTATAATTGACAAGAAAAAGGGTCATCTTATCCTTTAAGACTTAAGAAGAAAAGGATAGTTAAGATGTAGAGGCTTTTTTAAATCTAAAGAAGAGAGACTGAGTGAGATGAAACAGTTGATGAGGGATAGCCCTCATCATTTTAGTTAAAAAAAAAGTCAAAGTACTGAAAGACAGGTGGTTGGTGATTTGGATTGTGGACATGAAGAGAAAGGTTTGAAACATCTTCCATAGGGATTGTTATGGGGAATATCTAAGTGATGAAATGAAAAGGTATCTATGTACCAGTAAGGTGTCAGTGCACTTTATAGTGGACCCAGTGTATGTGGTTTTGTGACTTCCTACATCAGGCTTCCAGTGCGAGTGCAGCCGACAAGTGATAAGTGTGACCCAAGAAGATGCCAGGTATAAAAACCAGAATGACAAGGAAGGAAGGAATGGGATTCAAGGATTGAAAATAGTATCATTTTTGAGTGGGTTAAATAATGGTTCAAGACTTTAAAGAGAAGTCTCAGAAAGAGGTGACAGGGAGAATAGGATACATTAAGAGTTAATAGGCTATTTGAATGATGAAGGGCCAGTTCAGGAGGAATAAAATAGTGAGAGAAGTAGAAAGAAAGCGGATTGCCAACAAACGCATTTGGGATATAGAAATATGTTAGCTGGTTGGTAAGTAAGTATTTTTAGGATATTGGCATTCTATGTACTATCAGTGGATATTCTGCCTCTTCAAAAAAAGAAAGTAAAAGAGAAAAAAATCCATTTTAGGAAAAGTTCATAAGAAACATTAGATTCCTAGACATACGACTTTGCTTTCAATTCACAAACTAAAGATCTTTGACAATTACCTTTGTAATACATACAATGTTTAAAAACACAAGGCTCAAATTGATGGACTTATTTCATCATGAATAAAAAAATAAAGCCATGCTTTTTTCCCCATTGTCTATTTTCTCTGAACAAACACTCTTCTTTTCTTTAGCTTAAGCAGAGCTGTCTTCACTTCTTTGTTTCTCAGTGTATATACCAGTGGATTCAGCACGGGTGTGAGCACAGTGTAGAAAACAGCCACAATTCCATCCACAGCATCTTTGGAGCCTGGTCTCAGGTAAATAAAGACACATGGCCCAAAGAAACAGAGGACCACAATACAGTGGGAAGCACAGGTCTGAAAGGCTTTTTGCCTGCCTTCTGTTGTGCGGATCTTTAATATGGCATGAACAATGGACATATAAGAAAGGAAAATCAGGAAAAAACAACCAGAGGCCACTACCCCAATGTTGACAAAGATCACCATCTCATTGGCTGAGGTATCTGCACAGGCTAATTTGAGAATGGGGCGTGCATCACAAAAATAATGTTGGATATGGTAGGGGCCACAGTAGGGCAGGTGGAAGGTCAAGATAGTTTGGATAGCAGAGTGCACTGAACCACTGAGCCATGTACTTCCAGTTAAAAGAGCACAAGTTTTCCCACTCATCATAGTGGCATAGTGCAAGGGATGAGTGATGGCCAGGTAGCGGTCATAGGACATGACTGTGTAGAGGAAACACTCTGTGCTCCCCAGAACATGGAAAAAGTAGAGCTGGGCCACACAATTATGAAATGAGATGGCCCCACCATCTGGGGAGAGAAGACCCATGAGTATCTTGGGCACAGTAACAGTGGAGAACCACATGTCAATAAAGGAGAGGTTGGCTAGGAAATAGTACATAGGAGTGCGGAGGTGGGAGTCTACCTTGATTAACATTAGGATGAGGAGGTTCCCCACAAGAGTTAGTACATAGATCACTAGAAAAATTACAAAGAGGACAATATCTAGTCCTGGTGCATGGGGAATCCCCATGAGGATGAATGTAGTCACAAAGCTCTGATTCTCCTTTTTCATTCAGGCAGTGGAACCCTTTTCTTAAAGGAAAGAAAGAAACTACATTCACAAAGAATTCATACCATGTAGAACAGAACATTTGAACTTCATGGATACCAAAGTTTACAAAGTCCCTGCACAGGAAGGTTATCAGTGTTGGATGAAGGATGGTAGTACCTTCATAACCATCTATCTATTTATCTATCTATCTATCTATCTATCTATCTATCTATCTATTTATCTATATATGTGTGTATACATATATATGTAAATATATATATACATACATATGTATTTACAGTTGGATAAGGAAAGCAAAATGAATCTTATCTTTTTAATCAAGCTTGATAGACTAAGAACTCAAAGACACTGGGAAGCAATAAAGTATGTTTTCTGCTGGGCAGGGTGGAGTTGGATCACATACTTCCAAGAGGCACAAAAACAGAGACAGCTTCTAGTTGACTTCTTCAATGTTCCACACTTAGCAGAGAAATGTCTTTCATTATCACTACAGTAAACTCTCACCTCCTTCCTTCAATATACTTGTCATTCCAGTTGCTGGGGAATATTTGTCAGCCATATAATATTATAGCTTCCCAAACTGCCTCATAAGCAATACCATAAATCTAGCACATCTTGAATGTAGAATTAACCCAGTCCAATGAAGATCAAATTAGAGACAGACAGAATGGAAGATTTTGAAGTACCAAGACCACCCAGTCCAACTCCCTCATTTTACAGAGGGAATACTTAGAGTCAGAGAAGTGATCTTCTTTCTCAAGTTCCCATTGGAAATTAAAAGTAGAGCTGGGACCAGAAACCAGAACTCTCAGCCCAGACAGTCCTATATTCTTCCTGCCTAGCAAAACAGCTAGATTGGTTGACTACTAAATCAGTGCTCACTTTGTCAGTTCAGCATTTGTTTCCTAAATTATCCTACCTGAGATGAGAGAAATAGACCTGAAGAATATATAACAGCCCTATTTTTGCAGACAAGTCAGAGGGCATTCAGATGTCCACGAAAAAATATGATTACTTAAATAGGAAAGAAAGGGAACAGTCTACATATGGATCTCAGGTATGTAGTTGTATTCTGACCTGCCAAACAGAGAACAAAACTGAAAATGAGTCATCAACATGAGGAACTAGAACTTTAAACCAGTCTCATTTTATTGCTAGGATCTCTATTACTAGCACAGAGTGAACAATGAATAGAAGTTTCTCCTAGGAAGGTCAGTTAAACTTCATTGTTGGGTAATAACAATCCTTTATTTTGCCATAGTGCTTTACAGTTTACATAGCACTTTAACAATCCTTGATTTCACTCTGTCTTTATAATTATTACAGGAGGCAGCACTGGTCTTGTAATTACTTTACAAATAAGGAAACTGAGTCTCAGAAAAAGATACAGTAATAAGTTGGTGCACCCAGGATGTGGACCCATACCTTCTGACTATAATTCAGAACTCTCTCAACTATACTGTGCCAAAAGAATAGGCAAATCAGGAAAAATAGGAGAAAAGACTTATTTAGTTGCATAGACAAACCTGTTAGCAGGAACAAATATGTTAAATCTGGAATGTTTGTTTTCTTATCTTGTAGGAACCAATCTCATTTCTGACTTTCTTTATGAAATCATAGAGGATCCCATCAAACACAGCCCAGAGTAGTCTCATAAGTGGGATTAAGAAGGAATTTCCTACAATTTGAACTTATTATATGTGTGTGTGTGCACATGCAAATGTGCATATATATATATATATATATATATATATATATATATACAAATATATATATTATATATGTATAATGTATGTGTTTGGAAATTATTATCTTATCTGTATAAAATACAAGGTCCTCAAGAAGAAATGGAAGCTCTATTAAAGCTGGGACTGTTGTTCATTTTTGTGAACATAGAAGTGCCCCTAGTGCCTAGGAAGGTGTCACACATTTAGTAGGTATGTAATAACTATTTCTTCAATTAATTGAATGGGGTTTGGTTCTCTGTGAACAAAGGGCTATTGGTCCAAGGACATCAAGATAACTAATAATAAAAAACAAATTTTGTGTATCTTAATGGAAAAAAAAGGAAGGAATGCTTAGAAACAAGAACATCTGATAAGTGCTGGGAACTTACCTCTTTCTGATGTGAACTGTCTAGACTTTTCTAGTCTGCACTACACATTTGCCTGGAAGAAATACTAGATCATGTGAGATTGTTCAAATGAAAATACACACATTTCCAGTGCAGGAAAAAGGGTTACTCATTGTTAAAGCAGGATTAAACAAGGAGAGGAAATGGACCTGGAGAGTAAGAAGAAGAACTTAAATTAGTGTACAGGCCCTGGGGGAAGGGATTGCACTCTGGATCCCAGAGCTCCCAGTTCAACACAAAAACAAAAGGTAAAACAGCTGAGAATGTTTTCAAATGTGAATATGGGTCTGTGCTTCATATAACATCTTATAATTCCCTATGCACACGCTGTTTTAGGTCAGAACCTCACAAGAAGGAGCTGCCATCATCTCTTAATCTCTGGAATTTGGAGGTCTAGAAACATTTAATGAATTTTTTTTTCCTTAAATAGATTTAAAAGTATTTCTTAAATGAATTGAAAGGTAGCAAATATAATCCCCATCCCTGGGGACATTATGTATTTCCTCTTGTGGTTTTAAGTGCTTTCCTGATTCCTACTTAATTTTCTAAAGGTTATTTGTAACTCATGTACCAGTGATTACAATTTAACTCATTGATTCTCACCTGAGGGAGAGGAGTAGGCTATAGAATTATTGGTAGGTGTGAATTCATAAATAAGGAAACATTTTTGTGTTAACAGAATAAATGTTATACACATATGTACATCACTATTTTCAAATTTAACAAATTATGTTGTTAATGAAATGGAAACTCAGTTAAAAGTGTATCTGAACTCTTTTATTGTTATTAATTTTCTTAATCAATTTACGTTGATAGGACAATTAACATGAAATGGACCTCAGTTTTTAAAAAACATTATACAATCATAGATTTAGAGCAGAAAGGGATCTTTGAGGTTATCTGGTCCAACTTTCTTACTTTACAGATTGGGAAACTGAGGCTCAGAAAGGTGATTTAATGTGCCTATGGTCACACAGCTAATATCTAAAGCAGGATTCAAATGCAATTTTTCTCACTCCCAGTTCTTTATGAATTAGTTTTTAAAAGGGTCAATTTTAAATAGGCTGCATATTGCTGGTTTTATTCCTATATGCATCCATTCACTATCCAATCTGATCCCGAGAGAGCTATAATTAGATAGCTTCGAACTTGATTCAATTCAAAATATTTCTTAAGTTCTTCTTATTGAGACACATACTAGATTAAGTACTAAGGTTACAAATGAGAAAAGAACACAGTCCTTTCCTTCATGGACTTTACAATCTATCATGGGAAGACAATATGCAAAAGAAAGGTGAAAAAGGGCTAGTTCTCAGAGTGGATTTGGGAGTGAGCAGCTGATGGAACATGAAGTTAGCAGGAAGGCAGTAAAACTTAATAAAGTAAGCCTTTGGGATTAGTTTAATGCTCTGCTCTCCAGTAAGAGGCAAGAAAGGATGAGGTGAGAAAGTGTAGAGTATCAAAACCTGAGTCATTCTTCATGGCGATGAGATTTCAGGTGATCAGTTATCTTGGAGGGGCCAGGGTAGAGGAGTGTATGTTATTCCATGGAGTCAAAGTCAACAGAGCAGCTGATGGAAAATGGGGGAAAAAACTAATGAGGAATAAAGAGTCTTACCAGAACCCATTCTAGATTTTCCTCTCTATCAGCCTTGATCTTTCTACATTTTTTGGAGCACCTATTGACACTTACTTATACCATGGGGTCTGGACTGGTAATTTTATTGTTAGAGGGAAATATCTGATGAAGAAATTCTCTCTAGTACTTAAAGTAAACATCTCCTTGGAAACTTCTGGATGGCAGAATATTGCTTAGACCTAAGTGGTTAAGGATCACATGACTTACATGTTTCAGAAATGCAATTTACACCCTAATGCTCCTAGCTCTGAGGCCAGCTCCCAATCTGCTAAGCCCTATAGTGTCTCTTCTTAGTAATCAGATGGGCCAAATAGAGAGTTAGAAAGGATCTCAGAGACTAGATAAATAAAACCTCTTCATTTAATAAGTGAGACCCAGAGAGGTTAAAGGACTATTCAATGTCATGCAGAAAATAGAAGGGGTTGGATTCAAATCCAGGTCCCCAGTGCTAAATCCAGTATTCTTTCCTCAGTTTTTGCCTTGTTCCTTTGAGTTACGACACTTAACACATAAAGGACAGAGAAGTTAAACTGAACTTTGGGTCAAAAGGCTTAGATTTGACTCCTAATTTTTCCATTTAATCACTAGACATTGTGGACATGTTCCTTGTCCTTAAGAAAAATTGTTTCTTAGGATGTGCTAGTAGATGCCTGAAATCTTGACAAATAAATCATTGTTTGGTCAATAATGACTAGATGTCATAAGTTCAATGATAGGGACATCTTTCAGAATTTTGCTTGATCCTTTGCCTTGGGAGAATTCCTGAAATCCTTCATCCAAAACCCCCTGCAATTTTAGACCCAATGCAGATCAAGAAATTATGGCAGGTAGCAGCTGACTTCATTAACACACAAGTCAAGGAAGATTTACATTAACAAGAAAAACAGGAGAATCTGGACCATCTCCTCCCTACCGAAACTCCATCCTGCTTCTCCTTGAAAAGATAAACCTGGTCCAGAAGAATATTGGAGGGCTAATATCAGGGTTCCTAGTAAGTGGAGAAGTGTTCCCCATTACACAAAATGTTTTGTTTCACAGTGCTGACTCTTTCAATCCAATCACATGGTCAACCTATTCTGCCTCCTCCTCACCCAAAATTTTATTTGTTCCATCATTTTTGCTTCCCCCGCTCCCCTGCTCCAAGCACTTTCTCATGAGGAAAAAAACAAAATGTAGAAAATCAAAAACAAAAATCTATGTCCATGGGTGTGTTGAAGCAGGGGCTTCATATCCATTTGCTAGATATATTGTCAAAAACATTTCTACTTCAGGTTGAGCTAGATGACTTCCAAAGTCCCTTGGTTTCCCTATCATTCTACAACTCCATGATTTGCCTTCCAAGGAAAAAGAAATCCATTGTTCAGTCAAGTTATATTTGTGGTAGTGGTGGGAAATAGCTCTCAATTAATAGCATTGGTACTTCCAGTATATTTATATGAATAGAACAAACATAACCACAACCTAATCACTCCCAAGGTAGAAAACTGGTACTAGCAAAATTAATTGCTAATACCCACAATATTAGGTCACATATAAAAGTTTCAGGGATGTTCTCATTTCCCTCGTCCAAATCTATTTGATATTAGGGAGGTGTAGTAAAATAGTCTTGGAATGGGAGAATAGATTTTCTTTTCTTGCCTATGTTCCTTATACAAGCATGTCCAATTCTTCATGACACCACCTTGGCAAAGATAATGAAGTGTTTTGCTATTTCCTTTTCCAGTTCATTTTACAGATGAGGAAATTGAAGCCAACAAGGTTAAATGACTTGCCCAGGGTTGCACAGCTAGTAAGTGTCTGAAGCTAGATTTGAATTCATGAAGATAAGTCTTTCTGATTGCAAGCCTGGCACCTAGTTGCCATAATCTAGTACCATAAGAAGAGGCAAAAGATTGTGCTTTGTTTCTCTCTAGAGTGCAGGATCCAAAGGTCAAAGAATTATGTGAAAGCTGGGGACGGGATAGAAGAATAAGCTGAAGGAGAGATAATTTTGGTAGGGATGGATAGGGATGAGGAAAATGATTCCTTTAAATATCTGAAGAACTGTCATGTGTGAGAGAGATTAGATAGTTTGTCCTCAGAGGCAGAAACAGAAGCAATGTCTTAGAAAGAGGAAAATTTAAGCTTGGTGTCAGTGTTGTACCTGAACCCAAATCCTGGGTCACTACACACCACCTGACTTGTGGCCCACCATAAAGCCCCTTTCATATTTCTGTTTTTATCTATTATAGCTTGAAACTGCTTAAGGCATTTCTGGGCATACTGCTCAAGGCATTCCCTGACTCTGTCTCCCCTAATCAGCATTTCATATTTTCTCCTTGAATCATTACAGCATACCAGACTCATTATGGTACAAGGATCTTATCTGGGTGCCATCCTGTCCTGCCCTGCTGACCAAGCAGGGCTTTTACCTTCCTTGCCTGGAACATGACCCTGACCAATCCTGGAGAATTCCAGACCCCTCTGACTACAACTTGGGGAATTCCAGTTCCCCTCATCCCATGACCATCCACCCTGTGTCCTCCACCCAGTTCTAGGAAAGACCCCTTGTACCCTTGTACCATACTCCCCTGAGTCATGCGCCATACTCCACTGAGTCATATAGATTTAACCAATGTCTGTTCTCTGCTTCTGTACATCATAGCTTTTGCTAGCTGCCCTCCCTATTATAATTTTGTGGTTTTAGCCTATATAACCAAGATCTGAAAATCCAGAAATCACTGCTAATTTGAGTGAGAACTCTGGCAGTCACATGCTTGTTCAATAAATCCACATCTAAATTTATCTTGAACCCAGGTCTTGGCTCTCTCTTATTTCTCTGCACAACATCAGGAGAAAACTTCCCAACAATTATAATCACCAGAGAGTGGAATAGGTTGCCTAGGTTGGTGGTGGGTTTGCCTTCCCTAGAGTTCTTCCAGCAAAGGTTAGATAACCACTACACCTGAATAATTTCATTAATCTTCTAATTCGTCAGTCTTCCTCAGGTCTTTTCCAATTTCAGCCAATCATTCAATAAGCTACTGAAGTGATTTTTCTTTTTTGTTCTTTTTAAACATAAGCTTTTGTCTTTTTTATGTTGCCATCATTTCCCCTGGTGTAACTTCCTTTTGCTGCAAAATCATCTCATATAAAAACTAACATTACTTAAAGACAAAAAAGAGAAAAGAAAAAAATCAGTAAAACTGATTAATGTATCCAAAAATCTGAAAATGTGCAACATTTGTGGACCTCCTACCTTTTGCAATTGTAAGGGAATTTGAAGATCTTCCCTGCCCCTTAATAGGACTAGGGTTTTTGAAGATCTTCCCTGCCCATTAAGGGCATCACTTGGAGCCCAACAATAGAAGCCTGCTTAAGGGAGGCTTGTTTTTTAGGAAGATCCACAGCTTTTGTAATTTTGTAATTAGGCAGTGGGTCATGAAGGCTGTGATGTCTTTTGTCCCTAGAGGAGGTTATATATACTCCCAGAGGTGAGGTTTTACTTTGCAGCTCTTTTATGGGAAGAGTTGTGTGATTCAGGCAGATGAGACTCTGGGTAGCCATTGAGCCCCCCAGCTTTAAAAATCCAGATATTGGTGCTTCTCTTTCTGGTAACTAACACTGTATGTATGTAATGCTCAGACACCTAGAAGTCCTGTCTGTCAGTATGTTGAATTATGTTATTTTCTTTGTCTGTGTTTTTTGTCTGCTTGTAATTCCTGTTTGTCTTTTCTGAAGGTCAGGGCACTGACTTTTTCTCCTGAACTAAGTGAATGATATTTTTGTTTGATTAAAGTAAGATTATTAACCCCCTTTGAGTTGCTCTCCTTTAGAAAAGCAGATCAAAGAACCTTTGCTAGCAGCCATCCTGGTTATGCTAGAATGCTTGCTCATGCAAAATGACGTAGTTGAACAGGATCTGCAAGCTAAAAGGAAAGTTTGGGGACTGGTGTAATTGCTTGTTTCCCAGCTGTGGTAGCTGTGATTCTGTGGAGCCATGGAACAAGAGTGGAGAACTGCCTACATATTTACTCTGGTGAGGTAAGAGCAGGAACAGAGAGCTGCCTGCATTGGGACTTGGACAGAAGCCAGGAGCGGCTGCCTCCTGTGAGAGGAGGAAGAACCCAGTTCAGTGCTCCTGGGAGAGTTTGGAAGCCAGGGGGAGGGAGGAGTTATATCTGTTGGGTGGGAGGAAGTGCTATGGACCCCCAAGGACATTACCCTGTTACCTTTGTTGTCCAGCCACCCTTCAGGACTTGAAAGGGGGGGGGGCTGAAGCAGTGTTAAGACTGGGAATTGGCTTCTTAGAGTCTGTACATGAGAGTCCCACGAGGAAGCCTGCAAGGGCAGTGTGGGGAGAAGGACATACCCCCAAGAAGGACTTTTTTTGGACCTTTTTTGTTTTGGATTGAGGGGATTATAATGTTATGGACTTTGTGTTTATTTAAGGCCATGTAGCCACTCCAATAATGAGTTATGTATCTTGAAAATGTGATGTGTTTATTTTGTGGGGATTTTGTTGTACTTAAGAGATGTTAATGTCAATTCACATACAAGTTGTCTATGTAATGGGCATGAAAGATCTTGGGGCCAAACATAATGGTAATGGGCTTTGAAAACCCAGATGTTGGTGCTTCTCTCTCTGATAACTAATATTGTATGTACATAATGCTCAGATAGCTAGAAGCTCTGTCTGTTTGTCTCTTGAATTGTGTTGTTTTCTCTGTGTGTATTTTTTTATCGCTTGTAATTTCTGTTTGTATTTTCTGAAGTTCAAGGTGTTGACATTTCCCCCTGAACTAAGTAAATGATATATATGTTTGATTAAAGTAAGATTGTTAACCCCTTTTGAGTTGCTTTCCTTTAGAAGAGCAGATAAAAGAACCTGTGTTAGCAGCTATCCTGGGTATGCTAGGGTACTTGCTGTTACACCTTTTCATGGTAGGTTGAAGAGGGAGTGTATTCTTATATCTGTTCTCTCCAACAATGATTGTTGTAGATAATTTTCATTTCAATATTCACTTTATTTTTGTGTATATGTATGTCTGTGATTTCTCTTTTTTTTCTTTTATGCTTTGTAGCCATAGTGCATATTTGTTTTCTTGACTTTGATTGCTTCACTCTATATTAGTTCATGTAGTCCATGCTTCTATGTATTCATCACATTCATCATGTTAATAATTTCTTACAGCACAGTAATATTTCATTGCTTTCATGTACCACAACATGTTTAGCCATTCCCCAATTGATTCACATTTCTTCCTGTGATCTACTTTGTTTCCAATTCTTTGCTATCACAAAAGCGCTACTCTTAGTATATTGGTACATATTAAGACTTTCTTTTAATCAATGATTTCCTGGGAGTCTTAACTAAATTATAGAAGCTCTGGGTCAAGGGTATGATCATCTAATCATTTTATTTGTACAATTCTAAATTACATTTCTAAATGGTTGAACAGATTGAGAGCTCCATCAACAAAATACTGTCTGCTTATCTTTCTACGACCCTTCCAAATTGACTATTCTCATGCTTTGTCATCTTTGCCAATTTTCAAAATGTGAGTTGAAACCTCAGGGTTCTTCTCATATGCATTTCTCTTACTATTAGTGATTTGGAATCTCATTTTGGTAATACTTTCCAATTGTTCTCTTGAGAATGATGAACTCTACCATTGACTGGTTATGTATTGGGATATTGGGGAATGACAAAGATAGATGATAATTTTATATGTATACACACACACACACAGCCATTTCCAGAGAAAATTGACACAAATATTTTCCCATTTGATTACTTTCTTATACTAGATACGTTAATTTTGTTTTGGCAGAAATTTTCAGTTTCATGTGATTTGTTGCCTATTTTGTCATTTGTAATTCCTTATATCTCCTTTTGTCAAGAGCAAATCTCCTACTCATAGCTTTGAAAGGTATGTCATTTGCTTTTCTTCTCATTTTTATATTGTAGAATATATTGTAGCATGTAGTGTAAGGTTTGTAACTAAGCTCAATTTTGACCAAGCTGATTTCCATTGTCAAAGCGTTTTTAAAAATCAAATAGATAATCAAGGAATTTATGTTTTCCCATTTATCGAATCTTGAGTTATGTTTCATTTTTTTCTTATTTTCACCTCTAATCTATTCCATTGATCTACTTCCCTATTATTTTAAACCAATACCAGGAAGTTTTGATGATTAATAGTATAGTTTTTTTTCTTGAAGTGTTATTCCCCTTTTGTTCTTACCTCTTTTCATCATTTCCCCTGATATTCTAGATTTTTCATTTTCCAAATAAATTTTGTTATTATTTTATCAAATTCTATAAAGTATGCCTTTGATAATTTGATTGGTATGAAAATAAAATTGTAGATTAAGTTAATATTGCCATTTTCTTATATTTGCAGGGTCTAGTCATGAGTACTAAGTATTTCTCTATATAATTTTTTTTGTTGCTTCAGGAGCTGGAGAAGGAAATGGCAAACCACTTCAATGTCTTTGCCAAGAATACCCTAAATGGAGTCACAAAGAGTCAGATATAACTGAAATGACTGAATGACCAATATTTTACCTTTATTTTATCCTTCCCTACTTTAAATATTAGGATTATAATAATCTCATAAAGTATTCTGGTAGGGTGCATTCTGTTTCAATCTTTTTTCATTTTCAGTTTGCCTGTTTATCCTCAGCACTTAAACTAAGAGAAGACCAAAAAGAGATTTTAAATAAACCAACACAAAAAAAGGATATGGAACTAGCTAGCAATGAACTACCCCAAAAAATCATCCTCATAGATTCACAAAAGAATTCAATCAAACTTTTCATGCTTCTTTTATGTTGATTTGATTTGTTTGATTATTTAATGTCTTTCTAATTTTTAAATGTGTATTCAACTTCCTTTTGTTTAATGTATATTGTATGGATCTCCCTCTGAAGACCACTTTAGTGCCATTTTCTAGAAATTTGATCCAGTTCATCATTATCTTTTTTAACACACAATTATTTATTGCTTGACCCACTCACTATTTAGGACTTTTTTGTTAAATCTCCATTTTGGTCTGTTTCTTTTGTTTGTGGTACCTGAAATGATTACTATTTTATTGCATTTTGCTCCGTAAAGGATGTCTTTAATATTTCTGCTTTTTACATTTGTTTCCATTATCTCTGTATCTTAATTCATGGGGATTTTTGTAAAAGATATACAGACAATAATTCTCCATTTTCTCAAAGAAAAATACAAACACCTCACTGGGGCATTTAACTTAGAGTACTATTGGCATCCAACCTATTTTTCCAGACTTTCTTCTTCATACTCTTTCCTTCACAAACTTTATATTTCAGTCACACTGTAAGATTACTTTTTCCTCAGACTTGACACGTGAACTTGTAGGTCTATTAATTTGCACAAGCTATCCTCTATATGCCTCTTTTCATCTCTGCCCATTAAATGTTTTCTCTCCTTTCAAGTGTTGGGTCAGGTGCCACCTCTTTTGAGAAGTCTTCCTTAATTTCATGGTTGTTGATCTTAACTTCTTCCCAAAATTATCTTCTATTATACATAATATGTTGTATATATTATAACCCTCCTCCACACTTCCCTAGCAGAAAGTAACTTCTGTGAGGGCAGGATCTGATTTGATTATATCTGTTTCCAAAGAAGAGCTCAGTGCATGACACTGAGATACTTAATAAATGAGTGTAGATATAGATATGTGTGTGTGTATATATATATATATATATATATATATATATACACACACACACACACACACACACACACACACACACATTCATCTACAGATATGCATGTTTACCATGTGCCAGATACTGTGCAAAGCAATGGAAATACAAGGAAAGACAACAAAACAGGCTCTGCCTTTAAGGAGTTTATATTCTAATGGCAGAGAGAACATGTAAATTACTAGTAAGGGCAATAAAAGGTAAAATAAAGCAGGAAAAGGACATTTTATAATTAATAATCAATACACATAGGTCTACCTTCTGAGGTGGGATTAGTATCTTATCCCCATACCACCCCAGTTGTGGCTAGTTTTTCTTTGAAAGGTATTGAAAGTGACCTCACAATATGATTGGTTCAAGAGGCTATTGCTCAAGACATGGACATAACTTCTTGTTTACTTAAAAGTAAAACAAATGAGAGTAGGAAGAGAAAGGACTTGTGCCCCTCCATCATCAACATATGCAATACTTGGAACCTGTGTCTAACTGAATCCATGCTTTATCCTGAGTGAAATCTTTTCCCTACTCTAAACATTCTTCCCCTTCTATGGCTAAGTGAACTTTCTATTGGTAGCTGATCAAGAATGACGTCTCATTTAATTATTACTTCAGACCCTAACTCCCATAGGACCCATCCTATTTTACTCTCTAGTGGTGCAGTTCTAAATTCGTCAATGATTCTTCATTCTGGGCAATTCTTATTCTTATTTTATCATAAATCCTCTAAAGATGGGTTCACACCATGGGTTAAGGGCTTGTTTCTAGATCTCTTGAATTTGCTTTTATTTCTTCCTAGAATTTATCTCTTCTTCATGGCATCCACAAGCTGTGTTAAAGGCATTCCCACATTATCAATTTCCCACATTCTTTATTTCCAAATAAAATTCTCAAGCATAAATGTTTCAGCAGGCCATGTGGCAACCATGTAAAGAATCTGGGCAACAAATATTCTGGCTCTCAGAAGGAAAGCCAATGAAGTCTGGCAAGATATCTATATCAACAACCATCTATATTTATCTATACACATATACATACATAAATTAATATATATGTATATATACACATACACAGAAGGAAATACAGACATGATCTACCCACACCTCCCATGTTGTCCATTTCCTTTTGGGGGGAAAAAAACCCTATCTTCTGTAGCTCTCTTGACTTCCTTTTTGCTTGATGTGTGTAGCAGAGAGTTTAAGAATAGATATGAGGACAGTGCAAAAAATAGCCACATTTGGGGGTGGAGCCAAGATGGCAGAGTAAAAACAGGACCTCCATGTGGCTCCAGCTCTAATCACCTCCAATATATGTAAAAAATGACTCTCAAAAAATTTTAGATCTACAGAACCCACAAAGTGACAGAGAGAAACAAATCTCCCACTGAAGGCAGCCTGGCAGGTTGACAGGAAGGGTCTATCAAACCAGACTGCGAGCTGAGCACAGTCCAATGTGAGCTATGTGGTGCTGGCCCCAGGGCAGCCAAAGCAGGCTTCAGGAGAGTGAATCACCAGCTGCTGTGATGGTTTCCAGACTTCCCAACCCATAAATGCCAAAGACAAAGCAAAAGGTCAGTGGGGAACTCTGTTGGAACAGGGAGATGGAAGAGCATGGTCCGGCCCCTGCTGCCCAGATGAAAAGTGGCAGAGGTGCAGCAGTTGCAGCTGCTATCATATGGCTGCCTCTAGAGCTCTTGGCCTGAAGAATATAGGAGGAACAAGTGACCATTCAGAGGGTAATCACTCTTGCTTTACCCTGCTTGGATCTGGATAGCAGACTTGAGTGGTGATCCTGCTGTGTGTAGCCAGTGTGGCAGAACTTATGGGGGCTGTAGAGAGGGTGCCCCCTAATAGCTCCAGCAGCTGCAAAAACACCAGCAATTTGGGACAAAGCTCTCTCCATTCTGGAAGCAGAGTTCTACTGTGGCAAAGAGCTCAAAAATCAAGTAATTGACTGGCAAGATGAGCAAGCAGAGGAAACAAAATAGTACTATAGAATCCTTTTGGAGACAAAAAGGATCAAAGCATGGAATGGGAGGAAGACAATAAAGTCAGAACTCCTGCATTAAAAGCATCCAAGAAAAATATAAACTGGTTACAGGCCATGGAGGAGCTCAAGAAGGATATTGAAAATCAAGTAACAAAAGTGGAGGAAAAATTGTGAAGAGAAATGAGAATGATTCAAGAAAATAAGGAAAAGTGAATCAACAGCCTGCTAAAGGAGACCCAAAAATACACTGAAGAAAATAACACCTTAAAAATGGAGTAACTCAAATGGCAAAGGAGGCCCAAAAAGCTTCTGAGGAGAAGAATACCTTAAAAAACTGAATTTGCCAGATGGAAAAGGAATTTCAAAAACTCACTGAAGAGAATAATTCCTTCAAAATTAGATTAAAGCAAATGGAAGCATTTATGAGAAATCAAAATACTATAAAACAGATCCAAACAAATGAAAAAATAGAAGGCAATGTGAAATATCTTATTGGAAAAAACCAGTGACCTGGAAAATAGATCCAGGAGAGATCATTTAAAAATTACTGGACAACCTGGAAGCCATAATAAAAAAAAGAGTGTTAGAGACCATTTTTCAAGAAATTATCTATCAAAATTGCCCTAATATTCTAGAACCAGAGGGCAAAATAGAAATTGAAAGAATTCACCTATTGCCTCTTGAAAAAGAGCCCCAAAAGAAAACCCCTAGGAATATTATAGCCAAATTCCAAAGTTCCCAGGTCAAGGAGAAAATACTGCAAGCAGTCAGGAAGAAAGACTTTGAGTACTGTGGAATCAGGATAACATAAGACCAGCAGCTTCTATGGGATCAAAGGGCTTGAAATATGATATTGTGGAGGTCAAAGGAGCTAGGATTAAAATCAAGATCACCTACCCAGCAAAACTGCGTATAATGCTTCAGGGGAAAATATGGTCATTCAATGAAATAGAGGCTTTCCAAGCATTCTTGATGCAAAAACCAGAGCTGAACAGAAAATTTGCTTTCAAATACAAGAAAAAAGAGAAGCATGATAAGGTAAACAGGAAAAAGAAATCATAAAGTTGAATTATTTACATTCCTACATGGAAAAACAATAATTGTAACTCATAAGACTTTTCTCAGTATGAGGATAGTTGAACAGAATATGTGTGTGTGTGTGTGTGTGTATACATATATATGTGTGTATAGGAGGGTGTGTGTGTGTGTGTGTATATATATATATATATTTGTGAGTGTGTTCATATGTATGTGCATGTATACATAGACAGAGGGCACATGATGAGTTGAATATGAAGAGATGATATCTAAAAAATAAAATTCAAAGGTGAGAGAGGAATTTATTGGGAGAAGGAGAAAGGGAGAGATAGATTAGGGTAAACTACCTCATATAAGGGAGACAAGAAAAAACTGTTACAATGGAGGGGAAGAGCAGGAAAGTGAAAGGGAATGGGTCAACCTTACTCTCATTGAATTTGGCTTAAGGAGGGAATAACATACACACTCAATTGGGTATCTTATCCTACATGAAAACAGAGGGAAGGGGATAAGAGGGGGATGATAGAAGGGAAGACAGATTAGGGGAGAGGATAGTTAGAAGCAAAGACTTTTATAAAGGGACAGGGTCAAAGGAGAAAATAGAATAAGTGGGGAGGGTGGCGGGATAGGATGGAGGGAACTATAGTTAGTCATTCACAATATAACTACTATGGAAATGCTTTGTATAGCTGCAAATGTACAGCCTATATTGAACTGCTAATCTTCCCAGTGGGGGTGGTTGAGGAGGGAAGAAAGGAAAGAATCTGGAACTCAAAGTTTTAAAAACAAATGTTAAAAAAAATTTTTTTACATGCAACCAAGAAATAAAATAATACAGGCATTGGGATATAGAAATCCATCTTGCCCTACTAGGAAGTTGGGGGAGGGGAATGGGGGAGAATATAAGAGAGAACAGATTGGAGGAAGGGATATGCAGTAGGCTTGCTATTTTGGGGTGGGGGTAAGGGAAAGAGAGGGAGAAAAATTTGTAACTCAAAATCATGTGGAAATGAATGTTGAAAACTAAAAATAAATAAATAAATTGGAAATAAAACAATTTTAAAAATTAAATTAAATTGAAATTTTAAAAAAGCCACAATTCAATTTACAGCATCTTTGGAGCCTTCTCTCAGGTAAATGAAGAGACGGGGCCCCAAAACTACAATACTGTAGGAGTCACAGGTCTGGAAGGCTTTGTATCTTCCCTCTACTGTGCAGATTTTCAGCATGGCATGAACAGTAGATACATAGGAAAGGAAAACTCATAATTAGAAAGAGCTAATGATCAGTGCCCCAATGCTGACAAAGATTATCATCTCATTGACTGAGGTATCTGCCCAGGACAGCTTGAGAATGGGAGGTGGTACATTACAGAAATAATGTTGAATCTGATTAAGTTCACAATGAGGAAAACAGAAGGTCAAGGTAGTCTGGACAGCAATAAGAAAAATACCAACTGAGTCACGTGCCTCCAGTTAGAAAGGTACAGGTTTTTCCACTTATAATGGTGGCATAGCACAGAGAGTAAGTAATACTCAGGAAGTCACTGTAGGACATGACTATATAGAGAAAACACTAATTCCCACCCCCACATCCCACCAAAAATATGAAAAAACTGGCACTAGACAGCATAATTAGATAGAAATGGCTCCACCCTCTGCAGAAAAGAGTTTCATGAGAATCTTGGGCATAATTACATTTGAGAATTATATGTCAATGAAAGAGAGGTTAGCCAGGAAGTAGTACTTTGTGGGGGCAGAGATGGGAGTCTCCTTTAATTGTCAGCAAAATGAAGACATTCCCCACCAGAATAAGTGTAGAGACCACTAAAAAGATCCCAAATAAGGCACTGTATAGTTCAGGTGAATGAAGAACCTTCATGAGGTTGAATATGGTGACAAAACTTTGATTTTTCCTTTCCATTTAGACACTGAATTCCTTACCTAAAAAAAGAGAATGAAACATCATTATAAAAAGATGTAGCACCATAATTGTTGCTGTTTGTCCTTCATTCTCAAAGACAACCATGACATCAGGAAGGTGATTCCATGACTTGTAAGTGAATTGAATTTAAGTGAAGGAAAGCTGTGCAAAGTCACCAGTCTCACTTTCTCCTTCAAAGCCATGGTCAAGTGGCAAGATATAGATGTGAGTGACTGGAAATGGCTCCCTCTCAGGAGGGAAGTGGAGCAAAGAAGGAATCAAGAAATAATTAAACAAAATATGAATAGTGAAAAAATAGAAGAGAAAGTGAAGCATCTTATAAGAAAAACAACTAATCTGGAGAACAGATCATGAAGAGAAAACGTAAAAATAAGCAGATTAGCCAAAAATTATGATACAAAAGAATCTTTATGCAATAATAGAAGAAATAATTGAAGAAAATTTTCCTGAAGCATTAGAACAAAGGCGGGTGGCAGTAGAAAGAGAAAAAAAATCATTGATCACCAATTTTAAAAGATGCTATAAGGAAAATGCATAGGAATATTATAGCCAAATTATGAAACCCCAGTTCAAGGATAAAATATTAAAAATACAAAAATTAAAAAATTTAAATAAGGTGGTGCCACAATTAGAATCACATAAGACCTATCAGTGGAGACATCAAAGGACTGCAGTCTTGGAACACTATGTATTGAAAAACACAAGAACCGGGACTCTGACTGAAAAAATCATACCCATCAAAGTTAAGCATAATCCTGAAATTTTTTTTTTAAAAATGGACATTTGATCAATTGTCAGTCTTTCAAGACTTTGTTTAAAAAAAACCTGAACATAATAGTAGATTTGACATACAAAACCAAGAGAAATATAAAGTACATAAGGCATTCAATAAGGGAAGATTGTTTACTTTTTTATACATGTGAAACATATGTCAAAGATTCTTATTAATAATTGGGTAGCCCATAAGAAAGATTGGGGTAAATCTGAGTATGATATGAATTTAAAAAGTAAAATAATTTAGGAACAGTTAAAAAGAGTAATCATTTTATACAAATGAAGTGTAAGAGAAAGAATTGATACAGAGGATTCAGTTGGGGGAGGAGGGCTGGTAGTTCTGTTAACCTACTTTCATCAGGAATGGGTTTAAGAGTTAATTATCCATCCATCCATCCATCCATCCATTCATCCATCCATCCATACACATACACACACACACACACACATGCACATACATATATATACATATACACATATAGTATAAAAGTCTTCTAAATTCAGAAGAAATAAAATGGTAGGGGCATAGGGAGTGGGGGAGAGGACACCGAAGCTATCTTTAGAGGAGAGTGTGAAAGAATAGGTAAAAGGGCAGTATAAAAGGATGTTTAAATTTATGGGATTTGGAGGATAGGGGAAGGATCCTTGGAGGGGGTAGGCAAGTAAAAAGAGGGCAAAGTAGTGGGTAGGAGTAATAGAGTAAAAGAGTCAGGAGGTGTAGGAAACAAGATATGTGGACATAAAAACAAAGATAAGGAGTAGAATTTGCTTAGGAAAGTATATGTCTAAATATGTATGCATACATGTATATGTAAATATATATGTATATGTGCATATATAATATGCATATATAGACATATATATACATACATACATATGTATGTGTATGTGTGTGTGTGTGTGTGTGTGTGTGTACATATATATACGTATATAGATAAAGAGAAACATATCCAAACAATTATAGCCTTCTGTGGGCTGGGAGGGGGGAAAAATAACAAAGTACAAAAGTACACAGCAGAGACCAAAAGGAAACTTACTAAGAAGCAAAGATGAACAGTTTTCAACACAACATGTATAATTTATCATATAGGCTTTCTTGAAATGAAAATTTATTGTTGCATATTTGAATCCTCTCTTATGTTCTGCTATTCACACGACATGCTTTTTTCCTTTCTTTCTTTGTATTTAAGTTTCAATATTTAAGTTTATGATATGTCTTTGTTTCTTTTCTGTATTCTGTATTTGTGTTCTGGCATTTGAGTCTGAAATAAATTTAAAAAAATAAGAAGTGAGACTACAGGAGAATAAATAAGGAGGCAAAGGGAATAATTGGAAAGGAGAAGAGTAAGAAAGGCAGAAATCTTGTTTCAGTGGTAAAACGACTTGATGAATTCTCTTACGTGAAAAGAAAGGTATTCTATAAAGTAACATGGGGACATTTCAATTGATATTTTCTGCAATCATTTGGTGCTAGAGAAACAACTCATCTTGCTTCAGAAGGCAGGGATTTAGGGAAAATTGACACCTAGAAGAGTGGAAAGGAATGCTCCCGTGGATGATATTTTAAGACAAATAGAGGGAAAATGATGAAGGGAAGATCTAAGATGAAGAATGAAGATGTAGGAAAAAAAATAAAAATTATTATCATGAGGTAACATCCTCTCTAACACATGTGGGAATTGATATTTTAAAAGTGGGGCAAATTAGGAATCGTGGGGATGATATCAATGACTATTTCACAGGGTTGCTATGAGGATCGAATGAGATATTTGTGAAACATATAGCACAGTGACTGGCACATAATAGGCACTATAAAGACATTTATTCTCTTCCAATTACCTGCCATGTTTACAGAGAAAGGGAGGAATAAATTCTAATTTGATAAAAATAATATTTAAGAAAATGGAAGATAATATAAATCCAACTCTCATAACTTGAAACAAGAATGTATCAAACAATCCAATAGAATGAAAAAAGAGAGACAGGTTTCATAAGAAAATAAAACCTCACAATCTGTTGCCTATTAGAAACACATTTTAGAAATAAAGATATACATAGCTTAAAAATGAGGAACTGAAATTAAATTTTTACTATGTGTCAAGTGAATCTAATAAAGTTAAAGTTACTGCCATGCTATGGGAAAAGGCAAAATCAATAATTCAAAACATATATCAAAATTAAACATGCTCAAAATGATTTAGCATTAAAATTCATAAAGGAAACATTAACTGAACTACAAAAAAAATTAGGGAGAACTCAATAGCAAAGGAAGGCTTTGATATCCCTGTCTCAATACCAGATGTCTAACAGTAGGATAAGAAAGGAGAAAATATAGAACTGAGCAAACTGATAGAGACATTATAACTAAAAGACTTAGGACATCTAAATGAGACTGCTAAAGAATATTCAGGTCTCTCAGAACCCCATCTAATATGTTTTTCACTTTGTTTTGTTTTTTGGAATCAAGGCAATTGGGATTAACTGACTTGCCCAACATCATACAACTAGCAAATGTCAATTATTTGAGGCCAGATTTGAACTCAGGCCCTTCTGACTCCAGAACCAGTTCTCTGTTCACTGCATCACCTAGATGCCTCCCTCATGTAACATTTTTACCAAAAATTGCCCATGAATTAAAGCACAGATATCACAAACATATGAAAAAGAGAGAAATACTAAATACATGCTTCATAGAACACAATTCTATAACATAGTAATCAATTCAGGCATCACAAACAAAAGTCACAGTCCCAAATGAAGGTTTAACAATTAAGTCCTAAATAACAAGTAAGTCAAAGAAGAAATAATAGAAATAACAGATAATTATATTAATGATAATCATAATACAATATACTAAAGTTTTTAGAAAATGCAAAAATAATTCAGAAGGAAGTGCAGAAAGAGGAGTGTTTGGAGAGAGATAATATGTTCTGTTTTGGATATGATGAGATTGAGATACCCACAGGACATCTTGTTCAAAAGGTCCCACAGATATAGATATATGACTATAGCTCAGGAGAAACAATGGGCCTGGATTCATAGATCTGAGAGTCCTATGAGTAGAGATGACAATTGAACCAATGGGAACTGATGGAATCAACAAGTAAGACAAAATAAAGTGAAAAGAGAAGAGGTCCCGGGACAGAGTCTTGGAAACACCAACAGTTATTGGAAACTATCTGGAAAAAGGCTCAAGTATGCAAGAAGATGAAGTGATTGACAATGGCAAAGGATTCATAGAAGTGAAGAAGTCTGAAAAGGGTTGCGAAAAGGAAAATAGATTTGGCAATTAAAAATCACTGATAACTTTGGAAAGAAGGACTTTCAATTGAATAATGAGAGTGGAAGGCAGATTTCAGAACATTTAGCAGCAAGTGAGAGAAGAGAAATTAGAGGGAGAAATTGTAGTTGGTTTTCTTGAGGAATTTAGCTGAGAAGGCAAAGCAAGATGTAGCATGACAGCTAACAAGAATGGTAAAATCAGGTGAGGAATTTTTTAAGGATAAGGAGATATGTCCATATTTATAAGTACTAGGGAAGGAGTCAGTAATCAGAAATGGAAGATAAGAGAGAACCAGAATGATGGTATTTGAGAAACATATATCCAAACTTTTGGGAGTAGCCCAGACTCTTCCTTTGATTTCTTTTTCTTCTCTAATTGTTATTGCTAACATTTCTAGTACAAGAGTGAATAAGAGGGGTCATGATGGACATCCTTGTTTCACCCCTGATCTCATTGGAAATGCTCTGGTTTATCACCATTACATATAATACTTGTGATGGCTTTAAATATATGTTACCTACTATTCTAAAGAAAACTCCATTTATTCCCTTTATTGTGTTTTTAATAGGAACAGATATTGTATTTTGTCAAAAGCTTTTTCTGCATCTATTGAGATAATCATATGGTTTCCGCTAGTTTTGTCATCGATGTGATTGATTATACTGATAATTTTCCTGTTATTGAACCACCCTTGCATTCCTGGAATAAATCCTGTCTGATCAAAGTATATTATTCTCATGATGATTTGCTGTAATCTTTTTGCTAATATTTTATTTAGAAGTTTTGCATCTATATTCATAAGGGTAATTGGTCTGTAATTTTCTTTCTCTGTTTTGTCTCTTCCCAATTTAGGTATCAGTACCATATTTGTCTCATAAAAAGAATTAGGTAGGACTCCTTCTCTAATTTTCCCGAAGAGTTTGTAAAGTATTGGAGTCAATTGTTCTTTAAATGTTTGGTAGAAGTCACTAGTAAAGCCATCTGGCCCTGGAGATTTTTTCCTAAGGAGTTCATTGATGGCTTGTTCAATTACTTTTTCTGAGATGGGATTATTTAAGTAGTTTACTTCCTCTTCAATTAGTCTAGGCAACTTGTATTTTTGTAAATATTCATCCATTTCACTAAGATTGTCAGATTTATGTGCATACAATTGGGCAAAATAATTCCTAATTATTGTTTTAATTTCCTCTTCATTGGAGGTAGAGTCACCCTCTTCATTTGTGATATTCATAATTTGGTTTTCTTCTTTCTTTTTTTTTATTATATTTGCTAAAAGTCTATCAATTTTATTTACTTTTTAACAATGCCAACTCTTAG
>CM053588.1:213388670-213415034 GCA_028646515.1 Pseudochirops corinnae | reverse complement strand
CAATCACTCAAAGGCTTCCCACCCCTGAATCTCAAAAGGGGCAGGAGAACACAAAAGGCCATCCACCCTTAAGTTACAAGGTTAAACTCAGCATTGAATACCCAAGGAAAGGGCCTTCTTTCATCTTCACTGGAGGCAAGCCCTCAGCAATCTCAGTTCCTGGGGAGACAAGGCTCAACAAAGCCATCAGCCAGTGTCCTCATCAAGTCACTCTCTGCCTGTAGAACAGTCCCAGAACCCCTGAAAACATCAGCAAGGCCCTCTTCCAGGATTTCTGTGCAGGTACCACAAGAAAATCCTTCTTCAGGCCTTCTGAACCAACAGCCAGGTTCCAGGACCTCTACAACAGCAGCACTGTCCTTCACCATCAGGTGAATCTGGCAAAACAATATCAAAACAGACAGACAAAATATCGGCATCACAGCCATGCCTCCTCAGTCCTTGGCATTTCCAGGTGGCAGTTCTCAAAAGTCCTGGACAGTTCCAATGGGCTCTCAGCAGTCTTTCTCTCAGCAACTCAGGCTCCATGACACTGGATACTGCTCTCCCAAAGTCCTTCTGGCCTTCTCTAGGCTTGGGCCTCTCTCCCAAATCATGACTTCTCCCACTTCAGCCCTCTCTCTTCATGTCAACAAGTCCATCCCACAGGTGGGATTCACAAGCTCTGGGTTTTAACACTCAACCCCAAAAACCAAGCCAATACAGGGGCATCTCAAAATTCTGTTACCAATACACACAATGCAATAAAAAGTGTAAATCTGTTATGTATAACTTGCTATTCTTTTTAAATATACAAAACAATATGTTCATTTGCTGCTGTAAATTGTATATCTATTCTTTTCCATTGATTTACTTTTCTATTTCTTAGCCAGTACCACATAGTTTGGAGAGTTACTGTCTTATAATATAATTTAATGTCTAGCACAGCTAAACCTTTTTGCTTTACTTTTTTTCATTTTTTCCTTTAATATTCTTCACTTCTTGTTCTGTCAAACTAATTTTGCTATTTTTTTTCTAATTCGTTAAAAAAATTGGTAATTTAATAGGGTTGACATTGTATATCTATAAATTAGTTTGGGTAAAATCATCATTTTTATTATATTGCCCCTGCCTACACATGAACATTTAATATTTCTCCAATTATTGAAATCTGATTTTATTCTTATAAAAAAGCTTTTTTAAAATTTGTTTGTTATTTGTTCTTTCTTTCACTATTTGGCCTAGTCTGCTTTTTATGGTGTTATTTTCTTCAGTAATTTTTTTTTATCTCCTTTACCAAGCTGTTCACTCATTTTTCATGATTTTCTTGCATCTCTTCCCAATTTTCCTCTGCCTCTATTATTTTATTTTCAAATTTCTCTTTGAGCTTTTCCATGACTTCAATTCACATTTTTACTGGATGCTTTAGATGTAGGGACATTGACTTTGTTGTCTACTTTTAAGTATGTGTTTTGATCTTCCTTGTCAACATAATACCTTTCTATAGTCTGAGTTTTTTTTCCTGTTGTTTGCTTATTTTCTCCGTCTATTACTTGACTTTTAACACCTCGTCAATGTTGGGCTCTGCTTCCATGGTGGGGGGCACACTGTTATAAGCTTCAGGCATTTTGTGCAACTGTTTTCAGAGATACTTCTAGGGACCTGCAAGTTTTCAGGTCTTCCAAAGTGGTATGATCTAAGGAGAGGTGTTTAGTACTCTCCTGGTCTGTGAGTAACCGCAAGCACTCTTTTCTGCCCTGCAGCTTTGTGGAGGGTGCCCCCTTCCCTGTGGCTATAAGCTTTGCTATGTTAGTACTCCTCCTTACCCTAGGCCTACCACCCCATGACCGAGACCCAGATTTGAATATAGGCAAAGCAACAGAGTCTTGCCTCAGTGCCAGCAATGTCCTATAGTCTCCTTCTGATCCGTTGTTACTGTCTGCAGACTGAGAGCTCTGGAAGTACCTGCTGCTGCTACCACTGCCACTGTTAATTCAGTCACTTCCAAGATCTGCTCCTGATTTGCTTTGACTGGAGCTGTGCTGGTGTGGCTTACCCAGGTGGAACAGACCTTTCCTGCTGACCTACGTTATCTTTGGTGTCTGTGGCCTAATAGGTCTGGAAATCATCACTAATGGCACTGATTCACTCATCTTAAGGCCTGCTCTTAGTTTTCCAGGGAAGGTCAACACTGGTGTGACCTGTGCTGGACTATGTTCCTCTCTTGCCCTGGTGCAACAGACCTTTCCTGTAGACTTTCAAAGTTATCTGGGGCTGGAAATTTGTATCACTCTGTCTTTTTGTGGGTTCTGCTGCTCTGTAATTTCTTTAGAGTCATTTTAAAGGTGTTTGTAGGGGAGCTCAAGTAAATCCCTACCTTCATTCTGCTATCTTTTAACTATTTTGCCTAATATTTTTTTTATGGTGTTATTTTCTTCAGTATTCTTTTTTATCTCCTTTACCAAGCTGTTGACTCATTTTTTTTGTGGTTTTCTTGCATTTCTTCCCAATTTTTTGTCTACCTCTATTACTTTATTTTCAAACTTCTATTTGAACTTTTCCATGGGGAAAAACCCTCAATTTCTCTTCAATAAAATTTTGGATATCTTTTTCCATTTGGCTAATTTGATTTTTTAAAGATTTCTTCTCTTCATTGGATTTTTGTGCCTCACTTACCATTGGGCCTATTCTGTTTTTAAGCTATTATTTTCTTCAGTATGTTTTGTTGTGCCTCTTTTGCCAGTCCGGTGACTCTTTTTTTTCATGATTTTTTTTTGCACCGCTCTCATTTCTTTTCCTAATTTTTCTTCTACCTCTCTTATTCTGTTTTTAAAATTTGGTGTGCTAGTGTTCCTCCTCATCCCAGGACTATTACCTGAATCTAAACATGAATAGTACAACAGAGTTCTGCACTCATTGCCAGCAAAGGTATCCATATAATCTCCTTCTGAGCAGTCATCCAACTTCTTACTTTCCTGTGGGCTGAGAGTTCCAAAAGCCACTGCTGATGATTCAATTGTCCCCAAAGGCTGCTACTGGGTTTTCAGGGACATTGCTTATGATAAACTGTGCTCCACTCTCACCCTGGTGTGACAGACGTTTAGTGTTGACTTTCCAAATTGTTTCAGGTTTGAAAATTGTTTCACTTCCATCCTTTTGTATGTCTTGCAACTCCAGAGTTCATTTTGAAATGTTATTTTAAAGTCGTTTTGGGGAGAATTTGAAAGAGCTCAAGTGAGTCCCTGCCTTTTCTCTGCCATCTTGACTCCACTAGTCACATCAATTTTTGAATATTTTCCACTCTGAAGGCCAGAGTAACTGACCCTACGGGACTATCTCCCAACTTGTCCTTATATTACCTGATTGAATCTCCAAAGTGCAATGTGTACTACTCCTCACAAGGTCCTAGGGGTAACCTGAGTGATGAGATATGGTTTCTAGTACTATTGCTCATGAGCCCCTATCTACTATGCTACCAATATTGTTATCTACCCAAAGTTAGTTAATTTCTAGAAATAGATATTTGCTAATGTGATATAGTAATAAAAGCTGGTACAAAACATTCCTCCAAAAGACTTGGGCACATTCTTCACAATCACACAAAATGTCTGTGGAGACAGTGGGCTAGAGAACACATATGATTGAAAGGCAACCTCAGAGTTTCTTATTTTTTGAATGGAAGTCATATTTTCCCTTCTTGGAGTCCTCATGAGGTTCCCCTAAGGTATCTATAGCACTTTTACTGGTTTTGAAGGTTAGGACTTTGAATCATGAAGCTTTGATAATGTCCTCCCCCTAAAATGCAAGGGTCCCTGAAGTTGACTTGGTGTCTTTAGTTTTTTCTCGCTCTGTTCCCATTTGTATGCAATTTTTATTGCCATACCAGACTCTCTGATGGCCTAGACAACAGAGAGGAGGGAGGAAGGAATATGAGACACCTGGGCTCACTTGCTATCTGTCCCCTGGCTACAGACACAGGGGTCTGATTTCTCAATGTGCTCTCAAAGCTTTACTAATTTCCTTCTCCAAATCTTTCCCTATATAGGGTATATTAATACCTAGGTTCAGAGAAGCGTATTATGTGTGTGTGTGTGTGTGTGTGTGTGATTCAATTGATTCCAATACATGTGTCACTTGATTTTATCCAGTGGTTTAAAGCATACCACTCCTTGAATCTAGTTTGCATGTTTATTTGAAAAATTGAATATAGGTGTCTAGGAATTATTTCCACTTATTTTACATATTTGATTCTGTAATTCTATTTAAAAGATATTCTTATTAGTCAAAAGTATCAAGGCAAAGATCATCCTATTAATTACTGTAATTGAGACTGGAAAGTGAGATACCCTTCTTGCACCAGACCTTTTCACTTGTTCACTGTTCACTGTGAACTTTAATGGGGCAAATTCCCAGCTCTTCTCTATGTCTAACCTATCTCTTTACCATTTGTGTAAATTGTCCCTGGTATCCCTCACAAAAAGGATATTGCTTCACTTATATAGAACCATAAAATTTAGTCCATAGAGTATTATTTCAACTTTTCCTCTTTTCCTTCTTATTCTTTAAATTCCCTCAATTCTTTTGACACTTAGGTTATTTTTTTTTATCCCTTGATATTCTTTCTTTGTTCCTTCTTTTACTCTTCAGTTCGATTTCCTTTTTCAAACATTCACCTATAAACATGAGATAATTTATTTCATTACTTAATCATCTTTGATAATTTTATTCAACTTTCCTGAATTTTGGTTATTTGATATATCTGCAAGGTAAATATTCTGCTCACATGTGATGTACTCTCCTAGTGTGCTACAGTCAGCCAGCTCCAACAGGCTCATGAGCTAATTGTTAAATTTGCAGAGTGACCATTTTCACCTCAGAAATGACAATTGTGGGGCGGCTAGGTGGTACAGTGAATAGAGCACTGGCCCTGTAGTCAGGAGGACTTGAGTTCAAATCCAGCCTCAGACACTTGACACACTTACTAGCTGTGAGACTTTGGGCAAGTCACTTAACCCCAACTTCCCTCCAAAAAGCAAAAAAAAAAAATTATAAAAAAAAAAGAAATGACAATTGCAATAAATCAGGGTTGATTTATTGTTGTACATACTGTCTGAACTTGAGAAAGTGTTAATTATGTAGATTAAACTTAGAAACATATATGCATAAATTCCTCCACCTCTTCCTAGAGCTGTGCTTCCTTGTATACTTTGTACTACTCTGTAAATATAGCCTGAACTCAGTAGGAGTGAAGTAGAAAGCTCAGAGAATGAAGTCATCACCAGACTAGTCCTGGTGACCGAAAGTTAATAATAATTATAATTATAGGCATTGATACAGTGCTTCGAGATTGGCCAATTAATTCATTTGAACCTCAAAATATCCCATATTGTAGCTATAATTGATTTTGTAGGAACTTGTCAAATGTCTCTTTTTGAACGCCAGTCTTTTTTCATTATTTATTAGGATCAGTTTTGTAGGATATATTATTTTGGGTTGCAACTTGACCCTTTTTGATTTTCAAATATTCTATTTCATTCTTTCCTCTGATTTCTTTTAAGTGATATAATCCTAGGTTCTTTGAATTAGCATTCCCTCATACTGGAAGACTTTTATCTTGACCACTTGCAGGATTTATTGTTTGTTCTCAAAATTGTGAAATTGACTTGCTTCATATCATGTAGTTTCAGGTATGATTGTTTTGCTGATGTTGACCTCTGCTTTGAATTAATCATTGCTTTTTGGACTTTATTCACAAATCTGGACAGTTAGCTAATATTATTTCCTGAAGTATATGATAGAGTTGGATTTTTAAAAATATACATACATACATATACATACATATACATATATATGCATATATATGTATACATATCCTGTCTTGTAGGTTGCTCTGTTTATGTATATAATTTATTTGTTCTTTTAAAATTGTTGCCTTTTGATATTTTTCTGTCAAATTTCTTCTCACTTCTGTATATATTTTGCTTGAATATGCCTTTTTTTTTTTTTTGCAAAAGCCTACTTCTTTGGACGGAATGTCTATCATATTCTCAAAGTTTTATGCTCTACCATTTATTTCATTGTTTGCTTTGAGAACTCATTTCCTTCTTTATATTGTTCTTAATATCTTTATTTAACATTTTATTTACTTTTGAACCATCCTGATACGTTTTTCCATTGTTCCATAATTTCTGCAGAGTCTACAAAATTCTCATCTTGAAATTATATTTCATTTCCCATAATTGTATATTTGTCCACAGGGTTCTGGGTTCTCTTATTTTTAAAAATTTATTCTTCAGTTTTTATAAACTTCTATGTTGATTCATCGGCTTATGATTGGTTTTGTACTAGCTTTTTATTTAGCCTTTCTCTATTGGCATTTTAATCTTTCAGTTTTTCTCTTATATTGCCAGTAACTTGTTTCTGGTTTCCCTCTACATTCTTTGACCTTTCCCTTTTACTGCTAAGCAGACACTCATAGATGGTGGCTAACTACTACCATTCATTAGCAGTTGTCAGGGACTGATCTAGGTCCCTCATTACAGTTGTTGTTATTCATCCTTTGTTCTTGAAAAGGACCGATGACATCACAAAGGGGATGTGTTGCCTTGTGGGTTAATTGGATATGAGTCCAGCAGAACTGAAGAGTCATCAGACTCACTCTCTCTTCCAGAATCATTGAAGTCCAGTGGCAAGACGGAGGTCACAACAACTGGCAATGGCCCAGGATACAGTGGGTGACTTTGGCCTTTCTAAATTAAAGTCTTACCTAGGTCTCAGTTTGTCTGAAGTTACAACCTTTCAGTGATTAGTTGCTGCTCATTTCTTCTGTGTATCTGGATGATCTAAGACTTTTCTACATGTTTTACAGACTCCAGAGAAGCAAACAATGAGTACATTCTTTTTTTTTTTTTTGCTTTGCTTTTTGGAGGGGGGAAGGTAGGGAAATTGGGGTTAAGTGACTTGCCCAAGGTCACATGGATAGTTTTGTGTTAAGTGTCTGAGGCTGGATTTGAACTCAGGTCCTCCTGACTCCAGGGCTGGTGATCTATTCACTGTGCCACCTAGCCAACCCAGGTACATTCTTGATGGAGTGGATGCCCCTTTGTTTAGAGGAGGTTGGAAGCAAAGGAGGAATAACAATCCAATCTAAGCTGACCAAAGTAAAGTCAATCCATGCCAACAAGAATTTGTTAAACATTTACTATATATAAGGCACTTGTAGGTACTAGAGATAGTAAGATAAAATATCAAGTCATCTGAAGGTAATTTTATAGTAATAAGCTGACAATAGTTATCACTCAATAGTTTATTGATTAAAATTATTGTTTCTATTGTTGTCCAGTCATTCCATCATATCCAACTCTATGTGACCCCATAGATACTGTCTGTGGGATTTTCTTGGCAAAGTGGTTTGATGTTTCCTTCTGCAGCGTGTTCTTTTAAAGATGAAGAACTGAATAAATAGGGGTTAAGTGTCACGAAGCTAGTAAAGTATCTGAGGTCAGATTTTAACTCAGATTGTACTGACTCCAGGCAGGGTGCTTTATCCACTGCACCACAAAGCTTCTCTTATTGATTACTAGGGCAAAGATTTTCATATTCTGTTCATATGGAGGACAAGTGCCATCAGGTTTTGCCAAATTGGAAAGGTGTCATGTGTAGGTTGGGGGATGGACTGAGTATGTGTTACTTGAGGACCAGTCTAGCTAATTTCAAAGAATTTCTTTATTAAAAAATTAAGAATTAACTGCAACATTTGTTTATCCAAAGCAACTCTATTTGCTGTTTCTTGGTAACTAACCTATAGAGTCATTTGATTTTGTGTCCAAAGGAAATACCTCTAATACTGAAATGAGTCTGGGATACCAATGATATGGCTATTCTCCCCAATGATATCTGTTCATATTTGCCCATCCTATGTTATTCTTGTCCATATGTTCCTGCAAATTCACAATAAGCAGCCAACCCAAAAATGCTAAAAAAATAATTCACATCCAAACACAAAATTAGGAAGTTGCAAGTAAGAAAGTTACAAGTCTATATTCTTTGGCAAATCGTAGCATTGAGTATTGGGAATGAACATTTCTCTGATTTTAAACTTATCTTTTTAGAGCTATTAAATCTTAAAAGTCACAGAGATGTAAAAAATCCACTCTGGATAGGGATTTTTAACCTGAGCTTCATGAACATGCATTTCTTTAAATATTTAATTAACAATAGGATTGATTTCCTTTGTAATCTATGTACTCTTATTTTCTACATCTAAAAGCACTATTCTCAGAAGAGTCCAGGGTTTCGCCATACTGACAAAGGGATCCATTATACACAAGTTAGAAACTTTTACTCTAGAATATTATGCTTAAAATCTCATTCTAACCTCTTTACTCTCCTAGAAAATGATATTCTCCTTTTAGGACTACTACCATATTTCCAAAATGAGAAAGGTGAAAACAGGTTAAAAGCAGTCTTAGGCTGCAAATATTGCTTTAAAAATGGACAAAATGAATATTTCCTATTTTTATCATAATAAAAAAAATATTTGTACACTGGCTGATTTTTTTTTCCTCTGTGGGCCACAATTAGATTTTCAGAGTCCTATTATATAGAAATGATTACTTATCCCTGGGTTAAGGAATTGTCCCCTATTCAAAATAAAAAATGTTCCTGGATTGGTAGCATATTCAGTTTTTCTCCATTTCTCCTACTTTAGTCTGCATACATGTCAGTAAGTCAGTTTTTCAAATTCTTCTCTTCTGCTAGCCAGCGAAGTATAGATTTGGATAGGGTAGAAAGACCATTACCACACAGGGAGACAGGTTACAAAAATGGAAGTTCAAAGGATATTACAAGCAAACTTTACCTACTTTATGATGTTTGCCCAGGATAGACATTGGTTTTTGCTACCCAGAATATATAAATCTTTGACTTTCAAGATTCCTGAATTTATCACAGAATCTTGAAGTTAAAGCCAGAAGAATCTTAGAAACCCTGTAGGCCACACCTTCCACACGTATTATAATGATGAGGAAAGTAAAGTCCATAGAGGTAAAACCCAAGGTCAAACAGTGATTTAGTGACTTAGCCTTAGAGATTAGTGCCATTTCTACTGCCATATGAGATGAAGAAGGTACGGTCATAACAAGTCCATTACTTTATACTAAAAAAAACCCAAACAAACCTAAAAGAGCATTTTCCCAGTGGTTATAGACTATACAAAATTCCCTCGATCTTTCCACTTGATCAAAGCCATCTTTACCTCCTTGTTTCTTAGTGTGTATACCAAGGGATTCAGCATGGGTGTGATCATTGTTTGGAAAATGGTTATAATCCTATCCATAACATGTTTTGAGCCTGGTCTTAGATAAACGATGAGACCAGGCACAAAGAAACAGAGGACCACAATGCAATGGGAAATACAGGTCTGGAAGGCTTTATATCTGCCCTCTGCTGTGCGGATCTTCAGGATAGCACGAACAATGGAAACATAGGAAAGGAAAATCAGGAAGCAACATCCAGAGGCCACCACACCAATGTTGACAAAGATTACCATCTCATTGACTGAGGTGTCTGCACAGGCCAATTTGAGAATGGGGGGTGCATCACAAAGGTAATGCTCAATATGGTTGTGGCCACAGTAGGGCAGGCGGAAGGTCAGGGTAGCCTGGGCTGCAGACTGGATAGCACCACTGAGCCATGTTCCTCCAGCCAGAAGGGCACATGTTTTCCCACTCATCATGGTAGCATATCGCAGGGGATAAGTGATGGCCAGGTAGCGGTCATAGGACATGACTGTATAGAGAAAACACTCAGTGTTCCCCAGACAATGGAAGAAATAGAGCTGGGCCACGCAACTGTGAAATGAAATGACCCTACCATCTGCAGAGAGTAGACCCATGAGAATCTTGGGCACAGTGACAGTAGAGAACCACATGTCAATGAAGGAGAGGTTGGCCAGGAAATAATACATGGGAGTGCGGAGATGGGAGTCCATCTTGATCACCAGCAGGATGAGGAGGTTCCCCACCAGAGTGAGTGCATATATCATTAAGAAGATCCCAAATAGGGGTTTCCCCAATTCGAGTGTGTGGGGAATCCCTGTGAGGATGAATGTAGTCATGAAGCTTTCATTCTGTCTGTCCATTTAGATAATGGACTCTTCCTAAAGAAGAAAAAATCATTTGATGAATTGACAAACATTTTAGACACCTATGAGACATTGTACTAGGCATTGGAAATAGAAACAGAAACATAAAATAGTTCCTTGACAAGAATTTTATACCATCTTGGAGAAAATAACATGTAAACCTAAAATTGTAAGAGCAAATAAGAACTGATATTCCCTACATGTGACTTATGTGAGCACCTCTCCTTTTAACTTCTACACAACCATTTTACTTATTTATTCTCCTATCAAGTTCTAAGTCAATGAAGAGATTTTTTTTTTTTAAATTTTGGAGGGGCTAAGGCAAGGCAATTGGGGCTAAGTGATTTGCCCAAGGTCACACAGATAGTAAGTGTGTCAAGTGTTTGAGGCCAGATTTCAACTCAGGTCTTTCTGACTCCAGGACTAGTCTTCTATTCACTGTGTCACCAAACTGCCCCCAGGGATTTTTTAAATACTCTCTCTTAACTAAAATTATAATAACTCTCTCATTACTTAATTAGATCTAGGTCACTAAACCAGTTGAATAATATTATTTATTAAATATACTAGAGAAATATTCTCTAAAAACTTTTTGTTCATCTCAGTACTAAGCTGTCTAATCTTCCAGGCTTAAAAAAGCATCATTTTATTATAAACAACTTATTAACAATGCAACAAATAATGAGACAAAGACATAAATAATTATTTACAGTGTATGAGGTCTGAGAAAGGTCATAGGCATATTCACTTCTGACCATGTCTGATATATCTGACTTAACATCAGTTCAGGAAATACAAGACTGTACTTCTCCTCTCTCAGAATACCAATTGAAATTTCTTATCAAGGATTCTTTTCACTTTTCTTTGACAGGTAAGTGAAGATATTTTTCTTGAGAAAGAGGATCCACCATAAGGACAGAATACAAAATGTACTAATAAATAAACATTTCTCTGAACGGAGATTGAAAGCATCTTTGGGATTATTCAAAATCCAAATTTAAATTTTTCTGTTCTCCCTTTTCTATCCCTTTTAACTTTGAAAATTCCTTGGGGTCTGATCTGGAGGAGCAGAAAAAATTGGTGGTAGTAAGGGTTGAATTTGATAAATGGTAGAAATCAGAGGTATGAAGAAGGGAATGGGAAAGGTAAGAGCCATAGAGAGTAAAACAATGGCACTTGTGAGCCAAGGAAAATATCTGGAAGGTTTACCCCTCATCTTGCATCACAAAAATGGCACACAAAGAAAATTCTACATGTTTTTTAGACAATGCATGGAGAGATTCTTAAGATGGGTGGTATTGCCGAAGACCTGAGAAAGCACTGGTAGGAGTTGATTTTGAAGCAGAGGAGAAACAGACAGAAAGGCAACAGAAAAGGAGCCATCAGAGAGTTAGCTAGAAAGAAGAGAAGGGAGGAGGAGAAGGAGGAGGAGAAGGGAGGAAGAGAGCACTACTGCCACCCCTCTTTGTGAAGAGAGGACTTTCCCAGAAGAGACTTCATGTTATGGATTGTAAATTACTAAGAATTTGCATTTTACATAAATTGAACTGAATCACCAATTCAATACTTCCATTTTTTCCTGATTTTTGGAAATAAAATTCTTCCATGACACTGTGACTTTTATACACAATTAGCAATTGTAAATTCCTGTTATATTTTCCAATACCAGGGAGTCTTGGACACAAAAATTACATATACCTCTTATTAACAAAAATCTGAAATTGCAAAGCATAGAGTGAAATAGTCAATTTGATATGTAACTCTTAAATAATAGAAATTATTTTCTGTAGAAATTCATGAAAGCAAACAGATGTATATCTGCAAATATAAATAAAATATTAAAGGGCAAATAAACTCAACTCTTCTTATAGAACAAAGACATTTGAGGCATCAGTTATGACTTAGAAAAGGGATGGAGGACATTTTGTATCATGTCCCTGAGCTTTCTGACCTTAGTGTTTATGAATCTCTGGTATCTCATAAAAAATGAAGATAATAATGCTAATCCTATATACCTCACACCATTGTTGTGAGGAAAATGGTTCTTACACATTAAAGAAATGAACCAATGTGATAAATATGTGTATCAAGTATGTAAATATTATAATCTTGAGGACCTGGATATATCAGCTGATGTGATGTTTCAGAAATGAAACAAACAGAAACCATTATCCTGTCTTTGTGCAAGGCCATGTTTCACTTATATTTGGAATTCTGTGCTCTGAGTCTGATTTGCTATAACTCAAGATAAACATATCAGAGCCAGAAGGCATGTCTGCGACCAGAATCAGCTAGGTGTTGTTGAGTTTGGCTTCCAAGGATAAGCTAGAAAGATTAGGAATCTAAGAATGTGTGATGACTGAGAGTTTGTGCAACATCCATACATTCCTGATGGAAATAGGTTGAAAATATACTTGATTATTAAATCTTTATATATGCTCTGTAGTACACTAGATACAACCTCCTCAAATTAGAAACACAAATCGAAATAATAAAATAAACCAATACTTTATACGGTAGGTATAAATAATTTCCCAAGATTCATTTTTCCTAAGAAATTATCTTATTCTGAATTATAAGTGGGTTCAAAAGATCAGTTCCTGGACATTGAGAGTTGAAATACAACTTAGAGCTCCCTTAACCCAATTTATTCATTAAGCATATAAACAGAATTGGAGTGAGGTTCAGTGATTTGTCCAAAGAAGCAAGGTGACAATGATTAGAAATGTCTGAGTTCAACATCACTAATACAGAAATTTATTTTGCATAATTACATATATTTGTATTGTAATTTTTTTTTCTTCTCCATGGATGAGGAAGTGAAATGAGACAGAATTTGGAATGAAAAACAAAATAAAATACAATTTTAAAATGTTTTTTAAATCCTATTACATAAAATATAATTGGGGTAACTAACAAAATAAGTAAAAATGAAACATAAAAGAATGAAGACCTGAAAATGAGTCCTATCTCAGACTCTTGATATCTCAGACCTTGGATGAGTCACTCTCACTGTGCCTCAGTTTCCTTATTTCTAAAGAAAATAATGACACCTGCTTCATCTGTTTTTTGGTAAGGATCACAAAATTTAAAGCACTACATACATCCTTTCTTCTATTTTATGTGCATTACTGAGGCTTGGGCCTGAGCTGGAAAGGATTTCATGATTACCTATATTCCTGTCCAAACCTTTTACTTTTCACCTCAGGAAACTTTGGAAGAGAAAAGTTAATATCACTTACCCAAGATCATACAACAGGAAGGAGTAGAATCAAGTCTCAAAACCAAGTCTTCTGAGAATTGGGACTCCAAGTTCTTTGTTCTTTTGAATATACCACACTCAGAAGATTGGAAAATCCAGATATTCTAATTATACATACAATGCCATTACCACAGCACCACTGCAGCCTCTCTAGGTGGTAGGAAATTAGAATATTTTAATTGGCTTTAAGAGAGGATAGCTAGACATATTGCTTCATGTCATTGGAAGAGAAAGAATCCTAGGTTTTAAGGATCATGGACTTAATACTGTAGAGCAATTCTCTCATATTTATTGTCTAGTATCTCTCATTCTTATTCTAGAAAAAAAAGCCGATACTTTATCCTCTCCCAGACTTCTTTCCTTTCCTTAAACTGGTTCTTAGAGGAATATTGTGAGAAAATTTTAGAAGAAAATTAGGCACTTAAAGTTTTCAACAATGTAGCTGAGCATAGAAATCACGGTCCCACCAGAGCAACAGACTAGGACAAATGCTACCAATAGTGTAACAGTGCCATGAGCCAAGTCCTATGCTGAGTTGAGTTTGTAAACCCCCAAATACATGAACGATGCTACAAGGTCCAGCATTATTTAGGGGGAATACAGTTTCACATCTCTATCTGCATATAAATTAATGTGAGTTATGCCAGTATGTAATTCAAGAAATCTAGAATAAAGAACTTGATAGATGAGGAGAAATGAATACAGTTTTGGGCTGGGGAGAAAGGTTTGATAATCTCAATGGAAACAAAACTGTAATAGGTATCAGTTGTCTGGAATTGTATTTTAACCCTCAATGAAGTTATTATGCCTGGTACTAAGTTTTAGGTAGGTGCATGACCCTTAGATTTGCAGCAAAAAAACAACAGTAACTGCAAGAACAAAGCTTAACACAAATAAACAAAAACAAATGTATATAATGCAGCAAATATAACATCATAGAAAGCACAGTACATGTGCCTTGTACAAATGTACAGTACACAGTACAAATGCAAGTTTTCTCCAAAGGATGTGATTCTCCTCCTACTTCTTTGATTTTTGTCTCTATTTCCTTCACTGGTTAATCTAGGATTTTAGTTTTTCATTCTTCTAGTTTTTCTTTATGTTCTATTCTTTTACCCATTTTGTCCTCCATGCTATCAATTCAATGAATATGAACCTCAAATCTGTATCACCATCCCTTATCTCTCTTATTTCAACCTCCCTGTTGGGCATTCCTCTCTGGGAATTTCACCACCACTTAAAACTCATACACAAAACTAAATTCCCCTGAAGTTGATCACCTTCCAACTTTTCCAGTTTTAATGTTGGCACCACCAGCTTCTCAGTCACCCAGTCTGGAGTCCTTTTAAAATTCTGTCTCTCACTCAGTTCCCTCAAATTAATCACCAAGGTCAAGTGATTCTGCCTCCAGAATGTCTCTTTATTCCATCTGCTTTTTTCAATCCTGTTGCAATCATCCTAGTTCAGACCCTCACTCATTATCCCTCTTCTAAAGTATAGTAACAAACTAATTTAGCTAGCTTGCCTATGTTTATCCCCTCCTACTTGCTCCCCACCAAGTAGCCCAGACCCTGAATGAATCAGTAGTACCAATGCACAGCTTTTAATATGTAGTGCTATACTCAAGTGCTCTCCATGGTTTCTAACTATGTGTAGCCTAAAGGCCATTATCTTGTAACATGAAATTTAAAGGTCACACAGAATGAAGAGTCTTAAAGTGGACTGCCCAGCTAGATATCCTTATTTCACAAGTGTCTCATCTTTTCTACTACGTGATAATGTGGGAAAAGCAATAAGATTTGATTTAAATGGCCTCTGTACAAATCCTATCTCTATCACATGATCCTAGGTAAAGCATTTCATCAATTTGCATCCCCATTTTTCCCATTTGCAAAACTAGAAATAATCCTCAATGCATATTCTATTGGGTGATTGTCTAGAAAGTGGCTTGAAAATCTTAAACTTCCTTATAAATAATGTCTAATAATTAACAATTTAATTTGCGATTTAAATTCCTTGAGGTCATTTTGCATTCTCTAGAGCACTTAGCACAATGCCTTGCCCACAGTATTTGCTCAATAAATGTCTGTTGAAGAATAAGGGAGAAAGGATAGAGGAAGGGAAGGTGGGAGGGAGTAAATGAATGACTAGATTCACATCCTTTTTCCAATGAGGAAAACATGAATTTTCCCAGTCCTTTGCTGCTGACCTGCTAGATGTAAGCTCTGAGTCAGGAGGTACATTTCAAAACCTTAAAAAAGGTGAAAGGAGATAATCGCTTCTTTGCATTGAAGATTCTTCCTAAGAACAAACTCCAAAAGAATAATAATGTAAGTAATCCCGTTCTCCCCCTACTCCTGAGTATATGAGTAGAAATTGCCTTTCTCCCACAGGGGATGTAATTGCCCTGAACTCCCTTGGTGTTCAGGAGAATAAGAGACAAAATAACAGATCTAAGTGTTTACACATTTGATCTGTATTGTTGATACTTATTATGCATGTGTATTTTATTTAGAACATGAATGTTCCTTTAAGAAAGAAAAAAACAGGTTTTATGAATAATTGTTTCTGCATACTTTGTATATGAAGAATTTAGAAACTCTATTCTTGATAAAATATTTTTAGAATATTTTCAGCCAAATGATGAACAATAGTACCTTTCTGATCTCTAAAGTCGTTATACTTTAGTTTGATCCTCAATCTCTTTGGTGATATCTCCTTTTTTAACCAGAAATAATTTTTAGTCACAGCCAGAAAAGGAGTCAGTGTGGGCCAACAGGAGGCAGAATTCTTCATTCTCACTGTTATTTCATGTTTACTGTGCAAATGAAACCTTTCCAGTCTCAACTTTTGAGCCAAGGAAGGTATTTAGTATGAAACTTCCTTGGAGGAAGGATGAGCATGAAGCATACAGACTTGAATTCTTCCATCTACCAAATAGGCCACTGTTGACATAGTCACCAATGTGGCAGGCACCTTGTTGCCACTAATCATTGAACTCATATCGCAACACAGTAAAATTACAGTCACAGAATCAAAGAGTAGAAAAGAAGGGCAGATATTATCTAGCCTAGTCAGGATTTGAACAGGACCCCCCTCTGCAAAATCTCTGACAATGATAAATTTACCATCCAACCTTTTCTTTAAGTCCTCCAGAGAGGAAGAACCCCTTCTTATCAAGGTAGTATCTTCTGCTACCACTAGGTAGTTCTAATCATTAATAACTTTCTTCTTTTCTTCTTATAACCAGTCTAAATTTATGGCTGCACAATTTCAATGCATTTCTACCAGTTCTGCCTTTTGGGATCAAGCCCAATAAGTCTAATCCATCTTTGTAAAATGTTACCTTTCTTATTCTTAAAGATCATCCCTCCCACTATTTTTCCTTGAACATTTTGAAAAGTGCAATTAGAGAAGAGAGATTCCTCTCTCCCTATTGGGCATACATTCTTTTTTTAAATAGTGTTTTCCCCAAATATGTGTCAAGACAATTTTTAATATTCATTTTTAAAGATTTTGAGTTCCAAATTTTTCTCCCTTCCTTCCTTCCTTCTCCTCTAATTGAAATGGTAGACAATTTGATATAGGTTATACACATGCCATCATGTAAAATGTATTTCCATATTAATCACAGTTGTAAAAGAAGAAACAGAACAAAAAGAAAAAAAGTCATGAAAAAAATAAAGTAAGGGTTAAAAGTATGCTTCGGTCTGCATTCAGAATCCATCAGTTTTTTATCTGAATGTGGATAGAAATTTTCTTCCTGAGTCCTTTGTACTTGTCTTGGATCATTGTGATGCTGGGAAGAGTTAAGTCATTCATAGTTGATCATCACACAGTGTTTCTCAGTGTCTACAATGTTTTCCTGGTTCTGTTCATTTCACTTTGCATAATCACTTCATACAAATCTTTCCAGGTTTCTCTGAAATGGGCCTGTTCATAATTTCTTATTGCACAATAGTATTCTATTTCTTTCATATGCCACAGTTTGTTCAGTCATGCCGCAATTGATGGACAACCTCTGAGGTTCCAATATTTTGCCACCACGAATAGGACTGCTATAAATATTTTTGCACGTGTAGGTCCTTTCCCCTTTTTAATGGTCTCTTTGTGATGCAGACCTAGTAGTGGTGTTGCTGGATCAAAGGATATGCAGTTTGGTTGCCCTTTGTGGATAATTCCAAAGTGTTCTCCAACATACTTGAATCAGTTCACAACGCCACAAACAGTATGTTAATGTCCAATTTTTCTACATCTTCTCCAACATTTATTGTTTTCCTTTCTTATATTAGCAAATCTGATAGGGTGGTACCTCAAAGTTGTTTTATTTTGTAATTCTCTAATCAAAAGTGATTTAGAGCACTCCTTCATATGCCTATAGATACAGCTTCAATTTCTTTATCTGAAAACTGTTTGTTCATATCCTTTGACTATTTATCAATTGGGGTAGGGATTGTATTCTTATAAGTTTGATTCAGTTCTCTATATGTTTGAAAAATGAACCCTTTATCAGAGACATTTGCTGTAAAGATTGTTTCCCAGCTTTCTTTCTAATCTTAGTTGCATTGGTTTTGTCTGTGCAAAAACTTTTTAATTTAATATACTCAAAATTATCTATTTTACATTTCATAAGGCTCTCTATCTCTTGTTTAGACATGAATTCTTCTTTTCTCTGTAGATCTGACAGGTAAACTATTTCCTGTTCTTCTTCTAATTTGCTTATGGTGTCACCTTTAATGTCTAAATCATATACCCATTTTGACCTTATATTGGTATATGATGTGAGATATTGATCTATAATCTGTTTGCACTGTATTGTTTCCCAGTTTTACCAGCAGTTTTTTGTCAAATTTGGGTTCTTATCCCAAAGCCTGTGGTCTCTCAGTCTTTTTTAAATTTAATTTTATTTCATTTTTTGGAGGGGTGAAGGCAGGGCAATTGGGGTTAAGTGACTTGCTCAAGTTCACATATCTAGTAACTGTCAAGTGTCTGAGACCAGACTTGAACTCAGCTCCTCCTGACTCCAGGGCCAGTGATCTATTCACTGTGCAACCTAGCTGCCCTGATTTTTCAGTTTATCAAACACAAAGTTACTATGGTGATTTAGTACTGTGTCTCGTATACCTAACCTTTTCCACTGATTCATCTCTCTATTTCTTATCCAGTACCAGATAGTTTTGATTATTAGTGCTTATAATGTAGTTTGTGATCTAGTATTACTAGGACCACTTCCTTTGTAATTGTTTTTCCTTAATTCCTATGATGTTCTTAACCTTTGTTCTTCCAGATATATTCTTGTAACTAAACTCCATTGGAATCTGAGATATCATCAAGTTGAGCTGAGTTCATGAGAAGATTAAAAAATATAACAGCTGGAGCTGGTGTCCTCCTCCTGATATGACAAGATCCAGAAGTAAGATCCTTTCTGGTTTTAGCATATAACTTCCAGTTCTTTCCAAAAAGAGCACTGCACTGCCCTAGGTCACAATTTTAGCTGAATTTGATGCTGAAAAATGTGGAGAACAAAGCTAAACATCGCCTCGCATCTCACTCAGGAGCAGACTTAAGAGATACAGCAGAGATGACTTAAGGAGCAACAAGTGGACATGACAGAAAGACATCAAGGCCCTATAGGCCATATGTGTTCTTAGAAAAAAAGAATTAAATATTTTATTTGTTTTAATCGGCCAGGATCCACCTTTTGCCCTCAAACCCCACCTCACACATATATTGTTACCCCACAAAACTGAAAACAACACAAAAATAAAACTCATTAAAAACATGTTTACCCAATCAAAACAAATCTCCAATTGGCCTTGTACAAAAACAAATGATCTCATTCTGCATGCTGAGTTCTTCTCTTCTCTATGAAGAGGTAGTTAGCATATTTCATCTCTAGTTCACTGGAATTCTGGTTAATCATTACACTAAAAAAGAGTTTAACACACTAGTATTCTATTGATAGAAAAAAGACTATTTTCTTTTATTAATAACCAATATACAATACCCAAAGATCCTCTTTTTATTATTAGTAATCATTTATTAGTAGGTCAGTTAGTGAGTTTTTTCCCCTCTTTTTTACTTCCTTTTGAAGGACAGGGCTGGCAGTGAGACATTCTCCTCAACCTTGGGCAACACTTCACCCAACAGGGAGAGCTTATTTCTTGTTAAAGGATAAAGAGAATCTAAACTAGGTGTATTCCAGCCCATTGCTCAACTCAGATACAATGGAATGGAAAATAGGCTCTTTTGTGTATATATATTGTGTACATATATTCTTCTGGAAGCAGAATGATCTGAGAAAATGCTGACATGATCAGGACAGTTCCCCGGACCTTTGTTAGAAAAAGTCCTCCCCTCATTATAATATTCATTCTCTCACTAATTGTTAACCAATCAGAATTCGTTTTTGCCCTCTGTGACATCCCCTTTTCCAAGGATATTTAAACATTCAGCAGCCTCCATATGGGGTCTTTGGTTTCTGAAAGAACCACTGACCTACATTTATTGATTCTCTGCTAAGCTAATTAATAAATTTATTATTAATTCCCCAGAAACTATATCTCTCAGACTTTTAATTCATCTCACTATCACCTTTATATGCCATAATGTGTTCATCCACTCCTCAATTTATGGGCAGTCCCTCAGATTCTGGTTGTTTTTTGCTTCAGAAAATCTTAGGAATATTTTTGTGCATCTTTAGAGCTTGTTTTACTTCGGACTAATCCCTCCCTTAATCTACCATCCCTCTAATTTCCCCTTCTCACTTACCCTTCTTTTTCTTCTATTTTCCTATTGAGTAAAATGAATTATTATGACTAACTCCATGTGTATGGGTAGTCTTCTTTCTTTTGATCAGTTCATATGAGAGTGAAATTCAAATGATAGCCACTTTCCACATTCTTCCCCCTCCTTGTTCATGTGCCTACACAAATCTGTAGTTATTTTGAACTACTTGCCCACCATGATTATTATTATCAAAAAAAATTTCCCTAAACTTCCTTCCCCTTTTTCCTTCCTTCCTCTTTGTATAGTTCTTCCCTTTCTACATTTTTTTTCTTAAGATCAAGACATACAGAACTACTCCAAACCTTGCCTAATTGGAATCCCTCTGTGAACCCTGATGATGATGAGATTCAGATGGGAAAATGTATCATCTCCCCATATTTGAACATAAGCAATTTATCTTTGTTAAATACTTTAAAATTGTTCATTCATATTTACATTTTTATGCTTCTCTTGAAGCATGAACTTCAAAGATTCTTCACACTTTTCTTTTTATCAGGAATGTTTGGAAGACCTCTATTTCATTAAAGGTCTGTTTTTACCATTGTACTATCATACTATTTTGCTGGCTAAGTTATTTTGGTCTGTAAGTACATATACATATACATATACATAATGGTACATTCTGGATTATATTATTCCAAGATCTTGATTCCCTTACAATGGTGGCTGCCAAATTACATTTTTTTTATCCTGCCTATTCCTCTTTGGTAGTTGAGTTCTTTCTCTTTGACTGTTGCAGTGTTTTTTTTTTCTTTGACTTGGAAGCTTTGCCTTTTGACTGTGATGTCTCTGGAAGTTTTTATTTTGATGATCCTTTCTAGAAGTAACCAATGGATTCTTTTTATTTTCACTTTACACTCTGCTTCTAAGAGATCTGGGAAATTATTTATATGTCTCTGTGTGCATGTATATACATATATACATGTTTGCATGCATGCATACATACATACATATAGAGAGAGATGTGTGTGTGTGTGTGTCTGTATTTCTTGGAGAAGAATGTCTAGGATCTTTTCTTGTCATAGTGTTCAGATAGTCCAATACATTTTTTTCTTCATATATTTTCCAGGTCAATTATTTTTGCTCTAAAATATTTTATACTTTCTTCCATTTTTTTTTTAGCTCTTTGACTTTGTTTTAATATTTCTTATTGCTTCACAAAATCACTGATGTCTCTCTAGTCCATCTTAATATTTAATAGTTTGTTACTTGGGCAAGATTCTGAATCTCTTGTGCTAAGTTGTTTACTCACTTTGCAAATATTTCTTCCATAGCTCTCATTTCTTTTGCATTTTTTCCTCAAACACCCTCAGTTCATTTATAAAAAAAAAGAAAAATTTCTAAAGAATATTTTTTAACTCTTGCTTCATCTTTTTCATAAATCCTAGCAAGGCCTGCGTCTACATTGTATTTTTCTCTTAGACATTGTTTGTTCTAGAGTCATGTTCTGGAGGTGTTCTGGAGTCACTTCTCCATTTCCTCATTTGTTTGTGTCTTGAGCATCACTGACATCCTTCTGGTATAGCTTATTATGGCATGGTTCTTTTCTGGTTTGCTCATTCTACCAGCCCACTTTCTGACTTCAGGCTTGATGTTAAGGCTGTGCTCTATGGAACTCCTAGAGGACAGGTTGGGGCTTGTCATATTAATGTTTTTGTTTGTTTGTTTGTTTGTTTGATTTTTACTGAATTTTATGTTATTCCAGGATCTTGGGAACAGGTTGGAGACTTCAAAGTTTTCAGTATTCCCAGAGTTGTCTGATCCAAGGCAAAGTGTGATTATTACCTTACTGGTACAAACTCTATAAGTCTCATTTCAGAGAAAAACCTTCAAAAATTTATATGAACTTTTGCAAACCAAATTGAGTACAACCAGGAGAACAATCTACATACACAGTAACAGCACGATTGTAAACATAATCAACTGTGAAAGACTTAATAACTGTGATCAATACAGTGATCAACCATAACTCAAAAGGGCTTGTAATATAAAGTAGCAGTCACCTCCAAATAGAGAATTAATAGAGTACACATTGAAGCATAATTTTCCTTTATTTTTGTTACATTTTTGGGATCACGGCTAATATGGAAGTATGTTTTGCATGACATCATATATAAAGAATTTTCTGCTTGTTGCTTTCTCAATGGGTAGGGGAAGGTATGAGTGTTAGTAGAGAACTTAGATGTAAAAGCAAAATTGAAGAAAGAAGGAAAAAAATAAAGTGTATGTGTAGAATGTGAGCAAAATAAGATAATATCTATGGAGATATTGAATGTTTTCAGAAAATAACAGAATAACTATGATATAAAATCATGTCTTCACTAAAACTTAGTGGTAGTAGTAGTATGTGTACTATTACTACTACTACTACTACTACTACTACTACTACTACTACTACTACTACCACTACTACTTCTACCACTACTACAAGAATAACAGTAGTAACAACAACAACAACAGTAAATGCTGTGCTCAGACCTGAAGCTGATGCCCTTTGTTTGACTATAGTGGAGTGCTGAGTGGTTACCAACACATTCATATTGCATATTCTGCCTTCTTAAAATAGAATTAAAAATTGCTTTTTAAGTCCTTTAAATACCCAGAAGTTTGAAAGGACCCCCCCCACACACACACTAGTTCACTTTGGTCTAATTACTAAGTTTTTACTTCCTATGGAACTGAAATTCTCCTTTCAGTAACACCCACCCAGAGCTTTGGTTCTTTCTGTGGCCGGTTAGGACAGGTTGCCAAATTTGTGTGTCTGTGTTTAATTAATTCTTTGATTTAATCATTATTTGTTGAATATTTCTTTATTTTTCTTCCTTGTATTTTTCTTTTATTTCTTTCTTTGTCTCCCTACCTCAGTTTTATTTTTCTTTTTAGAGACTTCAAATGAATCAGTGGGCATGAGGTGTAATGATATCCATAGGAGCTAACTAGACCCTGTGTTCATCTGGAAGCATAGAGGATAGCGTATTCTCTAGGATACCATCTTATAAGTTCAGTTCTGGGCAACATAACTTAATAAGGACATGATCCCCCTAGTCACCCAGGTTCACAACGTAGGCTCAAATCCTTACTCACTCTCATACCCAATATGCAATTAGTTGCTGAGTTTTGAAATCATTTCTATCTTCATAAAATCTCTCCATATCTATGACAAGTAAATTATTCCTTGCTCTCCTAATTTGCTTATCATATCACCCCTTAAATCTAAATCATGTTCTCATCTTGGTACATGGTAGAGAATGTTGGTCTATACCTAATTTCTGCCACATTATTTTCCACTTTCCCCAGTAGTTTTTGTCAAATAGTGAGTTCTTATCCTAGAAGTTGGGATTTTTGGATTTATCAAATTCTAGATTACTATGGTCATTTACTACTATGTCTTGTGCACCTAATCTATTCTACTTATCTACAACTTTATTTCTTAGCTAGTGCCAGATAGTTTTGATGGTTGCCTCTTTATAATGTAGTTTAAGATCTGGTACTGTTAGGTCCCCTTTTTTGCATTTTTTTCCCCATTAATTCCCTTGATATTATTGACTTTTTGTTCTTCCAGATGAATTTTGTTCTTATTTTTCTGTCTCTATAAAATAATTGTTAGGTAGTTTGATTGGTATGGAACTGAATAAGTAAATTAGTTTAGGCATAATCATCATTTTTATTATATTGTCTTGGCCCTACTCATGAGCAATTGTCATATTTCCAGTTCTTTAGATCTGACTTTATTTGTGTGAAGTGAGTTTTGTTAGTGTTCATATAGTTTCTAGGTTTGCCTTGGCAGGTAGACTCCAAAATATTCTGTATTGTCTGTAGTTCTTCGAAATGGAATTTTTATTTCTATCTCTTGCTACCGGGGAGGAGTTCTTTCTTTAGTGAATTTTTATACCACTTTTTTTTTTTTCCATTTGGCCAGTATTGCTTTTCAAGACATTCTTTTCTTCATTGTATTTTGTGTCCCTTTTACCATTTGTCCAATTCTGTTCTTTAAGATGTTATTTTATTCAGTATTTTTAGTACCTCCTTTCTCAAATTGTTGATTTTTTTCATGATTTTCTGGCATCACTCTTGTTGCTCTTGCCAATTTACTCTACTTCTGTTACTTGATTTTTAAAATCCTTTTTGAGCTCTTCCATGGCCTGAAACCAATTCATATTTTTTTTTGAGGCTTTGCATGAGGCAGTTTTGACTTTGTTGTCTTTTTCTTAGTATGTGCTTTGGTCTTTCCTGTTGCCATAGTAATATTTTATGCTCAGTATCTTTTCCTGCTGTTTACTCTTTTTTCATATCTATTTCTTGACTTTTAACTCTGTGATAAAGTAGGGCTCTGCTTCTGGAGTGGAGGGGCCATTGTCCCAAGTTTCAGGTTTTTTGCACATGTTTTCAGAGATAATTTTAAGGACCTGAAAGTTTTTATTTCTTCCAAGGTGGTATTCTCTAAAGAGAGGTCTGTTTATTACTCTCCTGTACTGTGCTCTGGTACATGAATGACCATAAGCACTCTTTTGCGCCCTGAAACTGTCATCAGGGTCCCAGATCCTCTGCAGTTTCTAGCTTTTTTGTGTTAATGCTCCTTGTCACCCTGGGACTGAGATCCAGGACCGTGACACAGATTCATGAATGGGCAATGCAGCAGAGTCCTGCCACTAGTGCCAGCAAAAGTACCCCTGTAATCTTCTTCTGACTAGTTGTCTTCCCTTCATAACATCTGTTGACTAAGAGGTCCAGAAACCTCCACTCTCCACTTTGATTTAGTTGCCTTCAATACCTGCTTCTGATTTCCTGGGGCACAGCCTCCACTGAACTGGGCTCTACTCTCAATTTTGTGCAACAGACCTTTCCTGCTAAGTTGTCTTCAGCTAGAAAATTTTTTCATCCTCTCCTTTTGTAGGTTCTGCTGCTCCAGAATCTGTTTTGAGTTACTTAAATTTGTTTGGAAGGGTTCTGAGGAGAGCTCAGTTGGGTGCCTACTTTTTCTCTGCCATCTTGGCTCCCCCCAAAATACTTTTACAATAAAACAAATAATTAGTCTTTCATTTGCATTTCATTTTTCAAAATTCCTTTCAATTATTTCATCTCTATTGATAGGACTGGAGAAGTTAAGTCTTTTGCCAAAGGGTACAGAATAAATTGAACAAGTACAGGATCAGAAGAGTAGCTGCTGTAAAACACTGAACTTGAAGTAAGAGAAGACTTGAGTTGAAGACATAGGTCTGCTACTTATTGAACTGTGGTATTGGAAAGGGCCCTTAGCTTCTATATCTATAAATTGCTTAGATAAATGCATGATATCATTTCAATCAATCAATAAACATTTATTAAGTCCCTATCATGTGTCAGGCTATGGGATAAAGGCTGAGAATACAAAAACAAAAGAAAAGAAATAGTTACCACCTTCTTGGAGTTTACAATCTAATGAGGGAAGGTAACAATAAGAATGATAATGATAATTCATATCTAATATTTATATAGTTCTTTCTATGTGCTAGGCATTCTGCTAAGTGTTGTGAAGTTATCATCTCATTTGGTCTTCACAACAATCTGGCAAGGTAGGTGCTATTATCTCTATTTTGCAGATGAGCAAAGTGAGGTAAACAGAGGTGAAGTTACTTGTCCAGTGTCATAGTGTCTGAAGCTGGATCTGAACTTAGGTCTTCCTGACTCCAGATCAGGTGCTCTATCCACTATGCCACCTAGGTGCCCCATTGTATATATTAGAAAACTGCAAGTGTATCTTCATTGGAAAAAAAAGAGACAAAATGGAGACAGCTTTTATTGCATACACACACACACAAACACACCATGGATATATATTTTATTATGTTACTATACACACATATTACATAGATATTGTTATTATTATATATACAGTGTGTATATACATGACATTAAAATGGAACCTCTGTGCCATTTTAAAAAAGACTTTAGGATTTTTTAGAGTTTTTCATATTTTTGTGAGGTTTTCATTTCACTAAGAGCTATTTTGGCTAAAGGATTTTTTTTATCATCTATGGATTTAATCCTACTGTTTGAAGTGTTTTACTTTTTTAATGTGTGTTATGGGAATCTGAAGATCTTCCCTGCCCCTAGGCCCTTTGCTAATGTGGCTACGTGACTCTGAGGACCCTTGGATATTTGAAAGTATACTCTGTTCCCTAATAGGCTGAATGTGGTCACGTGGAGCCTG
>CM053588.1:213371378-213388170 GCA_028646515.1 Pseudochirops corinnae | reverse complement strand
CTTTTCCTCCTGAACTAGGTACATGATATGTTTGATTAAAGTAAGATTGTTAACCCATTTTGAGTTGCTTTCCTTTAGAAAAGCAGATCTAAGAACCTGTGCTAGTAGCCGCCCTAGGCATGCTAGGGTGCTTGCTGTTACAGAAGTGTGTTTTGTAATTGTGTTCATTTAGTTCCTGGGTTTATCTTGGCAGGTAGCCTCCAACTATTTTATATTGTCTATAGTTATTTTAAATAGAAATTCTCTGTAACTTGCTATAGAAAGGAGTTTTTCTTTGATGAATTTTTGTACCTCTTTTTTCATTATTTGGTCAATTCTGCTTTTTGAGGCATTCTTCTCTTCTTCGGATTTTTGTGCCTCTTTTACCATTTGATCAATTCCATTTTTAATATGTTATATTCTTCACTATTTTTAGTACCTCCTTCCTCAAACTGTTGACTTTTTTCGGGACTTTCTGGCATCACTCTCATTTCTCTTGCCAATTTTCTCTACCTCTCTTATTTGATTTTTAACATCTTTCTTGAGCTCTTCCATGACCTGAAACCAATTCATATTTTTCTTTGAGGCTTTAGATATTGAAGTTTTGACTTTGTTGTCTTTTGAGTTCGTTTTTGATCTTCCCTGTCACCATAGTAACATTCTCTACTCAGGATCCTTTTCTGCTATTTGCTCTTTTTTTTTAACTAGCCTATTTCTTGACTTTTAACTCTGTGATAAAGTAGAGCTCTGCTTCTGGAGTAAAGGGGGAATTGTACCAAGTTGCAAGTTTTTTGTGCAGTTGCTTTCAGAGACAATTCTAAGGACCTGTAAGTTATTGTTTTTTCCAAGGTGGTATGATCTAGAGAGATATATGTTTACTACTGTTCTGTATTGTGCTCTGGTCTGTGAGTGGCTACAAGCACTCTTTTCTACCCTGAAACTGTCACCAAGATCCCAGCTCCGCTGAAGCTCTAAGCTCTATTGTTTTAGTTCTCCTTATTGCTCTGGGAATGAGATCCAGGACTGCGACACAGATCCACACATGGGCAATGCAACAGAGTCCTGCCCCTGGTGCCAGCAAAGGGACCCCTGCAATTTCCTTCTGACCTGTTGTCTGCCTCCCCCCTTACCAACTGTGGGCTGAGAGGTCCAGAAACCTCCACTGCCTCCACTCATTTAGTTGCCTTCAATGCCATTTCCTGGGGTATAGCCTGCACTGGGCTGAGCTCTACTTTCAGTCTGGTGCAATAGAAGTTTCTTGTTGATCTTCTAAGTTGTCTTGGGTTGGAAAATGTTTTCACTGAATCCTTTTGTGAATTCTGCCACTCCAGAATTTGTTTTGAGTTATTATTTTAAGTTATTTGGAGGGGTTCTAGGGAGAGTGCCTACCTTTTCTCTGCCATCTTGGCTACCTAAAAATACTTTTACAATAAAACAAATAGCTAGCAAATGGTTATCCCTCTCATTTGCATGCCACTTTTACTTTTAAACCCATTTCCTCACAATTATTTCATTTGCATCTCCATTTATAGGATTGGAGAAGTTGTGATTTGTCCAAGGATATAGAATAGAGTGAGTAAGTACAGGATCAGAAAAGTAGCTGGCATAAAGCACTGAGCTTAAAGTAAGAGAAAACTTCAGTTGAAGTCTTATTTATTAGTTGTGTGATACTGGATAAATCTCTCAACTTCTACATCTATAAATTACTTAGATAAATCCATGATATCATTTCATTCAATCAATCAACATTTATTAAGTGCCTACCATAAGTCAGGCACAAAGTAAAGGGCTGGGAATATAAATACAAAATAAAATAGTCCCTGACATCTTAAAGCTTCAATCTAATGAGATAAAATGATGAGGAGGAGGAGGATGATGATGAGGATGATGATTTGAAATTAGGCCTCCCTGACTCCAGATCAGGTGCTCTATTCACTATGCCATCCAGGTGTCCCCTTATGTATATTTGAATGCTTCAAGCACTGGATTAGTAGATTTGAAAATTATCAGCAAAGATATAATAATTGAGTTTATGGTGGCTGATAAAATTACCACATGAAATAATTCATGCACAGATCATCACACTCTGTGGCTAAAGGCCAAATCCAACCTACAATCTGTTTTTCGTCCAGTCCAAGAAGTAAGGATGGTTTTACGTTTAAAAAAAAAAAAAAGCTTGAGACATGGGGCTCATACAAGATCCACAATGCAGGCTGGATGTGGCTCTCAAGTTATGGTTTGCTAACTCTGGTATAGAATAAAAAGAAAAGGGGACCCAATGCAGAGCCCTGAGGAACATCCACATTTGGCAAACATAACCTAGAACAAGATTAGTAAAGGCTAAGAAGAGCTCAGATAAGAGAACCAGGAGAGTGGTATCCCTTAAATCCCAGGAGATAAGATTATCAAGGAGAAGAGGGTAATCAACATTTCCAAAGGCTGCAGGGAAGTCAAGAAAGATGAGATTTGAGAAAAAGCCAAAAGATTTGGCAATTAAGTGATCATTATGAACTTTGGAAAGAGTAGATTTGGTTGAATGATGAGGTTGAAAGTTAGACAGTAGAATTAAGAAGAATGGGAGGAGAGGATGTGAAAGCACTTACTGTAGGGGGTTTTCTCAAGGAATTTAGCCCCAATGGCAAGAAATTATATATGGTGATAATTAATAGGGATGAATAGATCAATTGATAATCTTTTGAGCATGGGAGAGACATGAAATATATATTTTATGCACTTGGGAAGTAATCAGGGAGACATTGAAGATAATTGAGGGAGGAGGCAATCTGCTGGAGAAGACAAGATCCAATGCATTCACTTGTGTATGTAGAGATGTTTGCTCTGGCAAGAAATGTTACCTTAGCATGTGAAAGAGGTGAAAAAGAGGATATGGTGGCAAACAGAATCTGGATAATATGAGATAAAGAATAGAAAAAATTTGAGGGGGCATTCGAGGGGAATGGGATTAAGTATTCAGAAAGTGAGGGATGGTGGATGATCTATAGAGAGAAATTTGTTAGTCCTTTAGGGAAAATTTTAGAAAAAAATTTCCATGTCAGTAGAATCATGATGTCTGGGTCATTATTGAATGTTATCATTTAAATTTTTAGAATTGTATTTTCTTCTACTTAATCATTTTGTATTGAATGTGTTCTCCTCATCTTTTAAACTAGTTCTTTCTGACAATGATACTTTTCTTTGCACTATAGTGATGCTAATTGATCCACAGAGTCTCTCTTTCCATCCCAATTCTCCTGGTTATCCTGTCCCAAGTTCCTGAATGTACTTAAATTAAAATTTTTTTCTTGATTTTGTTTGTTTTTGTGTCTCTTCCTTTTTTAACCCTTAATTTTTATCTGCCCATGTGAGCATGTGATTGAATGTTTTCTCTCCCCTAACTTCCCTTTTAATCCTTTATTTTAAATAATACTTTTGCTGTGGCCTTTTCCAAAACATTTTTCTCTGTTTTGTCCTCATCTTCTCTTCTACTTTCTTAGGAATTTTATTTCTTGATTTGTGTCCTATATCATGTTTGTACCCTCTATTTTTCTCTGTCCCTAAAGTAGAAGTTCTTAACTACTACATTTAAAATCCATCCTCTATTTTATTTCCATGTTTGTTCATTTGTAGTTCTTTCTCCATCCTCATTATTTCCTGTTATGCTTCAATCATGAAAATATTAATTCAAGAAGAAGTAATGTTCAATAGAAACAGCAATTTGAATCTGAAATCACTCTGTCAGGTCAAGCAACACAATCTCAACTCTTTTCAATTTTTATCATGATTACAGTTCATTCTGAATACCAGCATAACACATACTCTGGCACTAATTCTGAATCCTGACATTGCCAGATTGAATCCAAAGAAGATAGTGTCTATTGTTTCTTGTGAGGTTCTAGAGATAACCTGAGTAGTTAGAAATGATTTCTAGTACCGTTGCTCATGAGGTTCTCAATGTTAATTAGCCATCCAGAAGGGATATTTGTTTATGTAGTATACTAAGAATAGTTGGCACAAAACATTCCTCCAAAAGATTTGGGCATGCTCTCCCACAATGATACAAAAAGTCTCTGGGGACAGTGGGCTAGAGAGGACATGTGACTAAGGGACAAACTCAGAGTTGTTTGTTTTTGGATAGAAGTCATGTTTCCCCCCTGGAGTTAACATGAGGTTGCCCTGATAAATTCAATGACACTTTCCTGGGTTCTGAGGGTTGGAACTCCCACAGAATTTTGAAACTGTGCTTCTCTCCTTGTCCAAAAAAGCTACACTCTCTGAAGCTTCCTTTTTGCAGTATGCCTAGTTTGTTCTTACAAAGCTCTTACTTGGATGTGATTTTTTATTACTAGTCTAGTCTCTCTAATAATATAGTCAAAGGTGAGGAGGAGGGAAGGAATATGAGGTTCCCTCTGGACTCCTCAGTTGTTTTCTATCCCCTGGTTATAGACATGAGGGTCTTACTTCTCAATGTACTTCCAAAGCTCAACTTATTTCCTGCTCAAAACATTTTTCTAATACACCTAGTCCAAGAGGATTGTGTGTGTTTGTGTCTATCTGTCTGTGTATGAGATTCTTTCAATGGATTCTAATACATGTGTCAACTAATTTCATCCAATAACTTGAAGCATGTCACTCTATGAACCTAACGTACACATTTAGTTGATAGATTTGTTCAGTGAAGGTGTCTAGGAATTGTTAACACGTACTTTACATATTTGATTGAGTCTGTAGTTCAACCTGAAAAACATTCTTACCTGGTATTCATGTGAATTATCATCTTGTTAGTTACATTAATGGAGGTGAGTTACCCTTCTTACACCAGATCTGTTTACTTATGCACAGTTCACCTGTAGACTTCTGTAGCGCAAATTTCCAGCTCCTCTCTGTCTCTTAAATAACCCTTACTCTTTTAACCAAAGTATCACTTATTCCTCCCACAAAAATAATTGATTCACTTATATGAAGTCCTAGAATTTAATCCAAGAAGTATTAATTTAGCTTATCTTCTTTCCCTTTTCCTAAATCTTTAAATTCTCTCCAATCTTTACACACTCAGGTTTTGTTTTTTTATCCCTCAATGGTCTTTCTTTGTTCTTTGTTTTACCCCTCCATTCAATCCCATTTTTTAAATGTTCCCCTATAAACATAAGACCATTGATTTCATTTCTAAGTTATTTCTTCATGATTATACATAACTTCCCTGAAATTATATTACTCATCATGTCTGCAAGTTAAATACTGTTGTGAATATTGTCTGAACTTAAGAAAGTGTTAATAACATAGATTAAACTAAGAAGTGCATATATATAAATTACATACACACATCAGCTCTGTTTAGCAGTACACCTCTGTATTGCTCTATAAATATTGCCTGAGATTAACAAGAATATGGTAGAAAACTCAGGGAATGAAGTCATCACCAGACTACAGGTCCAGTGTCTATAAGCAGGTAATAACAATAACAATAAACATTTATGAAACAATTCAAAGTTTGCAAAGTGCTTTATTTTCATTAATTAATTTGAACCTCACAACATCACACGTTGTATTTGTAGCTAAATTTGCAGGATTTCATCAAATACCTCTTGTTGAAGGGCAATATTTTTTTCATTGATTATTAGGCTCAGTTTTGTAGATATATTATTTTAGGTTGCCTCTTGACCCCTTTTGCTTTTCAAAATATTCTATTTCATCCTTTGCTCTGATTTCTCATGACTGTGGTAGAATCCTGGGTTATATGAATAGGCATTCCCCCATACTGGAAAATATTTCTCCTGACCACTTACAGTTCTGCTTTTTTATTATTAAAATTGTGATGTAAGGGTGGCTAGGTGGCACAGTGAATAGAGCACAGGCCCTGGAGTCAGAAGTGCCTCAGTTCAAATCCAGCCTTAGGCACTTGACACTTGGAAAAAAAAAAAACTAGCTATGTGACCTTGGGCAAGTCACGGAACCCCAACTCCCCTTCCTTCCCCCTCCGAAAAGCAAAAAAAATTTAAAAATTGTGATGTTGACCTGCTTCATGTCTTATATTTTCAAGCATCAATATTTCTTCTGGTGTTGATCTCTGCTTTCAATTAACCACTGCTTTTTTGTGTTTATTCAGAACTCTGGACAGGTTGCTAATTATTTCCTGGTGTGTATTATAGGGTGGTTATTATTGTTTTTAAACATATTTCAGGAAAACCCATGAATCTTAAGTTATACATGAATATTTTGCCTTGAAGGTTGCTTTAATTATGTCTATAATTTATGTATTCTTTTACCTTTGTTGCTTTTTGATTTTCTTCTTTCAAATTTTTCTTGCTTCTGTATGTACTTTTGTTTTAAATATGTCTGTTTTTCTCACCAAGACTTTACTTCTTTGAAGGAATGTTTGTCATATATTCAAAGTTTTATATTCTACTGTTTGTTTCATTTTTGCTTTGACAACTTATTTCCAGCTTCATATTAGTCTTAATATCTTTGTTCAACAATTTATTTTACTTTTGAACCATCATGTTGTGTCTTTCTGTTGTTATATGATTTCTGAGGAGGCTACAAATTTCTTTTTTTTCTAGGAATTCTGTTTCATAGCCCTTCATTTTATATTATTCCATAGTTGTCTGAACTCTCTGATTTTTTTTTTATAACTTGTGCTTGTGAACTTCTTAAGTGAATTACCTGCTTGTGATAAGTTTTGTACCAGGTTTTTTATTTTGACTTTCTCTCTTGGCCTTTCAGTCCTTAAATCTTTCTCTTTTAATACTGGTAACTTGTTTTTTGTTGCCATTACTCTCTTTGAACTTCTCCTTTAACTACTAAATAGACATTCATGGATGGTTGCCATGTATTACCATACATCAGGCATTGTCAGGGTCTGACCTAGGTTCCTGAGTAAAATAAATGAGGATAGGAGAAGAGACGAGAGATACAGGGTACATTTTTAAATCCATTTCCCTTGGACAGAAGCTCTTTCCATTCTATCTTAAGGATCTATACTCTAATACATACTATTTGCATCTTTCACTCATTCCTTGTAGTTATTGTTCATTCTCTCTCTGTCTCTGTGTGTGTCTGCGTGTATATGTGTGTGCACACACGCACACAATCTGTGTCTTTTCCTTTGTACAGGGTTGGGGGTGGGTGAATACAGGCTGAGTCACCATTATGGGAGATGGAAAAAACCAGGCAAGATTCCTCAGATCTAGAACTCAATACATTCTATCTTCAAGCTGCTAGCTGCCACCCAGATTTCAATCTGATTACTCTTCATTAGGTGTAACATGTTCTGTATTGAAACTATTACAAGTCACAATTAGAATTTTGTAAATCTTACACAGTGACACAAGGTACCCATTTTCTTTTTTCTAAGTCTTTTCTACGTATTTTACATGGTCCAGAAAAACAAACAATGGGTATATATCTGATGGAGTTGTACCTCTTTTGTTTAGAGAGCTGTGGTAACCAATGCTGAATATCAATTTAATCCAAGTTGATGCAAGGAAAGCCAATCCATGACAATAAGCATTGATTAAACATGTACTATATGTAAGACACTTTGCTAGATTCTAGCAATAGGAAGGTAAAAGCTTAGTGATCTGAAGGTAATTGTATATCAATAAGCTTCCACTAAAGTTGTCACTAAATATTTTATTTATTGTTATTGCTGTTGTTGTTTGGTTGTTCAATCATGTCTGATTCCATATGATCCTAGGGACGTCATCCATGGAGTTTTCTTGGCAAAGATACTGGGGTGGCTTGCCGTTTTGTTAAGTGACTTGCCTAAAGTAGTCAGCTAGTAAGTGTCTAAGGCTAGATTTTTATCTCAGATTGTCCTGATTTTAGGTCTGGTGGCCTATCTATTACACCATCTTGCTGTCATTATTGATTACTAGGGCAATGGAATTCAAATTCCATGCATTTGGAGCATAAGTATCAGCAAGCTTTGTCAAGTTGTAAAGTTTTCATGATGGACTAAATATGTATCATTTGAGAATCAGCTTAGCTAATTTCAGAAAAAGCTCATTACTAAAAAATTGGGTTTCACCTGTCAAACTTGCAAAACAACTTTCTTTACTAATCTTTGTACCTAAATAATGGAGGCAGTACATGTTGTGTCCTAGGAAAATACCTCTAATACTGAAATGGATCTGTGATATTCAGGATTTGCCTATGTTTGCCCATCCTAGGTTATCCTTGTCCATATCCTTCTACAAATTCACAATAGGCAGCCCACCCAAAATGCTAAAAGTCATACTGAAGAAATCAGGAAGTAGTAAGCGAGGAAGTTACAAGTCTATATTCTTTGACAAATCACATCATTAGGTATTAGGAGTGAACATGTCCCTAATTTTAAAATTCTCTTTTTAGAGCCATTAAATCTTAGAAGTCCATAAAAGTACAAAATCCACTCTGGAATGGAGGTTCTTAACCTGAGGTTCATGCACATGTTTTTTAAAAAATATTTTGTTAACTGCATTTCAGTAGAAATGGTTTCCTTTATAAGCCATGTATTTTATTTTCTGCATCTAAAAACATTATTCTGAGAAGGGGGAACCAAGGTTTCAGCAAAGTGCCAAAGGGATCCATTATACACAAAAAAATTAGAACCTTCTTTTCTAGAATGTTGTACTTAACATCTCGTTCTAACCTTATCACTCTCCTAGAGAATGACATCTTCTGTTTAGGACTGCTATTGTATTGCTATTATGAGAAAGCTGAAGATAGGCTAAGAGCAGTCTGAGATTGGCAAACAGTGCTTTAAAAGTAAACAAAATGAATGTTTCCTAGTTTTGTTATAATAGAAAAATATGTTTGTAGACTGGTCTGATTTTTTTTTTTTTTGGCCTCTGTTGACCTCAATTAGATTTTCAGAGTGCTATTATATAGTAATGATTGCCTGTCCCTGGTTAAGGAATTTTTCCTTATTCAAAATAAAACTTCCATGGATTGGTAGCATATTAAGTTCTTCCCAACGTCTCCCACTATAGTCTAGAAGCATGTCAGTAAGTCAGTTTTTCAAATTCTCTTCTGCCAGAGAATTATGAGTCTGGAAAGGGTAGAAAGATCCTTCAGGCATAGGGATACAGGGGGTAGAGGTTACAAAAATGGGAGGTGAAAGGATATTACATACGAACTTTGCCTACTTTATATTTGCCTAGGACAGGTAGTGTTTTTTTATTACCCTGAATAGATAAATCTTTGACTTTCATGATTCCTGAATTTATCACAGAATCTTGAAGTTAAAGCTAGAAAAATCTTTATAACTCTCTAGGCCACATCATCCACACATATTTTACTAATGAGGAAGATGAGGTCCATAGAGGTAAAATCCAAGGTTGTAATGGTTATGGGATTTGAAGAACTTTCATGCCCCTTGAACTTGCTGATGTAGCAAGAAAGGGTGGGGCAAGAGGAAGCCTGAGCTGAGCTGAAGACAGTGCAGTGACTAGAAGTGGCGGCATGAACTCCTTTTTTTTGAGCCAGACAGAATTTCTCCTAAGGACTCCTGCTGAAGACTGCTGGGCACAGGAACTGCAGGGAGCCAGAGCTGCTGGGAGCAGTTGCTGTGAGTAAGGAGAAGTAGATCTTTGCCTGAGATAGCCTATTCTGTTTTGAAGGCTTAAGAATGTGGATGTTTACTGCATTAACTACGTGTTCCAACTCTGTGGCTACTGTGATGGCTTTGACTTTCTGGTTTGGGGACTCAGTTTTCTGGTATTTGAATAAATGTTTTAGCTTTGTCCCTAAGATAGAGAGCCTGTTATATTTTGTGATTGATCACCATATAAGAACATTTATAGTTGTCATAGGCAGTGTGAATACTGCATTGTTCATATAAAGGTCAAATATTGATTTAGTGGCTTAGCCTTAGATATTAGTACTATTTCTACTTCCCCATGAAAAAAAAAATTCCAGTCATTACATGCCAATTACTTAATATCAGAAAAACTAAAGGGACATTTTTCCAGTGGTGATAGACTATACAAATTTCCCTTGATCTTTCAGTCTGAGTAAAGCCATCTTTACCTCCTTGTTTCTTAGTGTGTATACCAAGGGATTCAGCATGGGTGTGACCATTGTTTGGAAAATTGCCACGACCCTATCCACAGTGTGAATGGAGCCAGGTCTCAGATAAACAATGAGACCTGGCACAAAGAAGCAGAGGACCACAATGCAATGGGAAGCACAAGTCTGGAAGGCTTTTTGTCTGCCCTCTGCTGTCTGAATCTTCAGGATAGCACGAACAATGGACACGTAGGAAAGGAAAATCAGGAAGCAACATCCAGATGCTATCACTCCAATGTTAATGAAGATCACCATCTCATTGACTGAGGTGTCTGCACAGGCCAATTTGAGAATGGGGGGTGCATCACAAAGATAATGCTGAATCTGGTTAGGGCCACAGTAGGGCAGGCGGAAGGTCAGGGCAGTCTGGGATGCTGACTGAATAGCACCACTGAGCCATATACCTCCAGCCAAAAGGCTACAGGTTTTGCCACTCATCATGGTAGCATAGCGCAGGGGATAAGTGATGGCCAGATAGCGATCATAGGACATGACTGTGTAGAGGAAACACTCAGTGCTTGCCAGACTATAGAAGAAATAGAGCTGAGCCACACAACTGTGAAATGATATGGTCCAACCATCTGGGGAGAGCAGACCCATGAGTATCTTGGGCACAGTGACAGTAGAGAACCACATGTCGATGAAGGAGAGGTTGGCTAGGAAATAGTACATTGGAGTGCAGAGGTGGGAGTCCACCTTGATCACCAACAAGATGAGGAGGTTCCCCAACAAAGTGAGTGCATATATTACTAAGAATATTCCAAACAGTGTTGTCCCTTGTTCAGGTGCATGGGGAATACCTGTAAGGATGAATGTAGTCACAAAGGTCTTATTCTGTGTCTCCATTTAAATAATTGAGTCTTTTCCTAAAGAAGGAAAAATCATTGAGTTAATGGACAAACATTTTTAAACACCTACTATGTGTAAACCATTTTACCAGGTATTTGGAAGTACTAACAGAAAAATGAAACAGTTCCTACACTCAATACTTTTATACTATCCTGAAGGAAATAACATACATACCTAATATTGTGGCAGAGGATGAGAGTCAATGCTGTCCACATGTAACCTATGTGATCACTCCTCCTTCTATCTTCCACTCATTCATTTTCCTTATTCATTCCCCTATAATGTTCTAGGGCAATCAAGGGATGTGTTTTGATATTTTCTCTTAACTAAAATTGCAACCTCTTTCTCATTACCACTAGCCTGTTTATTAATATTTATTAAATACACTTGGCAAATCTTTTCCCACAACTTTTTGCTCTTCTCAGTACAAGCTCCTTAATCTTCTAGGCTTAAATAAGCATGATTTTATTGCGGACAAATTATTCAAAATGAAACAAATAATAGAGCACATAAATAATTATGTACAATTAATGAACTCTGAGAAAGATCATAGGCATTGTCACTTCTAATCATTTCTGATATATGTGACTTCTCATCATTTCAAAAACACAAGACTATTTTTCAGTTCTCTCAGAATATCAATTAAAATTCCTTATCAGGAATTCATTTCATGTTTCCTCAAAATATAAGTTAAAATACTGAGAAGTATTTTATCCTAAACATAGGATAGAAAGGATTGTGATAAATAGAAATTTCTCTGAATGGAAACTGAAAGCAGCAATGGAGCTATTTGAAATCAATGTCTGGATTTTACTGCTCTACCTCTACTATCCCAGTTAACTGACTATTTCTATGGATCTGAGTGAATACAAGTTGGAGGAGCATAAAAACACAGTATTAGTAATGGTTGAGTTTGATAAATGGTAGAAATCAGAGATGAGAAAGGAAAAAAATATGATGGCACTTGTAATCCAAAGAAAAGCTTGGAAAGGTTTAGCCCTCCTGTTGAATGGGAGAAATGACACACAAAGAAAATTCTACAGGTTTTTTCAGACACCGAATGGGGAGATTCTTAAGATGGGTGGCATTCTGAAGACCTGAGAAAGCATTGGTAGGAGTAGGTTTGGAAATAGGGGAGAAATACACAGATAGATAGAAAAATAGACAAAGAGGCACCTGAGAGACAGCTAGAAAAATTAGGAGGCAGGAAGAATAAGAGATTGAGCAGGAGAGAAGAACAAAGAGAAAAGAGAAGAGAGGACAGGAGAGGAGAGAAGTGGAGGGGAGAAAGAGCACTATGATCATTGCCCTGTGTGAACAGAGGAGTTTCCTAGAGGAGGCTTTATGTTGAAGATTGTAAATTACTAGGAATTTGCATTTTATGTAGATTGAAATGACTGAGTTACAAATTCAATAGGTTCTCTTTTATAATACTTATTCTTTTAATAAAATTCAACCATAATAATGTCAATTCCATACACAATTAGTAATTGCACCTTCCTGCTACATTTTTCATACTATGGAGACTTGGACACAAAAGTTACATATTTCTATTTTTAATAAAAATCTGAAGTTCCAAAGCACAGAGTGAAATAGTCACTTTGATATATGACACTGAAGTCTTTACGGTACAAAAATGCTAAGGCTGAAGAGATGAAATCCTGGTAAATTTCATGAGAACAGATAGTCGAATGACTGCAAATATGAATAAAATATTAAAGGGGAAATAATCCAAACTCATCTTGTAGGACAAAGACCTATGAGGCATCAGTTGTGACATAGAAAAGGAATCTCAGAAATTTTATGTTATGTCCCTGAACTTTCTGACCTCAGCCTCTCTGAACTTCTTGTATCTCATATAAAACATGAAGGTAATTCTGACTTCACACCATTGCTGTGAGGAAAATGGTTTATACAAATTAAAGAACTGAACAAATATGATAAATATATGTACTAAATTAAAAAATTATAATTCCCTGAATACATCAAGATTCCTGTCCAACTCTTTACTCTTGAACTGAGGAAACTTTGGATCAGGTAGTTAATATCATTTACCCAAGATCCTACAACAGGAAGGAGTAGAATCAAGTGTCAAAAGCAAATCTCCCAAGAATTGTGACTCCAAGTCCTTCCTTCTTTTGAATATACTACTCTCAGAAGATTGGAGAATCCAGATATTCTGACTATAGATGCAATGTTCTTACCAGGGCACCACTGCTACCTCTCTACATAGCAGAAAATTAGAATATTTTAATGTAATATGGGATAGGATACCTAAGCACATTCCTGCAGCTCATTGGTAGAGAAAGAATCCTGAGTTGGAAGGATCACAGACCTAACATTCTAGCAATTCTTCTATTTTTATTTACTAATATCTCTTACATTTATATGCCAGAAAACAAAACAAAACAAAACAATACTTCATCCTCTCCTGGGATTCTCTTCCTTTTTTAAGCTGGAACTTAGAATATCTTGAGGAAAATTTTAAAAGGAAATTGAGTATTTAGACCAGCAGTTCTCAACTTGTGGGTTGTGACCCCTTTGGGGGTCGAACAGGGTCTCCTAAGACCATCAGAAAACACATATTTCTGATGGTCTTAGGAACCGAGACACTGCTCCTCTATCCATCTCTGGGCAGGTATGACCACATGCAGATATGCCCACATACAAGTATTAAAGGGTCACGGCAATAGGAAGGTTGAGAACCACTGATTTAGACTTTTCAACAAGCAACTGAGCATAGTCATTAAGGTCAAACCAGAGCAAAAGACTAGGACAAATGCTGCTCATGTTGCAATACTGCCAAGGGCCAAATCCTATACTGAGTTCAATTTGTAAAACCTCAAAAAAAAACACTATAAGATCCAGCACTCTATGGGAGTGGAATGCAATTCCACATCTCTGCTTACATATAAGTGAATGTGGGTTATGCCAATATGTAATTCCAGAAGTCTAGAATAAAGAATGTGACAGAAGAGAAATGAAGGCAGCTTTGGGTCAAGGAGAAGAGCTTAGGAATCTTAGTGGAAACAAAACTCTAACAGGTATCTCTTTCAACCCTCAGTGAAATTACAGTGCCTGGTACTATGTTCTAAATTAGGTGCCAGATCCTAAAGATTTCAGGGGGAAAAAAACTAAAAAAATCACATTAAATTGAAACATAAAATGTAGCCAATGTGGTTATGGAAAGCTCAGTACAATGAAATTCCAATTCTATGTAAATTTTCTCCAAAGGAAGTAGTTCTCTTATTTTTCTGATTTTGCCTCTCTTTTGTTCACTAGTTCTTCATCCTTACTAAATGTAGGCATCATCCAGGGTTTTTTTTTCCTTTTTTGCATTCTTTTTCTTTTCCTGTGTTCTATTCTTTCACAATCTCATCCACTACCATGGCATCAACTCAATGTATATGAACTTCAAATCTGTACCACCCTTCATTGCCTCTCTCTTTCATTTCAACCTCCCCATTGGGAAACTCCATCTGGGTATCTCACCAACACTTCAAACAAATGCCCAAAGTCAAACTGAATTCCCCTCAAGGTGACCTCCTGCCAAATTTTCATCTCTATTATTGACACCATCAATTTCTCAGCCACACAGTATGGAGTCTTTTTAAATTTCTGTTTCTCACTCAACTCCCTCAAATTAGTCGCCAAAGCTGACTGATTCTGCCTCCACCATTTCTTTTGATTCCATCTGCTCTTCTCATCTTGATGTGATTATCCTAATTCAGTCCCTCATCCATTATCCCTTTTCTCCATTTTTAGTAACAAACATATGACTAGTTTTCCTGCCTTCATCCCCTCCTACTTTTTCTCTACCAAGTAGCCCAAACTTTGCAGATTTTTGATTCAATAATACTAATGCACATCTTTAATTATGTTATTCATTCTCAAGTGCTCTCCATAAGAGCCAGGGTCTCCCTTTGCTTCCTGTGTCTTCTCTAGTCATCCTAATGAGTATCTGGTCACTGGATCCAGATGGCTCTGGAGAAGAAAGTGACACTGGTGACCTTGCACAGCTCTTCCACACTCAAATCAAAATCAAGTGTGAGTCATATCATCATTTCCCTGATGCCATGGTCCTCTTCAAAAATGAAGGACAGACACAACAACACAACTATATATAGATTAAAGCCCCTACTTTATACCCAGGAATTTAAATGTCACAGAGAAGGAAGGGTCTTAGGAATAGTTATCCAGCTAACTATTCTCATTTCACAAGTGTCTCATGCCCTTTACTGTACAATAATGTGGGGAAAGCAACGGACTTACGTGCAAAAGATTTCCATTCAAGCTCTATCTCTAATACATGATCCTAGGCAAATTGTTTCATCAACCTGCATCTCAGGGTTCTTTTTCGTCATTTGTAAAATTAAGAATAATACTTTTAAAGTGTATTGCACGGGGTGATAGTCCAGAAAGTGGTTTGTAAATTCTAAATTTCCTTATAAATAATGCCTAATAAATAATAAACAAATGTGATTTTAAACTCTCTGAGCTCAGTAACTATTTTGCATTCTCCAAAGTACTTTGTACAGTGCCTTGCCCATAGTAGTTGTTCACTAAATATTTGTTGAAGAATAAAGGGAGAAGGGATGGAGGGAAGGACGGAGGGAAAGAATGACTATATCTATATCCTTTTACCAATAAGGAAAGCTTGCATTTTCCCAGTCTCTTGCTACTGACCTGCTAGATGTAAATTCTACACCAGGAGGTATATTTCAAAGGCTAAGAAAGAATAGGTAAAAAAGGTTATTTGCTTCTTTGCAATGAAGAGTCCTCCTAAGGAAAAAAATTCTACTAGAAGAATAATGGAAGTCATCCCTGTTCTACCAAAGAGGATGAGTTTAAATTGGCTTTATCTCACAGGGGATGGGACTGCCCTGAACTCCCTTGGTGCTCAGGAGAAGAGGCAAAACAATTTAGATTTAAGTGATTACTCATCTGATCTAATTTTGATTGTTGATATTTCCACATGTATATTTTATTGGAACATGACAGTTCCCCTAAGAAAAATCAGGTTTTATGAATAGTTGTCTCTGCACAGTTGTACGTGAAGAATTTAGGAACTCTTTTCTTTTTCTTTATAATTTATTTTTAATTTATGGAATAAAACAAGCATTTCCATAAAACAGTATCATTTCTAAAGAAGGTGATTGTACATGAAACTGCAAATTTATTATGTACAACTTGCTATTCTTTTTAAAGACATAATTAAGTTATTATGTAAATTTCTTTTTCCCTTTTTTCTTCCCTTCCCCCTTGCCCTAGAGATGGCTATTATTAGACACAAATACATATGTGTGTATACCTATATATGTCCGCATATATGTAAAATTATACTATACATATTTCTATTTGTCAGTTCTTTCTCTGAATGCAGATAATGTCTTTTGTCATATGTCCATTAGAGTTAATTCGAACACTTACAATAGTCAAAATGACTTTTTCACTAAAATTTGATCTTGAAAGAATATTTCCATTACTATATACAGTGTTCTCTTGTTTCAGCTCATCTCACTCTTCATTATTCATGCAAGTCTTCCCATGTTTTTTCTAAGGTCTTTGAACTCATCATTTCTTACAGTGTAGTGGTATTTCATCACAATAGTATGCCACAACTTGCTCAGTCATTCCCCAACTGATGGGCAGAATTGTGATTTGCAGTTCTTTACCACCACAAAGTGGGCTACTATAAAAATTTAAGAACATATAAGTTCTTTTCCTTTTTACCTAATCTTCTTCAGAAATAGATCTAACTCAAAACAGCATATCCTACAAAACTGATCATAACAGTCAATGAAAAAAGGTTGACTTTCAAGAAGAGGCATTTGATGAATTGCTGCAAAATAAACTACATTTACAACATTAGATATTGTGGGGTTCAAATGAACTAATGAATGTGAAGCACTCTGTC
>CM053588.1:213354363-213370878 GCA_028646515.1 Pseudochirops corinnae | reverse complement strand
AAGGTGAGGGAGGTGTGGATAGCAGAGTGTATGGCACCAGTGGCCCAAGTAGCCCCTGCCAACCCCGCACACACCTTCTGACTCATCACAACTGGATATCGCAATGGCCGACTGATGGCCAAATATCGGTCATAGGCCATGACAGTATAGAGGAAGCATTCAGTACTGGCCAGGAAGTGGAAGGAATAGAGCTGGATAGCACAGCCCCCAAAGGATACCACCTTTCCTTCTGGAGTTAAGAGCCCTTCCAGGACCTTGGGCACAGTCACTGTGGACAGACAAGCATCTAGAAAGGACAGGTGGCCCAGAAAGTGGTACATGGGAGAGCGGAGGCGAGGATCCAAGCCCACTGTCAGCAGGATTATAAAGTTCCCCACCACAGTGATGGTGTAGATGAAGAAGAAGAGGAAGAAGAAAAATATGGGGTGCTCTGATGTGTTTGCCATCCCTTCCAAAATGAAGTGAGTCACCAGTGTTTGGTTTGGCCACTTTGTCTCCATGGTCCCTTGTCTGATAATAACAACTGAATTATTACATCCCTTTACATTGCCTTGATGTATTTCCTTTCCCTTTCTGCAGTTCTCATAATATTTTTGCTCTAGCTGTGAATTTTATCTCTTCCCATAAAATCCTCATAACAATTTAAATATTACCTTTTCCACTACCAGGAAGTCTTTGCTTACTCCATCATCTGGCACCATTTTCCCTTGGCAACAAGTTTCCCTTTTAGACTTTACATTGAACTTTGTTTTGTCCTTCTCTGGTGCACTTAGCTTAGATTTTATGTCATAATTGTGTGTGTGTGTGTGTGTGTATGTATGTATGTATGTGTATGTGTGCGATCCTTCTATTGACCTGTAATTTCTATGATAGATGGGATCTCATTTTTTTCCCCTGACAGTGCCTGGAATGGTCTCTTTTTACATAATAGGCGCTGGATATTAGACAAAGTAAATTCTAGCACTTTTTTGGCTTTTGATCAACAATTTAGACGATATTTTATCACTCCTGGAATATGATAATTCGTTCGGTCCTATTATACTTCCCCTCTTCTATTGTGAAAGTGTTCAGAAGGAAAAGAAGACAAGGTTACCTACATGGTATCAGTTGTCCCTCATATGTTGCTCTCCTTTCTGTCTCACTCTCAGTGTAGAGCATGGTATAATTGGGTCATTTGAATGTCTTTCATGGATGTCGAGTTGAGTTTCCCACTCAGAGAGAGCCAGTGTGCCTAGGTAGAACTGCAAGTCATCTCTTTGTAGCTTTCCAGTGGAGATGTTTCTCTTCCATGTGCTATTGGCCTTCCCTTTCTTTGCAGACTTCTTCTCTAACCCTGCCGTTGTGAATGAGCAGTGTTTTATGCTTAATGTACCACCCAAGGAATACCATTTAGCCTCTTGGGAAGCTTTGGGTAAATCTTAGACAGGATATCTCCTGGGTATTTGCAGTCCAGATTTTATCTCATTATTGTGGAGAGGAATTCACACTATGTCAGGCCATATGAAGTGTATCAGGCAATTATACATATTAACACTGAGAGTAACAATGAGATCTTTAAGGGTTGACTGAATAATTATCATAAAAAGTATTGCAGTTCATGTCAATCCTTTCATATGAATTTCAATAAATTTGCCTTTCTATAACCTTCAGCTTTCTTAATATGCCTAGCTGACATTCGCTTGGTTTCTAAGACTTAAAATAAGTCAACTTTGATTCTTTCCATTGCATTGTCTTCTATACTATACATATATATGTATAACTATTTATACATATATGTCACTTATTGAGTTAATCACCCATTCATTTATTCAAAACAAAAATTTATTTAGTGGTTACTATATATAAAACACTCCACTTTGAATTGAGAAACCTACAAAGATAAATAAGACAGAATCAAGCAGCATATTATGATTTAGTACTGTGAGGCCAAATTGATATGATTCAAAGTGGAGTGTTATAGGACAAATGGGAAAGTCCTTTGAGAGTTCAGAAGAAGGGGAGATTATTTATAATTGGAAGAATTAAGGCAGATTCCATTTAAATGGTGGCATTTTGAGTTGGACCTTCAAGCATGGTTAGACTTTTAGCATGTAGAGATAGGAAGCAATTCCATGGAATCACAGCTATCCCTTCAAGACTATAGCAGTTAGAGGTGTGGCACTCCCGAGATCTGGAAAATCCACATAAAATTTTTTGACCCTTCCTTTGTGCCAGAGAAGGAGTCTGATGTTTACAGTACTATACATATTTTTATCCATTTTTGAGTTTCTAAACTTTTTCTGTTATCTGCTGCCCTTCAAGTAGTGTCTGCAGCTTCCACAAAACTCCCCAAAAATTCTTACTTAATTTATTATGCTGACTCACAATATATAAAAACCATGCTGGGGAAAGTTGTGATATAGAAAGGATAACTTTATAGGATATTATAACTATAAAAAACCTTAGAAGTCATCTTGTCCAAACTCCCCATTTTGCAGATGACAAAGCAAAGATGTGGCTTGTTAAAAGGAACCATGCTGGTTAGTGGTAGAGCTAGGATTATATCCTGCAATGACTAGCTCCCAGTCAGTGCTCTTTCCACTATACAATACTATCTTTCAAAAGGGAAGCAATGTGATCCATTGTAAAGGCCACAAGTTCTAGCCAGAGAACACAAGTTTGAATCTCATCAACAATACTTATAACCAATGGGGATGTGGACAAGTAACCTCATTGGGCCTCAATTTCCACGTCTGCAAAATGAAAGAATTGGAATAGATGGATTTTGTGGTCCTTTCCATTTCTATATCATTGATCTTGTGAATAGAGGAAGTAGATATGATCAGGGAGCAGCAAGTAATGTAACTTACTTGGGTCGTGAAAAATACAAATGATAATATTAACACATTTGTGTAGCCCTTTAAGATTTACAGATCACTTTCATCACTGTAGGTAAAATTAAGTGAATTAGGTAAAACAGATATAATTGTTCACATTACAGATGAGGAAACCAAGTATTAGAAATGACTTCCCCATCATCTTATAGTTTGCAACTGTCAGTGACTGTATTTAAACTGAGGTCTTCTCATTTTTTTTGTCCAGTACTCTTTTCAGTACACTATATAATGTAAGATCAAATGAAAAAAGCTAGTAGGAAATAGAATGATGAAGATTTTTGAACACTACATTAAAGAATTTTGACTTGATTCAATGGGGAATGGGGAATGCTTCAGGGCTTGTGAACAGGTGAATTCTATGGTCCTATATAATGTGAAGGTTAATCTGATGGTAGTATATAGGATGGATAGTATTGATAGGCAACTGTATGTGGGGAGGCCATTTAGAGAGTTGTTGCAATAGCCCAGAGGAGAAGAAACTAGAGCCTGGTGGTGTCAATAGAAGTAGATAGGAAGGACAGATTTGAGACATGCTTTGAATGTGGAAACTATAATAATTCAAAACTGATCACATGGGGAACAATAAGGAAGACAGGTGATTCAAAGTTGACTCCGACATAGAATGAATGTGATGGCAAAGAAAACTTTCTTCTTTTTTTTGTTTCAGAATTTAATGGAATACAACATAGTAACCTACCACTCTAATTTCTTTCCCAAACACCATCCTCACTCTCGCTCCCCACCTTGTAATGAAGTAATCTATGTTTGTCTCTTTGGGATTTTTTCCAAATTGATTCTTGAGGGATGGAATGAAGTTCTATTTCTAATTACAGATTCCATGAGTACAGTCCAATGTGGGCAAAATTGACATAAGGAATTCCAGAACTTGATTGATCATCTAACTCAAGGATCCTTAACCTCTTCTGTGTCATACACCCCTTTAGTAGTCTTGTAAACTGAATAGACCCCATCTCAAAATAAGACTTTGTTGTCTACATTCATGATTAAGGAGAATCCAAATTTTAGTTAGACATTAGTGAAAATACAAATGTAGTTGTTTCCTACCCAGGTTCAGAAACTCTGAAATCTTTCCATGGATCCATTGGACCCATTTGGCATTTAATTTTTAATAAATCTTTTAGTTAAATATCTTAGGAAAAAGACAAAAAGCCTTTCCTCCCCCTGCATTTTTAAGCCACCGGCTTCCTTGCCAAAATTCCCAGGAGTTATAGTTCTATAGATTATAGAAGAGGAGTACCTTGTCATCTGGGCAAGTATAGATAGGAGAATTTATATTGCTAGACTCAACACTGTTGAGCAACAATGGTCAAATAACCCAAACCTGTGTACAGCTGATTGTTTCTTAGCTAACTGTTGTCTTAAGACCACCAAGAAGCAGAAAAACAGAAAAAACATCAACAATATGTTTCAGGGATGGATCTTATTCTGTCTATAAGAAAGGCAATATTGGCTTCCTTGAGTTCTTGCTGTCTTATTACAACATTTCCCATCTGAAAGTGATATGTTTATACGGCCGCTGAGTAGTATCTTGAGACTTCTGTTATAGACACAGACAAAGACACATCTATCATCTGGAAACCTCTAAGATAAATCACAGCAGATATGACTTTAGTTTTCTAGTTTCTCATTTGAGATTCCTTTGGCTTTATCTATATACTTCAATTCATTTTGTTAGCATGTGTACATTTGTGTATGAGCTATATTTTCACTTCTCTGGTGGGCTGGCAGATTTACTTCACAGCTACCCAGCCAAGGTGCACATGTGGCAAACCTAGAAACACAGTTTAAACAGACTATTTATTGCTTGGGGAATATTATCCTCTCAGCTAATCCCTAGCTCTAGTTCTACCTATGTGAATACATATATGGGTTGATACTCCAAGTGAATTCTACATCACAAGTACTATCCCTATGTATTTGTATCACTTTCTGGGGAAGAGGGTTAATGATATTGGTCATAGCTGTGGTTGAAAAATGGCACAATGAATTATGAAATATTTTGTATACAGGGGTAATAGTCAAGGAAAATCTTGTAAAAGGCTACAACAAATAGAAAATATTATTTTGTGAAAGACTCTGTGTGTATTTATTTTTTTCTCTTTGTAGGACACCTTTGTCATGTAGTAACTTTGAGATATATAGGAAGGATGTGTTTCTCTTGAGGCTACTCTTGTGCTACTCTAGGTGTGATACTCATCTTCCTAAGTTCAAATCTGACCTCAGATATCTACTAGCTATGTAACCCTGGGCAATTAACTTAACTCTATTTGCCTCAGTTTCCCCACTTGTAAAATGAGCTGGAGAAAGAAATGCCAAACCACTCCAGTATCTTTGGCAAGAAAACTCCAAATAGGGGCCCCAAAGAGTTGGACACAATTGAAATGACTGAACAGCAACAAAATAATCTCACTGTTACCTCTTCCCTACATATACATGTAATAGGGATAATTGCACAGCGTGACATAAAGGTTTAAAAAATCAATTCCTCAAATATAGAATGGGGAAAATATAGATAGATAGCAGTACATATGAAAATAACCTTTGGGTTTTAGTGGACTTCCAGATCAATGTAAGCCAACAGTGTAGTGTAACAGACAAAAATGATAATTTCTTCTCAGGCTGAATTAACATATGGATGACATCCTGAATAAAGGAGATAATATCCCTGGTTCTGTATTATGCCCTAATGAGACCGCTTGGTGAGGGGGATAATGATAATAAAGGGGCTCAAACTATGTCACAAGAAGATCATTTGAAGGAACTGAGAGTGTTTAACGTCAAGAAGAGAAGACTTCAGGGTAACATAATTATATTCAAATATTTTTTCTAAATTCTAATCATTCAAATGTATGTTAGATAATTAGATAAAAATAAAGCACATCTGTACATGTTACATAAATTTAAAATATTGGTCCAAATTCCTCCTGTGGCTTAGAGCACTCATGAACTCATAATTATTATTCCTGAATTGCTGTATTCCTGTATTGCTCAAGGATTGCAAAGGGATTGACCAAAATGTCTTCATTCCTCATACTGTGTGATTGTATTAGAGAATGCTGAGTGGTGAAAAAGAATGTTTGGATTAAGTTCTCTAAATAACCAATGAATTTGTCCCTTTTTTCCTTTTTTTCTCTGCTTCTGTCAGTGATGCCAAAGCCAGAATTTAACATTATTTCAATACCTTTAAAAACTTAAATAAATATTATAGTGCTGTCAAAAATAAATTCTGATCATCCACCAAAGACTAGTTCAAATACAATTTCCATCTCTTTTGTGATGGTTTCTTAGGTTTCTTAAAATCCTTTAGCCCTAACTCATGTGTCACATTTGTGAACTGCTGTGATACTTACTGTATGTTGGCACTTAAATATTTATTGTTTTATATGATGATCTGTTTGTTTTTCATATCTATAAGCTCTTTCACAAGACTATAAATTCTTGAAGACAAGAGTTGTGACATCTTTGTGTGTTTGTATCATTCTGGACACATGTGAGGTACTTGATAAATCATCCTAGACATGTACTGAATCTTCTGACATCTTGTTTTTTGTTTTACTTCCTCTTATTCCTCTATCTCTACATACACAGAAAATGTATGCAGGCAGCATACTTTTGTTCTCAGAAACATTCCATCCCCTTCTGAGCAACTTCTCTCCACCACCACCACCAAGTTCTTGACATTTGGAAAACATGAGGGGTTAGGGAGTTAAGTTTGGGGATAGAGTGACTTGAAAGAGGCTTGTGCTACTATGTTTGCATGTGAAGCCCTTTGTAGAAGCCTTTATCATTCCCTGTCTCTTATGGTCTGGGAGTAGGCATACTAGACACATTCCCTGGAGGCTAGTTAACAAGGACTCCTTGTAATGTGTGTGTGTCTCTCTCTCATATCTTTAGTATTCAAAAATCAGGTTTTTTCATAGACTACTGAGCACATGCCTGTTTTTTATGTCCATTAGCGTTGACTTTCCTTGTTCATTCACTATACATACTCATCCTAAGAGGTAGAAGGCAAATCTAATCATTCTTGGGAAGGAATGGAATTAGTGCCCTTGACTTACTTCCCATGGCTTAATAATATAGAATAGTTACTATTAATCCAGAAAACTATAGTTTTCAGGTTCATTATAAGTTTTAGCTCTTAGCTGGAGTGTACCTTTCATGGATCTTACAGTTAGGGAGTCCTAGAGATCCTTGAGTGACTTTTTATTTTCTCAGTTAAGCAAAAAACTCCAGAAATCTCTGTTTTCTTCAAGATGGAATATTAAACTAAACAGGCTCCTTGGGAGGAGAAAGAGACTCTTATTAAATTCATTTTTATTCATTTCTAATTCTTTTCTTAGCTTATCTATTGCGTTTTCATTGGAACTACAATGAAAATGAGGTAAATAGTTTCTGTGTTGGTATTATACAGGACTTCCTCTTAGGATCTCTATGTTCCTCTATCTGTGTAGTTGTCTCTCCTTCATCTGGGAAATTCCTCTCATTCTGATGTTTTGCCTTTCTTGGTTCAAAGTTTTCCTTAAATCTTCCTTGCTAGGTGCAGTCAATGGGGCTGCACTTCCCTATGGCCCCCCAACCTCCACAATGCTGACTTCATCTCCTTGTTACGGAGTGTGTAGATGATGGGATTGAGCAGAGGTGTTATGACTGTATAGAAAACAGCCACTACCCCATCCAGTGGCTCTTGGGAGCCAGGCCGCAGATAAATGAAAGTACAGGGCACATAGTAGACAATGACGACAGTTAGGTGTGCAGCACAGGTAGAGAAGGCATTGCGGCGCCCATCAGCAGAGCGGATGCGCAGGATGGCAGCTACAATATAGCCATAGGAGGTGAGAATAAGCACAAAGCAGGTGAGGGCTAAGAAACCAATGTCCACAAAGGTGACCAATTCATTGATGACAGTGTCAGCACAGGCAAGCCGTAGCACGGCAGGAATGTCACAGAAAAAATAGTCGACCTCATTGGGGCCACAGAAGGGAAGACGGAACATGAAGCAAGTCTGGAAGATTGAATGGAGAGAGCCACCCAGCCAAGTGCCCAAGGCCAGACAATTACAGACACTTCGGGTCATGATGGTAGCATAATGCAAGGGTTTACAGATGGCAATAAAGCGATCATAAGCCATGAGGGTATAGAGGAAACATTCAGTGCACCCCAAGAAGTGGAAAGAGAAGAGTTGAATCACACAGCCTCCAAAGGAGATGATCTTGCTGTCCAATAGTAAGCCAGCCAGCATCTTGGGGACAATGGCACAAGAGATGGTCAGGTCCAGAAAAGAGAGGTGACATAGAAACCAGTACATGGGTCGATGAAGCCGAGCATAGACTAGTATAGTGAGGATGATTAGCCCATTACCAGAGATGGTGAGGAGGTAGATGGCAAGGAAGACGAGGAAGAGTGGGACACCAAGCTTGGGGTGATGGTGAAGGCCAACCAGGATGAAATGGGTCACAAAGGTTTGGTTGCCACTTTGCATTGCCTTGACGTTAACTCCTGCTGGTAGAGAAATTGGCAAGAAGGAGAATTCAGGACCTGTCCTATGGCATTGAATCTTGTACATAGAGTCTATGTATTTAGCAAGCATGGAGAAGAGAGGAGAAAATAGGCAGCTTGGTATAGTGGCTAGGGAATGGTAGTTGTAGTCAGAAAGATCTGCATTCAGATCCTGGGTCTGATATTTACTAGCTAAGTTATTTTAGGCAAGTCTCTGTTAAACTTCTCTGGGTCTCAGTTTTCTCAAGTCTAGAATGAGGGGGTTGAATTTAAGAATCTCTAAATTCTCTTCCAGATTTAATTATATAATTCTATAATACTTCAGTGTTATCTCACCTTCCGCCCTTGTACAAATTCTCAGGTATATTAATAACCTCTCTTAACCTCTAGCCTCACATCTCTAGCTCTATTGGGAATATCAAAGTGAATATTTTAAATTCAACATGCCCCAAACTAAACTCATTATCTTCCTCCTCCGCCAACTCTGCCACCAAATCTTTCCTCTCTTTCTAACTTTCCTATTACTACTTAGGGCAGCACCACTCTCCCAGTCACCCAGGCTTGCAAAGTATGGCTCATCTTTGACTAGTCACACTCTCACTCCTTCCATACCCACTCATTGCCAAGTTCTGTTGGTATATTCCCAACATGTCTCTTATTTACCTCTTTATCTCCTCTGACACTGCCACTACCTAGATGCAGGCATTTATTACTCTTTGCCTAGACTATTGTAATATCCATCTTGCTCTCTTTCTGTCTCAAGTGTCTCCCCACTCCAGTTCATTCAACACTCAGCTATCAAACTGATCTTCCTAAAGCATACGTCTATGTCATTCCCCTCACATTCAGTAAACTCCAGTGACTCCTATAACTTCCAGAATCAAATATAAAATCCTCAGTTTGATGTTTAAAACTTTTCATAACCTTCCTTCCCACCTCAACAACACCACTTTTCTGGTTTTCTTGCCCCTTATACCCGTATATAGACTTGGTGTTCCAGTGATACTGGCCCCCTTGCTATTCTTCACACAAAATACCCCGTCTCTTGATTTTATACATTTTCACTGAGTGAAACCTCATGCCTGGAATTCTCTTCCTCCTTTGTCCTGGCTTCCATGGCTTCCTTCATTTTCAGCTCAACTTCCACCTTCTGTAAGGTCTTTCCCACTCTTTATTGGCAGTGCCTTCCCTTTGAGATTACTTCCAACTCATCCTGTATGTCTTGTTTGTACATGATTGTTTATCTGGTCTCCCCCATTGGACTGTGAGTTCTTTGAGGGCAGGGACTGTTTTTGTTTTTCTTTGTATTCCTGGTTCTTGGCACAGTACCTGGCACATATTAGGAACTAAATAAATTCCTCCTGATTGAATTTAAATTGACACTGATGTCTGAATCTGAGGTTAGGCTCAATCCAGAGGAAAATTGCTCCCTGTCAGTAACATTCACAGATAGCCCCAACATAGCCCCACAGCCCAGCAGGATTAGTGACTGTTCTGTTCCCATGGAGGGGAAAGTGCTGTGCACATTTCAACTTTCAGAAATTTGTGGAGGGAGTGTTTTATGTAAATTTCCTTCACCCTGATTTCTAAACTGAGTCTTAAAGAGTCTAGATTGTTATCACATTTATTTTTCAAAATCTAAGGGTTGGTAGGCATTACCAGAAGCCATCTCCTTCTCTTGGTTCTAAGCATCTTTATACTGGTGGGTGGGTTGGGGAGGGAGCAGATCCAGGTGCTAGAGAAGAGGCAGGGTATAAGACCATTAATTCATGGATGAGAAAACCACATATTTGAACTAAATTCACAGTGAAACTCAGATTTCCTGATCTTAAATCCTTCGCAATTCCTTCCTACATTAGCTCACATAAGTAAATAAGCCCAAGTCTTCCTTTATCTATGGGGAAAGAAAAAAATGCAGTCTGTCATCACCCCCTCTACGATGCCTCTTGACCTCTCTTTGCACAAATCCTACAGCATTTTTATGTGCTGCTGCCTCACCGTGATACCTAGACCATTTTTCTTGATTAGAACTCCAGCACAACCTGTAAAGTTAAAGTAAAGTGAAATAGAGGAAGGGATCAGCCAGAAGCTGCTGCCAAATCTGCTGCAGGTCTTGCAGCCACTGGACAGCTCTCCAGTGAGAGTTTTGAGATACCACCTTTGTTGCAGCAGCATTGAACTTCTCTTAAAGTGGCCTCAAGGTTTGTTCTAGTGGTGGCTAAGGGGAAGATTAATTATCAGAAAGAAGCACAGAGAGCCTAGCTAGGTCTACACTCCGAGTCTTACAAGTGTGAGAGGAATTGTTGTTACTCACATTAATCCTAGCACCTTAGTTGCACTAAACCACAAATAAAGAAATGATCTAATAGGTGTCTTACCTTTTTGAATGCCCAAGCACTGCCCCCAAAATAACACCCATGCTGCAAAAGCTGTGTGTGATCACAGCAACCAATGTCTTCTAATTCTCCTCTTTGACTGTTTTCCTTTTGATTTCCCGTTTACCCTTTCCCCAACAAAAGATTGGGGCAATGATTTTATTCACAATTCAATTTATAAGACCTTTATGTGTGTGAAGTTGCAAAGAAAAACATTGGACTTCTACCCATAAGAAGCTTTCATTCTAGTAGAGAAAGGGTCCTTTTTGTGCCATGGATCATTTTCGCAATCTGATGAAACTAATGGACACTCTTGTCAGAATAAAGTTTTTAATTGTATAAATTATATAAGATTATAAAGGAAGCTAATTATGCTGAAATAAAGATGTAATTTTATCCCTAAAAGTTCAAATGCCCCTTGAAATCTATCAAAAATCCTAATTCAAGAACCTCTGTACTTATACATAATGTACACAGATAAATAAATACAAGGCAATTTCTAGGGGAAAAAATTGTAGCTTTGGCCTCACATCCACAGCCCTCTGCTCCTCTCTCCTTCTCCCTTTCCCCTGTATCTCTCCTCATTGTAAGTTATTGATGCCATTAGTATTTCACAGTAGTCTTTTCAATGACTACAGAAACTATTCTAGTTTTTGAGAAGACATAAAGTACAAACTATGAAGGTTTAACAGTTATTAGAACATAGAAATAATAGCCCAGCTTTGACCAAATGTTTGGGAAACATCTCACTGACTTTCCACAGCCGGGTTATATCTGTTCCTTACTCTCTGCATCCAGGGTCCTCCTGTTGCCCAAACCCCTAAGCTGTCTATGTTGATTATCTCCCTGGATGAATTAAGTTTACTCTCTCATCATTAGAAAATGAAGAAGCCTTACTGCCTTAAGAACCTTAAGAATATCACTTAAGAATATCACTACCTTACTGCCTTAAGAATATCACTTCTTCCCTTCAGTTTGAGCTGAATTCACCTACTTTGTGATGTTCAAGAAAGGTTTTCTTTACAGTCTTAATTCTTCTAGTCCCTTGTCTTTCTTTTGCCTTTCTTCAGTATTGACTCCTGGGTCCTTTTCAGTTTCAATCCACAGCTACTGATTATTTTCTGAGGCAGACAGGGAGACCTCTTTCATTTATTAATTAAGAGCTAACAGCCCCAGTATTTTTTTTACATCATTGAGTACTGAAGGCAAAATTTTAATTTTGTTAAAATATCGCACATGCCATCCGATCTTATCTTTCTCTCTTCTTCTCAGATCCAAATGGGGCCACAGAGTCAGACACAAGTGAAAAAAGATTGAACAACAATTGAAATTTATGTACATTGTGCCTTTCTCTCAGATTCATTGTAAACTCAAGGCAGGGACTGATCTGTTTTTTATTTTGCATACTAAACACCTAGCACAGTGACCGGTACATAGTAGGTACTTAATTAATGCTTGTGATTTCCTGATTAATAATTCACTGCTCTAGTTAGTTTGTATAAACAAACATTAAAGGAAGAAATATTGTCACACCAAAATATACATCTTCTGGTTGGATTAAATTAGAATGAAGTCAAACATTGATCCCATCTGAATCAGAAAGGGCAGAGACATAGCTTAGGAATTTTGCAAAGTGACTGTATTTTAGAGGATTTTGAGGGGAGAGTGTTTTTATTTTACCTAATCTTAAACCTTAACAAGGGTTCCAGGGTAGTAATGTCTGAATTAATGTGATTCATCTATTTCTGTGTTTCTCCACTTCCTTTTAATAAGAATATATCCCATTAGGATTCTTTGCTCACACTTGAATATTATCCCTTTGTATAGTCTATTCTCAGGTCATTACCTGTGAACGTGTAAAATGAGAAGTCACCACCTGTGCAAGCTGGAGCAGTGATCTTCAGTCTCCTCTGTCCCCCTTTCCCACTCCTCTTTCCCTTTTTGTTTCCTTTTCTGAATCTGGTAGGTTCTTTGCCACTTCAAGGTCTTCTCCTTGACCTGTCACGAGCCTCTTCCAACACATGCAAGCCCTGGACTAATTTCCTTTTTCAACTTTCCTGAACCTTTTTATCTCTGAGGTTTCTTTCCCTGAGATTTCCTTCTTATGGAAACTCCCCTTGGGGGCACAAGGTTAATGACATTTCACTAATATCATCACTATTAGCAATTATGTTCCTCTGAAATGAATTGTCATGGGCTTTATTAATAAGAAAACATAGGCTTTGCTTACATCAGGTAAAAAAATGAGAAAATGAAAAATTTCTAGGCATTACCTTTGACTCTACCCACACTCACCTTAAATATCTTGCCAGTTTTATTCTCTACTTCTCTAATATATGTCTCCTTCTCATCTCTCCTATAGCCACCTTTGTAGTTCACGTCCTCATCATTTCCTACCCAGACTATTGCAATAATATGATATTTATTCTCCTTTCCTTATTCTTCTCTGTACTTCAATCCACCTTCTCCACAGCTGCCAAAGTGTGCAGGAAGAGTATACAAACATAGAAAAGACGATAAATGGAGTGGGCATCTCAAAAATCTTTTTTATTTTAACTTAGCAAAGGAATTTTAAACACACACACAAACATGTAGTTTTATATAGCAATACAATAAATTTAACAGAGAAATAAGTGGGGACAAAAAAAAGGAGGAAGGAAGTTTGAAAAAGAGTAAGAGAAGAATCATAAGCAAAACAGACTCAAGTTTTGGAAGGCTTCTCATAAAGACAGGGTCAAAAGTGAGGGGGAAAGTATAAACACTAGTGATCAGGGTCTGGACTAAGTGGTAAGAAGAGAGGCAGAGAAATGGGTTTAAATCACTTCATTTACAGATAATTAGTGTTGATCTCATTCTTTTTCATTTCACATTTATTTTTCTTTGTAAAGAGAGGTGAAGGAGTAAAAGAGGAAAAATTACAGGAAGGTATAATGGAGGGGAAAACACAATTAACAACCATAACACTGAAAAAGCCTATTTGTACAAAAATATTTACAGAAGCTCCTTTTGTGCTAGCAAAGAATTGAAAATCAAGGGGATGCCTATCAACTGGGGAATGACTGAACAAGTTATGGTACGTAGTTGTGATGGAAGATTATTGTGATATAAGAAATGATATGCAGGATGGTTTTAGAAAAAACTTAGGAAGACATATGAATTGATGCAAAGTGAGCAGAATGAGGAGAATGTTGTACACAATAACAGCAATATTGTAAAGATGATCAACTGTGAAAGACTTAGCCACTCCAATCAAGACAATGACTCACGACAATTCCAGAGGACTCTTGATGAAAAATGCTATCGACCTACAGAGTGAGAACTGAAGAACTCTGAGTATAGATGGAAACACACTTTTTAAAGCTCCTCTTTATTTTTATTGCTTTACTTTGTTAGTGTTTTCTTTTGCAACATGGCTAACATGGAAATATGTTTTACATGACTTCACATGTTTAATCAATATCATATTGTTTGCCTTCTCAAGGAGGGAGGAGGGACTGAAGCAAAGGAGAGAATTTTGAACTCAAAATAAAAAAAAGATTGTTAATTTTTTTACTTGTCCTTGGGAAACATTTAATAAAATAAATGAAAATAATTTTAAAATATCATAACAGTAAATATGAATGGGATGATGTCACAACTTTAATAATACAAAAAAAACTTTTTACAAAATTAGAGAAAGAAGGAAACTGAATTCCTTCTCTGAAAAAACTGCAATCCTGGTACTTTAGCCAAGGAGAGATAAATAGATAATTTCTAATGAATGTTGATGCAAAAATATTGGGAAAAAAGTATCAGAAAAACGACAGAAATATTTTTTAAAAAATTACACACTATGAGTAGTTTGAATTTATTTCAGAAATTCAGAGATAGTTCAATATTTGGAAAAATATTAATATAATAGGTCATATTAACAACAATGTCATATGATTATGTAGATGGAGAAAAATTGCTTCAATATATGTTTATATTAATAACTTAAAAACCTAAGAACAAATGGACCTTCCATTAATTTTGTAATCAGAGTCTATTTCCATCCAAGAATTATCATAATTCATAATGTGAAACACTAGAGGTTTTTCTAATAAGAACAGATAAATCAGGGATGCTCACTGTCACCACTACTATTTGATATAGTTCTTAAATTACTAGCTATTACAATAACTCAGAATAAGGATATTGAAGAAATAAACCTAAGTAAAGAAGCAAAACATGTTTTTGAGAGGGGGATGGAATGTTTTGTGTGAGGAATAGCAAGTTCATCAAAGTGCCAGGCCAGTGCCTTTGGTTTATAGAATACCCAGAGGGGTGTAAGGTGTAAGAAGGCTGAAAAAATAAGAAAGGATAAAGTTATAAAGGGCTCTGAAGGCCAAATAGAGGATTTAATATTGAATCCTAAAAGTAGATTGAGTAGGGAATTGACATGTTAGAAATGTGCCTTAGGAGTATCAACTTCACAGGTTAGTGAAGGATCGATGGAAATGTGGAGAAATCCGGAATGGAGACTAACAAAAAGTCAGTAACAATACTACAAGGCATGAGATGATAAAGGTGTGCATCAGAAAGGTGGCATTGTCAGAGGAAGGAAGGAGGCATATAGGAGAAATATTATGAAGATGTAAATGACAAAACTCAGCAACTGATTGTATATTGTGCATGAGAGAGAGTGATGATTTGAGGTTGATGTCTAGGGTGTAAGCCTGGATAACCAGGAGGATGGTGTCCTTCTCAAATTGTGTTGCCCAGAACTGAACATAAAGTGCTACCTTAGAGAATGCCCTATCCTGTATGGTACCAGATGAACACAAGATTTAGTTAGTTTTTATGAATACCATTGTACCTCCCTGCCCATTTAGTCATTTAAATTCTCTAAAAAACATAAAACCAAGGTAAGGAAACAAGGAAAGAAAAAAAAAAAGAAAGAAGCACAAGAAAGAAAAGAAATATTCAACAAATAATCATTAAATCAAAGAATTAATTAAATATTGATGCATCAATTCGACAATATGCAATGTTTATCCTTTATCCTTCCTGCCTAGCCAAAGACAGAACCAAAGAGTGTTGAGTTGATGTTACTGAAAAGAGCATTTCAGGTCCACAGGAAGTAAAATCTTAGTAAGTAGAGCAGACCAAAATGAACTAGTGGGGACCCTTCCAATTTCTGGGAATTTAAAGGACTTCAAAAGCAATATTTAATTTAATTTTAGGGAGGCAAAATATCCAAAGCAAATGTGTTGGTAACAACTCAGCACTCTACCATAGTCAAAGAGTGTCAGTTTTGGGTCGGAGCAACACATTTATTGTTGTTGTTACTATTATTCTATCAATAATTCTTTTACTATTACTAGTACCACTACTCCCTTTAATTGAAGCCATGTGGATTTCTTTAACAGTTATTTCTGGTTTTTGATGAAAACATTTAAATCTCTATAGAAATTATCTTGTTCAGAGAGCCACACTGGTGGAGAAAAGGCAGGGACTCAGTTGAACTTTTCGCCAAACCCCTGCAAATACCTTTCAATATTTCTTCAAAGCAAATTCTAGAGCATCTGAACTCACAAAAGGATGTGGTGAAACAATTTTCCAGCCCAAGACAACTTAGAAGCTTTCCTTTTTTTTATTCATTCATTTATTTATTTATTTACTCATTTACTTTTTATTTACAAGATTCAGTTCCACAATCACTTGAGTCTCAGATTTTCTCCCCTCCCTTCCCCCCCCCCCCATGGTGGCATGCAATCATGTATAGG
>CM053588.1:213321297-213353863 GCA_028646515.1 Pseudochirops corinnae | reverse complement strand
ATATTTTACCTCTTTTTCTAATTTTTCAGTCTTGATGTTTTGTTTGACTGATTCTTGTTCCTCATAGAGTTCAATTTGGTTGATTCTAGTTTTTAGCTAATTATTCTCCTCCGTTAGTTTTTGAAGCTCCTTTTCCATATGCTCAGATTTCATTTTTAGTTCACACATTTTACTTTTTAAGGAGCTGTTCTCTTAGTTATAATGTTTTTCTAATTTCACAATTTTTTTTTATAAGGGGTGTTGATTTTATCTTCTATCTCTCTAAGTGGATTTCAAAGTTCTTTTTGAGCTCATATAAGAATGCTTTCTGTGCCTGAGACCAGGGCGGAGACCCTGTTGAGGCTTCAGCTGTGAGCCTGGAGTCAATACCCTCTTCTTATGAGTTTGATTCCTCTTTTTTTACCACAATAGGATTCCAGAGTCTTTGTCTTTGTCTTTGTAGCCTGCTTTCTTCTCATTTTAAGGCAAGACCTTAGCCACACCATTCCTCCAGGGTTCTTAAGGTTTTACTGCTTAAAATTTTGCTCTGGTGCAATAGTTACTGTTTTTTTGGGTCAGAGGGGAGGGATTGGAGCAGCTGGGGTTCACTTTGCCATCTTGGTCCCTGGAAGATCAGATAGGAGTTTTTTAAATTTACAGGCTGTGGATGTATAGTCCCTGGAGTAGCTGCTGTCCCTGCCGTGGGCCCTGCCTTTGTCTCTTACCCAGCTCCATCTGATCTCTGCCCTGTGATGATAGGCCTGGGAATGGCCCTGGTGGTTGGTGGATCAGCAGGCCTCCTCTGGGGGCCTGTGGTCGTGATGCAGTGGCGAGGCCTGTCTGGAACTCAAAATTTTTTTTTAAAAGAATGTTAAAATTGTTTTTATTTATTATTGGAAAAAAGTAAAATTTTAAATTACAAAAAGAAAAAAATAAAACACATCCTTTTAAATTTGAGCATAGGCTTTCATCTAATGACTGAATCCCTAGAGAATATTGCTCTGAAATTTAAAGTGACTAGTAGAGACATTTTCCCAAACAAATTAGCTTCCTTGCTTGTAGAACCTGAAGTCTGGGAATTAGGTGATCCGTTGTTGGCCTGCGTGAAATAACATCTCTGAAATGTCCTGGATCACTGAGCTCAGATTCTAAGAAATTCTGAATGAATTTCAATTCCTGGACACATACATTCAAACCCACAGACACACACACACACAGACTTCTAAATAATTTTCAAAGGTAATGTAGACTACAATTATGAAATGCTAGGCCTTTTAACATTCCCCTCATTCTCTCCACTCGAAACAGGATTACTGATGCATAGTATAAATAGAATTAAGATAAAATTCTAATTGATAACTATTTTGGCTACTTATTCCCTTTTATATGCACACTCATTTCCAGTTGAGCAGCTAATTAGACATTTCTTCACCACACTGTAAGCAGCTAAATAATAGTCACAGAATATCTGCCCATTCTTTGAATCAGGGACAGGAACTCTCCATTATATGTCATTGTAAACTTAAAGAAGTAGGTTCACCAAACCCCTTATGTAAATGGGTAGCAGCAGACAGAGCATTCTGTATGCTACCCAGATTCAGCCCTCATTGTCTAGTCTCTGCTGTTAAAATTGTATTATTCCCTACAAATTCTGTTCAATTTATTTTGATCCAGAAAGATTTGTTAAATAATGTTCCATACGCAGAGCAGTGTGACAGATACATGGAGTACAAAGAAAAATTTTAAATGGTCTCTACCTTAAAGGACCTTACATTATTCTGGGAGGGGAGCAGTATCAAATATGCAAAATACGCAGTCTCTCTGTATGTGTATATATATATATGTATGCATATATACATATATTTAAATATATATATACACTAATATATATGCATGTGTGTATAGAGAAATACATGAATACATATATATATATATATATATATATATATAAAATATCTGAAGAATAAGAAAGTGAAAACAACCTGGAGGCTCAGAAAAGGCTATATAATATATAAGATATAATTTAAAAGGAGCCTTGAATAAGCTTGTGAATTCTCAGAAACTTAGGTAAGAAAGAAGAGCATTATGTACATGGAAAAGAGCCTGTGCAAAAAGAGAGACAGAGGATGGAATGTCAATTTGAAGCAATACACATAATCCACTTTGTCTGTAATGTAGAACACATGAAAGAGAATAATATCAAGTAAAGAAATGTAAGCTGGAACCAGTTTGTAAAGGATTTCAAATACCAAGTTAGAGAGTTTGTGTTTTATTAACAGTGGCAATTGTTCAGGGGCAATAGAGAGCCACCTGAAATTCTTCAGAAGGGGATTTATATAGAGAAATATGTTCTAGGAATCAATCCCTATCACTCAACAAATATTTAGTACCTACTATATACTGTGTCCTAGAGATACAAGTATAATGAATAAAATTATTCCTATTGGTAGTGAGCTTACATTGTAATAGGGGAAGAAAACAAGTAAATATAATAGGTATATACATATACATATACATATACATATACATATACATATACATATACATATACATATACATATACATATACATGTACACACAGATATGTGTGTGATTAGTATAAGGTTAATAAATACAAATGTGTAAAAAATACTTTAATACAAGGGAGTTGGGGAGGTAGGGCACTAGCAGATGAAGAGACCAAGAAAGAAATCCTATAGAAGATGTTGCCCCAAATTGCATCTTAAAGGAAGAGAGATTCTGTATGACCTGGAGGCAAGGTGGCAGTACATTTCTAGTCTGAAGGATGTCTAGTGAAAAGAGAGGAAGTGAAAAGAAAGGAACCTATGGTGTTGCATATGAGAAACAGAGAGAAGACCAGAATTTGGCTTGATCACAAAGGGTGGGAAGGAAAGTAATGTACAATGAGGCTCGAAAGAAGGGTTGGTCTAAGGTTGTGTAGGGCCCTAAAAGCTAAACAATGGAGTTACTATTTTATCTGAGAGACAGTGGGAAGCCACTGGAATTGGTTGAGTAACATTTGCACTTGAGTAAAATACATTGCAAGTAGTGTTTAGGATAAATGAATGAATGAACAAGTCAAGCATTTATTAAGTGCTTACTATGTGCAAAACATCGTGCTAAGTACTTGGGACATAAATGGGAATGTAACCCTGATCTCAAGGAGCTCACAGTCTAATGTAGAGAGAACATTTCTGGAAGATTTCAGCTGTATGTCAGATATAAATGTTCTCTGATCTTTCGATGGCAGTAGTAAAGCAGATGGTAATGTATCTTCTTTAAAATCATTTTGACTGATAAATTCATATCAGTTTCTGATGTTGAACTTGACTAAATACCAAGGCCTTGGTGGCAAGAATCTTCTTTTCTGGGTCTTCTGTATCTGAGGCTATAGCACCTGTAGGAACAATGGCTAGGCTGCACCTCTACAAGGGTTCCTGCCCAAGGTGCTGAGGGCACTGGGCTGAAAATATTGCTATTCCCAACCCTGTAAGGCTCAGGGTCCTGAGTTATCTTAATGATGGTCTGAGGGGAGATGGTGGTCTCAGTGGTGGAGTTGGTTTCACTTGCCTCATGCTTGTATCCTCCTCTTTCTCCCACAGATTGCCTTGTTGCTTCAGCTAGATGATTGCCTGCTTTGGGTGTCATAGTTGTTTGGAAGTCTTGGGAATGACTGGAACCTTCTCCACAGAAATTGCTTTCCTGAGTGATAGTTGTGAGGACTGGACTGGAAGTAGGACTGGTCTTCCAGGGATGGGGCGAGTTCTAACATTCCTTGAGCTCCTGTGCTTATACGCTTTTTGATGACAGTTGTGTTGCAATAGTTACTTGGGGTCATGAGGATGATGGGCCGCTGTGCACAATAATGTCCTTTCTTAATGATGTTTGGTACTTTGGAGGACACTGTAGTTTCTAAGACTCTTGAATTCAGGGTCCTGTGCTATCTCCATCAGAGTGTGAGGGAGTATGATGGCCAAAGTGGTGGTGGTGGTAATTTGATTTATCTGGAAAATAATGTCTTCTACTTCTCCTTCATAGTTCATCTCTATTTCAATTATGGTTCCTTGTCTACTCTGAGTGTGACAGTTGCTTGGCATTTGGTAGGGATGGCTGACTCTTTCTCTAAGGAGTTGCTTCACTGGATGATGGTTATGAGGTTTAGGATGAAAAAAGGGCTGATGGTCTTGGGGGTGGGGACATATTGCCACTTCTCTTGTGATTATCTACCTGTTTAGTAGCAATTCAGTCCAGAAGGAAGTGGAGTTGGATGATACTGGAATTAAGAAGACTACAGAAGATTATTTTTGACACTGTGTGAAGGGTAGATAAGTTGCCCCTTACAGGAAGCTCACTTTCTTCATTAGTGTCATTTACCAGAAGCTACTTTGTCAATCCATGTAACTTCTTCTCTTTTCTAGAGACCCTTCCTCAACTCTTTATGGTACAGCATCAGCACACATCATTAATAGAAACGGAAACCCTTTGTAAAGTAAATTTTCAGATAATTAAGCAGAGAAGGAAGAGATCAACCATCATTCCTATTACTATTAGTAGTGGCCATCTTGTCTGTTCACTGAATAGACTGTGACACCTTAATCTTGCCAGAGACAGCCATGTTATTGCTAACACTGATATTTATTGTGATCCCTGAGGATTTTTCTGGTAGAGCATATTAGAAGAGTCATCATTGACTTAGCACATTTTCCACATTAGGCTCATCTCCAGATCTATATCAAACAGATCATTATTCATTGTTCACAGAACAACAATTCATTGTCTGAATCCAGACAACCTTACACAGATAGCAGTATATCTTCTTTTTCTCCTCTGTTAGGTGTGGTGAGTCCTCTTTTTGGTACTCACTATGTACTTTATAACAGTTATGAGAAATATATCCAATATGACCTCTGTTACACCAGATGCCCACCACACACACTCTTTTCCTCCTTTTTCTTCTTGGGTTTCTGCTACTCCTTCATCAATAAATAGCTCTAGGATAATGGCTAGTCTATTTGTAGGCAACCCAAATATCTCCTTTGGAGTTTGCCTCAAAACCTTTTTCTTTTTTGTTCAATTCGATGGACTTATCAAGGGAGTTTTTCCTTTGCTAGCTATGTCACACTGGGACCACTATGTTGTCATCTCCCAACCACTGTACTATCCAATCATTAGGTGGTATACTGATGCCAGGCTTCTATGTGGGTGGCTTTGTCCACTCCACTATTCAAGTTACACTGAGTGTTTGACTGCCATTCTGTGAACCTAACAAACTGTACAATGAACATCACATTTTCCCTATTTCCCATTTCTTGAAAAGAGTATTTATAGGCCTTTAGCTTACATTTCATGTATACGTGAAAACAGTGAGGACTCAAAATGACAGTCAACTGAATAATATAGCCCTTTATATTCATCATCATTATCATTGTAAAAAAAGTGACACAGAAACCTCATGCTCTTTCAGAACAATTTGTAAATGAGAATTTTGAGGAACTCTATTGTAGTAGTAGGAGTAGGAGTAACAATAATTCACATGGCACATGGTACCGTTGAACATTTCAAAGCATTGGAAAACTTTCCCAAGAAGTATGGGTAAATTCCAAGATAATCAGTGCTTTCCAAAGGGAAATAGATCATAGTTATTATTTTGCCTCACCTTTTGTTGATAAAATGTGTAAATTACTTGGGGAAGGAGTTTCACATAATAAATATTGAGTCTTTTATCAGTATTTTGTTTTGATTGAGTACAAAAATCGGTACAAAGTAACATGTATTTGGACAGAGCATAAGGTAGATAATTTTCTGACAATTGACTCTCATAATAATTATGATTTATGTTTAGATAGCACTTTCTAGTTATCTCATTTGATACTTGCAACAACTAAGTGAAGTAGACAATGTGATTATAATCCTCATTTCAGAGATAAGGACACAGGTTCAAATATTAAATGACTTGTTCAGAATCACCTTGCTAGTAAGAAATAGGAGCAGGACTTGAACTCAGGCCTTCTGAAGCTGTGACTAGTGCTATTTCACTACGTGATTATAAAATGGTATCCTACATGCATATTGGCAGAAGGAGGTCTGGGCAGCAACTGTGAGACTCCAAGAATGACAGTGATTTTGGTTAGCAGTAGGGTGTTTCAGGATCACATTATATGCATCACTCTGATGTGCTTTAAGAACAGCAGAAATCAAAAGAGAGGATGTAGAGGAGGGCCAAACATTACAGGACTGTCAATTTTGTTTCTGCATATTTACTTCTGCAAGAGTACATAATTTGAGAGAATTATCAAGAGGAAGGATCGGTGAAATAGGAAACCTTTTTTGCCCATTGTTCCTATCAACATCATGATAATGACTTGTAACCTTGGTGTTTCACACAACATGAGACTGGTTGTCATGTACCTTGTGGAAACTAACAGTTATTCGTCCTGGGGGATACGATAATTCAGAAAGTCTACATGAAAACAGGTTAATTTTCTATGCTACCTGCAATGCAAAATTACTGATTCTACTGTTTTTGTGAAACTTCAACTTACCATGGATACCCAAAATTACTTTGATTTAATTCAATATTCATTTATTAATGATAATAATAAGATGAGAAGCTATTAAATGTCCATTAAGTTCCTCTTTGCAGCTATTATACAAGGTACAGTGTTAGGTACTAGGTGTATAAATACAAAACAGTCCTTTCCCTTTAGAAGCTCATGTACCACCACCTCATATACCACCTCATATACCACCCACAAAAATAGCTAGTATTTATATAGGGCTTTGAAGTTTGCAAAGCTCTTTATATACACTATTTCATTTGATTCCCATAACAATTTTTGAAGTGAATGGTACCATTAATATAATCCCCATTTGATGGAGGAAGAAACTGAGGCTCAGAAAGGTTAAGTGGCCATGGTCTCACAGGTCATAGATTCTTTATTATAAATTCAGGGCTGTTTCTGCTACCACATGCTACCATAATTCCAATTTGAAGGCACCCTTGTTCAATAGCAAGCCACTCTTTTCATCTCATAGAAGGTACACACAGATTGCTATGCATTTTCTATGGTATATTTTAAAGCCTGCCAACTCTATTGTGGATATATGCACATAAAAAATTGCTTTGTCTATACTTAAGCCCTAGCTACAGTGAAGCAAATAGAGTTTTTGTCACAGCATGACACTATCTAATGTTTACAATTTCTCAGTAAAGGGAAGGGTCCTATTTCCTCCCCATCACTAAAAAAATTTCATATGCATGCCATGTAGACATCACAAATCTATTTCTCAAAGTTCTCCACAAGCTTTTAATGCTCAGTACATCTCTGATTTTTTTTCCCAACCCTTATCATAGGTTCTTAGTGATTGAGCACAACCTCATTAGCTTGTAATATCTCACTATCAGGGCCCCATCGACATAATACCATTTCTCTGGCTAATATTTTTTACCACCTTGAACTTAGTGGGGGCACTGAGATTATTTCTAGAGAATGGGCTGCCACTTTCTAAATTCAATGCCATTTTGCCTATCCTTGACTGCCATACCGACAGCATCCTCCATCCCAACTGCTGTCTGCGTGGAATCCATCTTCTTTGCCCCAATTTCTACTTCTGGCTCTACATGCGATTTTAATATCAGAATTGAGAATAACAGAATATTAGGTCTGGAAGGCACAAGGGTGCCCTCACCCACAACTTGCTCATTTTATAAAGGGAGAAACAAGTTCACAGATGGAAACTTACTTGACTTTATATTATGCAGGTAGTAATTTACAAATCTTGGATTCTAAGTTTTTTTTACTCCAGTGTTCTTTGTACTAGACCACCATGCTATTCTTCCATTTTAAAGGGGACTCTATTATCATGTCCTTGGACCACTATCTGGCCATCTGCCTCTCTGTTTTTGTGACTGAAAACATAAGCAAGCAATCAAGATCCCTTTTCAAGATGAAGTCTCTTGACCAGTGTCTAAGGATTAAGGCTCTGTGACTCTAGAATCCAATGGAGGTCTGTTACTTGGAATATTTTGTTTCCCAAGTCACAAAGAGATGTTCACTCTCTTTCTCAGAGTCCTCATAACCTTCTGGCGCCTTTGTTCCTGTGCCATCTCAAGGCATCCCCCAGGGCCTGCTTAACTTTATCGTTGCGGAGGCTAAAGATGAATGGATTCAGAAGTGGAGTGATGATGCATACTAAGGCTGAGGCCCCTTTCTTAAGTGACATAGACGGGCTTTCCGATGTGCGAATATAAAGGAAGATGGACCCTCCATAGGCAATGACAACCACAGCAAGGTGTGAAGCACAGGTGGAAAATGCTTTCCTCCTTTCTTTGGCTGTTGGAGCTCGGAAGACAGTAGCAAAGATGCAGACATAGGAGACAGATGTCAGTCCCAGAGAGCCAAGAAGTGCAGCTGTGGAAAGTATAAAGGCCACTATCTTCAGAATTTGGGTATCCCCACAGGACAGTTGAATCAATGGCCAGCTGTCACAGAAGAAGTGATCAATGACATTGGGGCCACAGAAAGGCAAGCTAGCCATGAGGATAGTAGGAGAGAGGACCCAAAGGAAACCAGCAATCCAGGAGGCTATCACTAGTCGGACACAGATGGGATCATTCATCAAAGTCTCATAGTGTAATGGGCGGCAGATGGCCAGATAGCGGTCCAAGGACATGACAGCTAAGAGGAAATAGTCAGTAGTGGCTAGGAGGAAATAGAGATAAGACTGCATGATGCAGCCAGCAAAAGAGATAGAGTAATTTCTCGTGATGATGCAGACCAGCATCTTGGGCACTACAACAGAGACCCATCCTAGCTCTAGGAGGGACAGATTTCTCAAGAAAAAGTACATCTGGGTTTGCAGGCGGTGATCAGAGCAGCTAAGCACAACAATGAGCAAATTCCCCAGGATTGTCACCATATATGTCACCAGAAGCACCAAGAATAGTATGATCTGCAGGCTCCAGCTTCCAGGGAAACCAATCAGCACAAATTCTGTTACATGAGTCCAGTTCTCTGAATACATTTCCTTTTAGCTGTATGAGCAGAAGGATATATGAGATCATTTGAAGTGTGGTGACAGATAATTCATTAATCAGCTATTCGTTGATCACTTAAAATATGTAGGACACTGGGATAGACTCGGAGAACATGAAAGAGTCTCCAGTTTCAAAGGACTTAGCATCTTGATGGGAACAGAGGATAGATGATACCTTTGTGGGAAATCCTGATTATTTACAACCTGGATATTGGAAAAGTCTTTGTATATTTTCACCCACAAATTTTATATAGATAAATCTATAGTGCTTCATGCACATCCTTCCTTGATATAAAGTCAAAGTCTCAGGTAAAGCACCCACTACCATTACTTTATGTTAAAGTGTTAAGGCTCCATTCTAGTTCCACTCAGTCTGGAAGACTGACAACCTAGTAGTTGGGACATGATCATGTATCATTTAAATGTTTACATAGGACTTTCCTCATTGAAATCTTGTGAGATACCTAGAAAAGATATTATTAATCTCAATTTCATAGTCCCGCAACTAGGGCATGTAATAAACTAGTCCTCAAAGTCAAATCTTTTGATTACAGATCCTGAACTCTTTCAGAGCCCACCAAGGTGCCTCCTAGCCCAAACTAACATGCACCATTGAGTTGGTTATAGTGGAATAGGAAGAAAGTGCTGAAGGTCTGACTATTTTGTCATATAACTGAAGTTAGGATGAGTGTGTATAATACCCGTAAGGGAGAATCAGAATTATTACTCTTGAAATCAACTTACTATGTTTAAAGACAGTAAGTCATATATTGAGCATATAGATTTACAATTAAAGCTATTCAGAAAGGAAATAGTGCTTTTGTGACCTTCGCCCAATATGTTACCCTTTTGGCCTCTCAACAATCTGATTTCAGGGCAAATTACACTCCAAGGTTCATTAATAATACAAGGCAGAAAAAATGAAGTTCCAAGTGAGCGGCATATACAATGAACTATATGGGAATTCAGAACATGAGAGTATCATTGGGAGCTGGGACAAGCAGGGAATTCAAGACTTTTCCAATTTCCCAATGTGTAATTCATAGTGAATGGCAAAAAGCAGTAAAAATGGTCACTACATCATCTATATTCTCCACTATAAAGTGAGACACATACCTACATACAAACACATAGTCTACCTAACAATAGTAATCATATATCATTTCCAAATGGAAGGAAGATAAATTGAAAACATACCTTTTCTGATATGAAATCCATGATCAAGTCTTGTTACACAGAATTCTTGAAGTCTGGTCTAGAATATTTTTCATCTATAGTGAACTATAAGACTATTCTCCCCAAGCTGCCAAACTGATATTCTTAAAGCATGGATCTGACTGTATCAAAAAAGTTTCTCTGGTTCCCTGTTGCTTCTAAACTACTCTCACCTACCTGATGCCAAGATCCCAACAAATGCTGCAGAGCCCAGTCAGAGCAGGTAGTGAGGAATACTTCTTTTCTCTTTTTTTCAGCCTCTGTTAGCTATTTACCAGTGAGTGCTAGACTGTCCCTCTAAGATGGAGACTGACCACTCATTCCATTCATATCCCTATGTGAGGGTCCACAGAGCTCATGCTCTACTCTGACCCTCATAGACAGTCCTCTTTTCTCAAAAATCACAAGATAGGTCTCTTCAGCTGCATCTCTCACCCTACCAAAATGGGAGGTTATGATTGATCATACCTCTTGACTGAGCAGTGAATCACCAATGATTATCCTTCCAGTAAGATAGTAGACCACTAGTCCTTATCTCTTGCCCTCTATCTGTCCCTTAAGGACCACTAGGCATTTCTATATGCCCTGGAGCTGAATTCTATGTGAACAACTAGATTACATAGTGGATAAAGTGCCAAACAAGGAGTCAAGGAGACCTGAGTTTGAAACCTGCCTCAGATACTGACTTGCACGGTGACCCTGGATAAATCACTTAAATTCCATCAGCCTCATTTTCCTTATTTGTATAATGAGGAATGAATAATATTAACACCTATCCCCTGAGGTGAAGGTAGATAAGAAATGCAAAACACTTTGCCTAGTTTCAAGCTTTATATAAAGGTCGGTTATCATTATGTATTGTCTCCTCTAATTAGAAGACAGGTCCCTTGAAAGCTAGTGGTATTTTTCTTTCAAATTTTTATCCCTTCTATTTAGTACAATTCTTAGCAAACAATAAATGTTTAATCATGCTGATTCTTTTATTCCTTCATTTATTTATTCAGTCATTCTTTTCTCCTCCCCTTCTTTCTTTCTTGATAAAAATACCAATACTTTGATTTGATGGTCAAAGCCTTTACAATTTTGCTCTAACCTACTATTGTGGCTGATTTCATTTTATTCCTCCTCACAGATTCAAAGTTTTAGCTAAGCTGACTTGTTTACTGTATCACATCCATTCGGTTCCTTGCTTGTCTCCATGTTTGTGTTCAGTCTGTTCCCCCTGCCTGGAATGCCTTCCTTCCTTATCTACTCCTACTGGAATCCCTAGCTTCCTTCAAAGCTCAGTTCAAGCGCCACTGATACCCAAGACTTTTCCAACATCTTCCCAGATATTGATACTCTCTTCCACTCTCTCCTCAAGAAAATTACATTGTATTTACTTTGATTATTTTGTACTTACTGATTTATGTACATTTTCCCCAGTAGAATATAAGTTTCCTAAGAGATGAGACCACCGAAATTTTGTTTCTGTATAATCAGTGCCTAGAATAGTCCCTAGAACATAGCGGGGGGCATAATAGAGGTTTTGTGAATGAATAAATGAATGTTAAATGGTTGACCCCAATCATCAGGATTCTAAATGGAAAATTCTTAACATATCCTCACAGAGCTGATAACTTAAGCTTTTGGCATCTCAGAAGCATAAAATCCTAGAAATGGAAGGATCCTTTAGGATGATTTAATTCAACTTCATTATTCAGATGATTTCATGGAGTCTCAAAGGGATTAAGTAACATATTCAAAATCACACAGGTCCTACAGTTCATAGTATTCTGTTTCCCTTGTCCTTCTGCCTCAGAGGTCCACATAATCAGTCAACTGAACTTGAGTGAAGTCTGAATTGGGATCAAATATAGGCACTGACTTTGAAAAGCCATCAGTGCCCATAAGGTGAAAGAATTGAATTCACAAATCCATCCCAACACTTCATTCCCTTGGGGTTCTTCCCCTGGTCATTCAACTTCAAAGGACTCAAAATGGTTCTAGGGCCAAGCAAGCTTCCCAAACAGAAAGAATGAACAATAGTTAGGGCTTCTCCCTCCTACTGACTTGAAATAGATGCTCATTTGCAGCAGGAGGTGCAGTTCTTTCTTTAAACTTCACACAGTTAATTCATTCCCAATTCTATCAATTAAAATTTGTTTTAACTTTCTTGGAGCTATAATCCCCGAAGATAACCATCTTGACCCATGCTTGTTAAACAAGAACACTGTAATTAACCTCTTGAGAGAAGAGACAAGTGCTGCCTTTGACTTCACTGTTGCTATTACTGCTATCTTTTTGACCCATAAAGAGAGCTAATATTGTTAGAAGTATAACAAGCAAGTTTGGTAAATTGGGAAAGGGCCACTGAATTAAATCAGAGTTAGCAATCTGAAAGGTGTCCTTGACTAAGATATTAGACATGGGGCAGCTAGGTGGTGCAGTGAGTAGAGCACTGTCCCTGGAGTCAGGAGGACATGTGAGACCTTGGGCAAGTCACTTAACCCCAACTGCCTTGCCTTCCTCCATCCAAAAAATAGATTTTAAAGATAAATTCAGTTGAGGGTGGTGAGAAACTGATACAACAGGATTCATGGTAGGTATGATCCTGGATCTTGGTGTCTATGAGAGAAGATTGTGGGACATCAGAAGGTTGTTCCAGGAAGTTTTGGTGTAATGAAATTTATTTATGTACGATGGGGTGGATAGGGAAGAATAATAGTAGCTTTTAATATTATTATCGTCTGCTTTCTAGATCTGAATTTGTTCAGTGCAATTAAATAAGCAAGATTTCTTTAAGGAGAAATATGCCTTTGTTGAGTTTTTACCATTTTTCTGGAATCTTATTTCTTGTTTAATGTTACCTCCTCCATATACTTATTGCTTCAATAACATGGGTGCTCACAGTGGGACATATTACATAGGTTTCCCCTCCCTGAAAGGGTTTTATACCTAAAAATTACTTCTCTGTTTCTTCTTGTTACCCCATCAAAATTCCGTTTTTGTCAGTGTACCTGAGCTCAGCTAAGTATAAGTAGAAAAGCAATGCCCCTTTAAATTTCATCATCTCAGCAAATGATTTCCTGCACCCAAACAATAGGCAAGGTCATTATAGACTATTCCAACCCACTGAATTTGCTAAATCAATGGGAGGCAGAAAGAAAAAGAGAGAAGGCTTGGGAAAGGGATAGCAAACAGTAAGAACTTTCACAACTGATACAGTCACTTTTCCTCATGCTTGTTCCATAACTAAACAAGGTTTTGAATGAATCAGATATCATCCAGCTCAGGGTAAGGTGACACTGTCTCTTTAAGGAATAGGCTTTCTGAAGTCAATGGATCAAAAACAATTGGCCGTGTACAAGAGGAAGATGCCTCAGTCTGCACTCTGAGTCCATCATCTCTGTCAGGATGTCATGCTTTTCTAAAAATCTGCGGTAGCTCCCTATTTCCTTTAGGAAACAAAACACAATCCTCAGTCTGGCCTTTGAAGCCTTTGACAACGAGGTTTATATGTATCTTTCTGGTCTTATTTCATACCATTTCTCTTTAAGAACTCTCTGTTTTACTTATGATGGCCTGCTAACTGTTCCCCAAATATGAAAGTCCACTCCTCACATAATATCTAAGGTCAACTCTGAAAACAAATGACCAAAAAGTCACAGAGGTTATGCAAACACTGTTAATTCTGAAAATACCAAAGAGCTTACTACACTGGTTGTCACAACCAAAGTTAGCTCAAAACAACACAATAAAATAAAATGAAAGAGCTAACAGTGGTCATAGGCAAAAATGGTTTTTTATTCCATTGTAGGAGGGAAAGTAGACACATGTGTTGGGGCATTCTCTAGTAGGAGACACACTTTAGTTTGGTTAATTTTCAATACATATACTAGTTGCTACACAGTGAGATGTAGCCCTGACTATGAAGGGTAACAGCAACAATGAGATAAGTTTGATTCATAGAAGGGCTTTGTGATGGGAACATGGATACTGTAGGTGCTTGTCCAGGCTCAGAGACCACTTCATGCTGGTATGAAAAAATTCTGGGATTTTGCCATGGCTGAGCTCATCCAGAGGGTGAGCACAAAGGACTGTTCTTATGCCAAGCTCAGGGTGCAACTCAATTGATGGGCCTTAGTTCTAGAAAGCAGCATGTCTCCTAATAGTAAAAAGAGGGGTAGTCTTGGCATGGGGATCCTCATGCTAATTTCCTTATAAGTACAACTCAGCTGCCTCCTTTTATACAAGGTGTTTCCTGATAGTTTTAGTTAAGTTAGTTAGTTAACTAGTGCTCCTACCCTCTTGGAATCATTTTGTAACTTGGTTTATTCTTTAAATTATTTTACTCATGTACACATTGTATCCTTTCATTAGAATGGGCACTCCTAAAGGGTGTGGACTATTTCAACTTTTTTCTTTCTATCGTAGCACCTAATTCACTGAGTATGCCTTTAATAAGGGTTAAATTGAATTGAATTACACAAGATTTTTATACATGTAAATCTGTGTGAAGGATGGATTGTAGAAGAGAAAAACTGACCACAAGAAGACTATTTTAGAAACCAATTCTAATAGACCAGGCGAGGGGAAATAAAGACCTAACCTGGGGTGGTGACAGTGGCACTGGAAATGACAGAATGGCTGGGAAAAAAAAACATTTTTTATGGCAAAATCATCAAGAAATGGAAAGTGATTGGATACAGGGAGTGGGGGGGGGCAAGAATTAATCAAGAATGACTTGAGGGGTTGATGACTGAGAAGATGTGGTACCCTCAACAGTAATGGTGAAGTTATGGAGAGAGGCAGGCTTTGGAGATTAGAGGAAGCACTTCATTTTGGGAATTTGGAATCTGAGAGAGTTGGTGAGACAACCAAATGTCCTCAGCAACAGGACACAATGAAATATGTGACACAGTCCTTGCTCTCAAGGATCTTGGAATCAATGAGGAGTTATGGGAAATGTCAAGTTTTAGAATAACTATGATACAATGTCAGGTGAGGTAAATGCCAAGGAAGGATTCAGATAGAGTACTTGTGAGGAATGTGAGGAGGGAGGGATCAATTTTGTGATCCTCCTTGTCTTGCCCCTCTGACCTGTATTTGGATTGTAACTTTTCTTCACTTCTACCTCCTAGAGTTCTCAGCTTTCTACAAATCACAATTCAGTAGCAATCTCCTCCACAAGGCCTTTCTCAATGAATCCTGCCTGTTGCTAGTTTCTCTCCCTCAATCTCTCTCTCTCTCTCTCTCTCTCTCTCTCTCTCTCTCTCTCTCTCTCTCTCTCTCTCCCCCTCTCTCTCTCTCTCTCTCTCCTTTCAAAATTAATTCATATAACACCATACATACTTTGCATTTACTTAGCTGTATGTATGTGGTATTTCTCCAGTAGAATATAAACTCCTTGAGGGCAAGAATTATTACATTTATGTCTTCGTATCACCAGTGACTAGCACTGTGTCTTGAATAAATTATCAAGCACTGTGCTGGATAAATGTCTGTTGAATTGAATTCAACTTTAACATGAATGCTAAAGCATCTAGTACTGTCCCTTCCGTTACCCTGTTGCAATGTTACAGGTCAGGAAAACCATAGAGGAAAGATTGATTTATTTAAGTGTTTTACTGATCCATACAGCTTTAGCTTGCACTTAACTGGGATAAGCTCCCTATGTACAACACTGCTAATAATTCCCATCTATTCTCGAAACAGAGGATTTAAAATTCCTCCAGATACTTGTTCAAATCCTGTGATGTAGAGGAATTACTTCCCCCATCCCCCCACCAATACCAGACAAATAAAAATACAGGGTGCTTTGCCTCTGTTGTTTGCTTCCATTGTACCCTCTTTTAGATATGTTGGCACCATTTTGCACATGCCCAGTCTAAGAATAGGAGAATAGGCACCTCGGTTGTCATGGCAACTTGCTTTCCTCAGTACAGCACAGGGCTTGATATTTTGACATTCCTATGATACTCTCTATATATTCAATGCATTCTGTACACATCTTAGATCCAAAGATTCTTTATTTATTTTGATAAAATACTTCCAAAAATACAAGACAGTTTTAAAGATAAGCTATAATGAGCCAAAGTTAATTCTCAAATTATAAAGGAGAGGGGGGCAGAGAATGAGAGGGAGAGAAGAAAGAGAGAAGGAGGGAAGAGAAGAAAGAGAGAAAAAAGAGAGCATGGTATAATGGAGAGTTAGCCTCAGAGACCAGAAGACATGGGTTTGAGTTCTGTCTCTGACTCATATTGAGTGTGGGCAATTCACTTTATTTTTCGGTGTGTAGAGGGAGTATCTAACTGGAAGGACTTATATTAATTGAATCACAAGCTTATTCATAAAATTTCAGAGGACCAATCAGCTTCCTGCCTGCCACACCTTTTTCAGTTTTCTCTTGCTCTTGGTTTCTGTCACAAAATTCAATAAACACGGCCACTTGGGTGGTAACTTGCTCGAATTGAAGAACTTATATCTAATACAGTTGTTGTTTCATTATTCAGTCATGGCCAACTCTTCATGACCCCATGAACCATAGAGTGCCATTCCCTTTGATCCTTCAGTATTGTTTGAAGGCTGTCCAAGCTCATGCTCATTGCTTCAGTGGTGTTATCTATCCATCTGATCCTCTGCCATCCTCTTTTCCTTTTGCCTTCAATTTTTCCCAACTTCCAGGTCTTTTCCAATGAGTCCTGTCTTCTTATTATGTGGCCAAAGAATTTAAGCTTCGGCTTCAGTATTTGACCTTCCAGTGAATATTCTGAATTAACTTTTTTAAAGTATTGACTGCTTTGATTTCCTTGTTATCCAAAAGACTTTCAAATTCAAAAGAGTTGATTCTATAACACTCAGCAGACTGTAACTTTGACAATACAGACTTTTGTCAGCAAGGTGATATCTTTGCTTTTTAATGTGCTGCCCAGATTTGCCATAGTTTCTGTTCCAAGGATTAAATATCTTTTAATTTCATGACTGCAGTCAACATCTGCAGTGATCTCCAAGATGAAGAATACAAAATCTGATACTGTTTCCATTTCTTCTCCCTCTATTTGCCAGGAAGTGATGGAACCATTTGCCAAGGTCTTAGTTTGTTTTTTGTTTTTTTTTGATGAGGCGCTTCAAGCCAGCTTTTACACTCCCCTTTATTATCCTTATCAAGAGACTTCTTAATTCTTCACTTTCAACCATAGTATAGTAATGGTATCATCTGCATGTCTAAGATTGTTGCTGTTTCTCTTAGCCACCTTCATTCTGGTTTTTGATTCATCCAACCTGGCATTTTGAGTGATGTACTCTGTATGTGAGTTAAATAAATAAGGTGACAACATATATCCTTGTGTTACTCCTTTTCCAATCTTAAACCAATCAGTTGTTTCTTACTCAGTTCTGTTGCTTCTGGTCCCCTATGCACATTGTATAGGAGTTGGTACTCCTCTCTTTTTGAGGACTTACCATATTTTGTTGTGATCTACAAAATAAAAGGCTTTTGTATAATCAATGAAGCAGAAGTAGATTTAAAAAAAAACTCACTCTCTCCATAATACATCAAATTTGCTCAGACTGGCCTCTAATTCTTCTGCCTCTTTGAAAACCAACCTGCTTTTCTGGTAATTATCAGTTCCCATATTGCTGGAGCTTAGTTTGCAGAATCTTAAGCATAACTTTGTTGTCATGTAAAATGAGCATGATCATTCAGTAATTTGAGCATTCTTTGTCATTGTCCTTCTTTATAGTTTGGACATAAATGCACCTTTTCTAATACATTGGCCACTGTTGAATTGCCCAAATGTACAGCCACATTGAATACAGCCCTTTGACAGAATAATTTTTTTTCAGATTTTAAATAGCTCAGCTGGTACTTGCTAAGGCCTACTTGACTTCATCCACTTGGATGTCTGGCTCTAGATCAGTAACCACAACACTTTGTTTATTAATGATATTGAGATCTTTCTTGTATAATTTTTCCATATATTCTTGCCCCCTCTTTTTAGTCATTTCTACTTCTGTGAAGTTCCTATCATTTCTGTCTTTTATCATGCCTAATTTGGTATAGAATTTTCCCTTGACATCTCTAATTTTCTTGAAGCCACCTCTTGTCTTTCCCATTGTATGCTATTTCTTTGCATTGCTTAAGAACACCTTCTTATCTCACCTTGCTATTCTCTGTAAACTTGTGTTCAGTTGGATATATCTTTCCATTTTTCTTTTCCCTCTCACTTTCGATAGTCATTTTGCTTTCTTGCTCTTATTATTCTTTGGAATTATTTTTTTTTTTGGTTGCTGCCTCTTATACAATATGGAAAACCTCTGTCTATAGGTCTTCAGGCACTCTATCTACCAAATCTAATCCCTTATATCTATTCATCAATTCCACTTCATATTCACAAAAATATTATAGGACATATTGTATTAGCAAGCACCCTAGCACACCCTGGATGCCCTGCTAGCACAGGTTCTTTGACCTGCTTTTCTAAAGAAAAGACAGCTTTAAAGGGGTCAACAATATTACTTTAACCAAACATATGAGTAGAAAGAAGTGATTATAGAACATACAAGCTGAGAAATTAGCACAGAGATTCAACAGACAGGGTTCCAATCATCTGAACAAAGTAATAAAACCACCTACATACACCACCAGACCAGAAAAGCACCAACATCTAAGGGGGGCTCTCAGAGTCCCATCCAGAGAATTAAAAGGTCCTTCTCATGAATATATATATATATTTCAACTAATAGGCTTTGAGTTGGAAGGCACCATAATTCTTGTGACTCAGCACCTAATTAGCTTAGTACCAAGAGGTATGAAAGTCTTCCTACAAGTAAGTCTCATTGCAAGTAAATTCCTCCTTAGGGAACTTCCTCTCTCAATGGAATCTATGTGACTCAGGATGTATCATAGCTGTGAAAGCAGCAAGACACCTGTGATTGAAATACCTGTGTACTTTTAGACCTGGAAATATGACTCCTATTCCAAGGGAAAAGGGGACACATATAGTCACATAGGCCTATTAATGCATGGGGAAGATCTTCATATTCCAATAACATTACACATATCTATGTGGTCTGGTGGTTTTTCCCTATTTTTCTTAATTTGTCCAAATTTTGCAATAAGAAGTTCAAAATGTGAGCCATAGTCTTGTTTTAACTGGATCTATAGAACTTCTCCATCTTTAGCTGCAAAGTATATATATTTCATTATTGAGTATCTGGTGATGTCCATGTGTAGTTTTACATTTTGGGTTGTTGACAAAGAATGTTTGCTATGACCAGAGAGTTATCTTGACAAAACTCTGTTAATCTCCACCTGTCTTCATTTTGTACTTCAAGGCCACACTTGCCTATTATACCAACTACCTTTTGATTTCCTACTTCAGCATTACAATCTCCAATGATGAATGCGTCATTTTTTGGGTGTCATTTCTAGAAGATGTTGTAGGTCTTCCTAGAAATTGGAAGCTTTTGGCTCTTTGGCATCAGTTGTTAGAGCACAGACTTGCATTACTGTGTTGTTGAATAGTTTGCCTTGGATTTGAATACATATCACTGTCATTTTTGAGATTATACTCCAGTATTGCTTTTCTCACACTTTTATTATCTATGAGAGCTACTTTGTTTCTTCTAAGGCAGCAGTTCTCAACCTGTGGGTTGCGACCCCTTTGGGGGTTGAATGACCCTTTCGCAGAAGTCACAGGGGTCGCCTAAGACTATCAGAAAACACATATTTCCGATGGTCTTAGGAACCAAGCCACTGCTCCTCTATTCGTCTTTAGACAGGTCTGCCCACATGCAGTTACGCCCACATACGAGTATTAAAGGATCGTGGCATTAGGAAGGTTGAGAACCACTGTTCTAAGGTATTCTTGCCCACAGTAACATATGTAATGATCGCCTGAATAAAATTCACCTATTAAAGTCCATTTAAGTTCACTGACACTGAAGATGTCAATGTATAAACTTTCTGTCTTCAGTTTGACCACACTGAGCTTACCTTGGTTCAGAGATCTTATTTTCCAGGTTTCTATGCTATCTTGATTATTATAGCATCAGACTTCCTTTTCATCACCAGACACATGCACAACTGAACTTCCTTTTGACTCTGGTCCAATTGCTTCATTATTACTGGAGCTACTTGTAGTTTCCCACTGCTTTTCCCCCTTAATGTGTTGGATACCTTGTAACCTTAAGAGCCCATCTTCTGGTATCATATCTTTTATCATTTTATTACTGTTCATGATGTTTTCTTGGCAAAGATACTAAAATAGTTTGCCATTTCTTTTTCCAGTGGATCACTTTTTTTTTCAGAACTCTCTACTATGACTTGTCCATCTTGATTAATCCTATATGGAATAACTCATAGTTTCAATGAGTTGCACAAGCCCTTCTGCCATAATAAAGCAATGATCTGGGATCTAATAAATAATCAACTTCATAGATCCTCAGCCTGAAAAATCAGAATTATAAAATGATAGAAAATGCGTAATAACCAGAAGTACAGAAACCACAGAAGGAAAAAATCTGAAGGTGCTTCATCCTGCATGACTACCAGGGGCCACATTGCATCCACTTACCTATCTACACATTTCAAATTGTAACCCTTTGTACATGCTGTTTTATGTACATGCTATTTTTTGTCCACGCTGACTTACTAGCTATCCTTGAGACTCAAAATTCCATCTCTTATCTCTGAATCTTTTCAAAGGATCCCTATCCCTTCAACATGTTCCCTAATTACCTCTGGCTCTGAGAATCTCTGATATCCTTCAAGGTAGCCCCTCATATGGGAAGACTGTCATAGACCTCCCAGATTTTAGTATTCTCTTCTTCAAATTACAATGTATGCATTTATGCATTTATTTGTTGGTATATTATTTAGAGAGCCTCTTAACTGATCTCCCTGTGTCTAGCCTCTGCCTTCTCTAATTCACCTTCCATATAGTTGCTAACCTATTATTACTAAAGCACACATCTAACCATGTCACTCATTTGCTCAAGAAGCTTCAGTGGCTCACTATAGCCTCTAGGATAGAATACAAAAGTATCTGTTTGACATTTTAATGAACTCAAAAAGGTAGATGGGTCATGATGTTGATAGAAATTGATTCACTTACCTAACCCAATGTCTTATTCTCCTGAATTGTTTCTCATGGACATTTTAGAGGTTTTTTTATCTCAGAGGACACAGATAGTCCAGTTCCTTGCATGGAATGCTCCAACCTGAGAAAATACTTCTCTCTCCTAATGACTTGAAGCACAGCCATTTCTGCAGCAACAATAGCCCAAGTCCCCCAAATTGTATACTATTAATTCATTCCCAGTCCAAGCAATTAAAATTTACTTTCACTTTCTTACAGTCAGGATCCTTTAAGTACATTGACCTGCAGTCATTAAACATGAGGGTAAAAGATGAGTATTGACTGTTGTTTTAGTACTGCCATAACTACTACATTTGTGATTAAGAGTCAGAGCTATGCTGAGGGTTCTGTGTTTTCTCCCTGAACTTTATGATTAGGGTCATTCCTTCTTTAAATCGTATTGACACATCATGGTTGAGACAGAATAGGGGATTGTAGAGGGGAAAAAGGAAGAAGGTAATTTGTCTAAATAGGGCTCATAAAGATATCAGACTCATCTATATACACCTGTGTAGTTCATGGCCATCTCTGATTACCAAGCCAAAGAAGGTGAAGTCTGTTTTAACTTTCTCACATATCTTTCAGTCTACATGGTTCTCTTTATCAACTTGAAGTTAAGCCTAAGTTCATATGAGTACCCATACAGAGCTATAACTTGCAATTTTTATGCCTGGAGCATGGGATGACAGGTTTAGGGAATGGTATTGTGCTTAGCTGTGTTGTGGCTATTGAGAGGAGGTGTACCTTAGGACATCAGAAATTTACTATGCTACTAAAGAATTGATGACTTCTGTAAAAGTGTGGAATGGGGTTTGTGGATGTGGCCACTGGAGCAGGAAAGCACGCTCCAGATAGTGTTGTTGATATCCTCCAAATTTTGGTAACAATTGGAAAAACACCGAATTCCCTGTCCTTGTTACTATTCTCAATACATCTTAGGGAAAGGGATAGGGTATCTATACAGTGCAATTTTCCCCTAGAATTCACTCTCCTAGGTACAGATCTACTGAGAAAGGCAGGTGTTCTGGGAAAGGAAAAATTAGTAGTAGGAAAGGTCAGGGGAGAGTCTTTTAGGTGAAGTATACCTTTGGTTGTATTGTACTATTTTTTATATATATTTTTCTCCCGTGGTCTTCAAACTATATACTAGCTATCTAGAATATTCCAAATGGATTTTCCTGCCTAGGTCTGTCTTCCTTGAAAGTGCCCCATACTCAGAATTATTTTTCTCTATTCTTCCCAGTCTCTCTCTCTTTCTCTCTCTCTCTCTCTCTCTCTCTCTCTCTCTCTCTCTCTCTCTCTTTCTCTTTCTCTGTCTCCAAAAGTTTGTTCCTGACTATTGCCTCCCTTTATCTGTCTTTCTTTTTATCACTCCTCTGCTCCTTTCCCTTCTCTCTTTCCTTCATACTTTTCTATTGGGTTAGATTTCTATACACAGTTGAATGTTTATATATGCTCTCCCCTCTTTGAACCAATTTAAGTAAGAGTGATCTTCAAGTGATGTCCCACACCCTTCCTATTTTTCCTCCTCTGCAAAAGCTCTTCCTTATGTGCTTCTTTGATATGAGATATTTCCCCCCATTATTCCTTTCCTTTCCCCTTTCTCCCAGTGTAACCCTCTTTCTTCATTTTCTTTTTGAGGCCATTCTAGTATAATTGATTCACACCCAATGCTCTCTGCCTATGTAGACTCCTCCTAACTGTCCTAATAATGATAAAGTTTTAGGCATAGGGCTGCTACATGGCACAGTGAATAGATCACCAGCCCTGGTATCAGGAAGACCTAAATTCAAATCTGACCATAGACACTTAACACTTACTAGCTGTGTGACCTTGGGCAAATCACTTAATCCCAATTGCCCTGCCCTCCCCCCTACAAAAAAGCAAAAAAAAAAAGTTGTTAGGCGTTACTTATACCAACTTCTCACATATGACAGAGTCCTAGGCCTAGAGTTAGGGAAACACATATTCCTGAGTTTGAATCTGGCCTCAGCCATTTACTAATTGTGTAACTTTGGGAAAGTCACTTAACATTCCCTGTTTGTTTCCATTTTCTCATCTTTAAAATAAGCTGGAGAAGGAAATGGCAAGCTGCTCCAGTATCTTTGCTAATAAAATCCCCAAACAGGGTGATGAAGAGTCAGATGCAACTGAAAAACAACTGAACAACAACAAACCTTATTGAGACCTTTTCCTTTTTTTTATACCTATTTATGCTTCTCTTCAATCTTGTGTTTGAATGTTAAATTTTCTAGAAGTCTGGGCTTTTCATTAGGAAGTTCTCTATAACATGGAATATCCATTTCCTCTCCAAAGGATTATGCTCAGTTTTGTTAGGTAGGTTATTAATGGTTGTAATTCTAGCTCCTTTGCCTTCCAGAATGTCATATTTCAAGACTTCCTCTCCTTTAAAGTGGATGCTGCTAAAATCTGGAGACATAGCTATGTGGCTCTCATCCCAGGAGAAGAGCAGAGCAGAGCAGGAATTCAGCTCTAGCCTTTTGTCCAGCATGTAAGTATATAGTAGAATAACCAGTGTAGGAGTCCCAGATCCCAGATCAAAGCACTCCTGCAGAGTCCAAAGACCAAGTAATTCAGTTGCTCTGAATGTGTAGAACTTCCCAGGATGCTAACAGTGACTCAGTCCAACAGCAGTCTACTGAAATGATCAACCATGTATGTTGCAAATAGAACCATATCTGAATCAGGAACTTGCAGAGTTCAGACCAGGAAGGCAAAGTTTTGTTCAGTAAATTGCAACCATATCTGCCCAATCTATGGTACTCTTGTTCTCCAAAAAGCTTACCACAAGGTTTCTAACTCACATGTTGAATGTCTTCTGCACTGTCCTCCACCATCTTAAGGGTATCACTAGGATATTTTGTCTTTCCACCTATCATGTCTCACTCTTTCTTCATTACTGTTAAATCCTTGATGACATCTTTTACTCTTGTTCTTTAGGGCTTTTCATTGGTTATGTGTTACCACCTGCTCACACCCTGCTCCTTCCACACCATGCACTTTTCCAGCTGCTTTTTTTGGTACTCATATTTAGTTCTTTAGAGGCAGTGATACTATAGGTTGTTGTTATGTAGTAGCACCAGTAAAAATCTTAGTATAGAAAAGGTGGGTGTTTGCTTTCCTGTGGAAACTGGGGTCAGTAAAAGTGATTGGAAATTTTCCCAAATCAGTCCAAGTTTCTGTTCTTTTCAAATGTGGATCCATCTTATTGTTTATTTGATATTTCCGCCCCAGATATTTAGGTGGCTGAATGATATCTATAGGATATCCAACCAAATGTGTGTTGAAATTTGGGCAATACACAGTCTTTATCCGCTTGATTTTTGCTATGTATATGGACAGACCAAATTCCTTTGAATAATTGCAGGTATTTTCTAGGGGGTTTTGGGTCTTGATAGAGTGAGTCTAATTTCCTTGCAAATCATGAGCATTTGGAGGACTTCACTAACTATCCCTTTCCCCAACCTGGATTCTGAATCTCTTCCAGTACAACGTCAAATACTTTTGGCTGAACATAATTCCTTTTTTTTGCGCCTAACCTTATTTTTGTTATCATCGATACATTAAACAAGGTTCTTTCTGTTATATCTTCTGAAGAATCTTCAGTAATCTTTGTTTAGAGTCATATTTTATGGGTACTCGAGGTGGCTATGTGGGAGCTGTGGTACCTTGCTGCTCCTATGCCACCATCTTGGCTCCACCCCCAGTAATCTTGATATATAGATGGGAGATATCTTGCTGTATAAGGTAAAGTTTTCTTCTACCAAATCTTTTTTTTTATTAAAAAAATAAGCACAATGGGATTTCCCACATTTTAAATTAGTTTTGAGATGGTAAATCTATTTCCCTTTCTTGAATATCACTTGACAAAACTTACTTGTTCCCTTCTAATACCCACATTGAGAATTAGTGTAAAGATTACACTCATGGTTTTTCATAGATGACAAAATCATCATATGTAGTGATAATAATTGGTATTCTCTGGTCCCTTGTTTTTTGGAATTATTTTGGTCTCAGGTTTTTTTCATGTCTTAAGAATTTTTTTCTTTCAGACAACTTGCCTATCAAGTCCTTCAATACCCTCACAATTTTATCACCTTCAACATATCTGTATATAATTGTTTAAATCTGGTTGCTTTGCCCACCTCTGTTTCTTTTAATGCCATTTCTACATTTTTATACAAAGTCATTGGATACTGTGATGTTAGAGTCCAAACTTGGTGGTTCCTTTGTCTTTGATGCAGAAATCAATTACATAAAATAAATTTTGTAGGAGGCTGCAAACAAAAGATGAATGAAACCAATTTGCAAAAACTTTTCCTTCACACATAGTTCAAAAGTCCCAGAATGGATTTTTAAAATTATAGATATTTTTTAATTTAAAGACATTATTTTCTTTTCCATCAATGTCCTGACAAAAGGAAAAGAAAAATAATTCTTTCAATTCCTACCATTAAAAAATATTTTTTTTCCTCATTCTGTACCTTGTGTCTGTCACCTCTTTGTGAGGAGGTGGATAGCATGCTTTGCTATCTACACTCTGGAATCATGAATGATCATTGCATTGACCATAGTTCTTACAATTTCAAAGTCATTTGTCTTTACCATGTTGTTGTTATTACATAAAATTTTCCCTTAATTCAACTGATTTCATTCCACATTAATTTACTAAAGTATTCAAATTTTTTCATTTTATAGTGTTGATGTTATTATATAAATTATTCTTCTAGTTCTACTCACTTCCTCCTACATAATTTTTTATGTACGTCCATATTTTTTGAGATCTCCTATTTTTTTTCTTTTTTAAAAATAAATTTATTTATTCTTAGTTTTCAACATTCACTTCCATAACATTTTGAGCTGCAAATTTTCTCCCTATCTCTCCCTTCCTCCCCCCATCCCAAGACATCATGTGATTTGATACAGACTCTACACACACACACGCACACACACACACACACACACACACACAGAAAAAGAGAGAGAAAGAGAGAGAGACAGAGACAGAGACAGAGACAGAGACAGAGAGAGAGACAGAGAGGCCGCTTTATTTCTCAGCCAGTATCAAGTAGTTTTCATGACTGCTGCTTTATAATACAACTTAAGATCTGGTATGACCAGGCCATCTTCCCTTGCATTTCTTTTCATTAATTCTTTTGAGATTCTAGGCCTTTGGTTCTTCCAGATGAATTTTGCTATTATATTTTTTTTAACTTGATAAAAGTATTTTTTGGTAGGTTGGTATGGCACTGAATAAGTAAATTAACTTAGATAGAATTGTCATTTTTATTATATTTCTTCTTTTCTTACAGAACAGTAAACTTCCATCACATTCATTTACATGAATGACTGAACAATTTACTTAGCCATTCCTCAATTTATGGTCATCCCATTATTTTCTAGTTTTTGACAACACAAAAAGAGATATTTTTCTGTATGTAGGACCTTTTCCTCTGTTTAAAATCTCTTTTTGGTATAGACCTAGTAGTTGTATAGCAGGGTCAAAAAGCATGTACTGTGTAAATTTTTGTTTATAAATTCTGATTTCTTTTTAGAATGGTGGTACTCATAAACAGGTCCACCAACAGTATATTAATGTTTCTATTTTCTCACTGTCCCTCTAATATTTGTCATATTCCTTTTTGTCATCTTTGTCAATATTATGGGTGGGATGATGGGTGAAACTTCAGGAATGATTTAATTTGCATTTCTTTCACCAAATCAAACGCTTTTTCTTAAAAAAAAATACTATAATATCAATGACCTTCTCTGTGTTGTAATTTGTTGTCAGATGATAAAGATGTCTTGTGGACATTTTTGGGAAATATTATATAAATAAATATAATGCTTTAAGAAAATAAAATAATAAACTGCTTTGGGAAAATAAACCATAATTTGAAAACAAACATTTAAAATTCATTAATGTAGAGTGGGATTGGGGGATGGGGAACTGATTTTTTTTTTTTTATCCCAATGGAAGAATATCTTTATCTTCTGCTCTCTAATTACTTTCCCTATGTTCTTTTCAGGAACCTCCAAAACTTGGACATTAGGCAAGTCTTTATTTGGGTATATCTCAAAACCAATTCACTTTGACAAACATTTATTTAGTACCTTTTATATGAAAGATATGGTACTTGGTGCTGGGGACACAAAAAACAAAAATCAAATATTCTCTGTCCTGAATGGGGCTTACCACATAAGGATTCAGTAGCTCTGCATTCTCTCTGTCACCAATTATAATCTTACCAGCTACCCCTGAAAGGAGTTTACTCACATAGAGCCTTTAAAAATCCCTTTTTATTTATTGATTTGTTTGTTTACTTTTAGTTTACAAGATTCAGTTCCACAATCCCTTGAGTTTCAGATTTTCTCACCTCCCTTTCCTCCTCCCCCATGGCTGCTTGCAATCAAGTATAGGATCTGCAAATACAAAAATCCCTTTTTATTGCCTTTAGCATTCATCACCAGTCTTAACTCCTTAAGCACTTATCTTTTTGTGATACTATTATCACATGTCTATACCACTCTATTGTGCTTTTTTAAAGCTAACTTCTCTTGATTACAATCTCTCCACATATATGTGTGTTTATGTATACACACAGACACATTCACACACACATGCAAAATTTTGAATAGTTTAGTTAGGGCCTTGTATTTTGAGTCTTTAGCCAAAAATATGTATTTTTAGAACTGTTCCTTCCCCTTTTCTTCCTTATAGGAATAATTTTTGTTTGTGGTTGGATGATTTATTATGTAATTATTGAGATCTACTTCCTCTAGGACTCACTTCTCCTGCATAATTTTAGGTTTTAGTATTATACCTACCATTTCTCTTTCTTTAAAACCTGCTCTCTGGACATTTAAAAAACTTATAAGATTATAACTAGACTTTTTCTACTATTCTATTATTATTTTGGAGTGAAATTATTACTTTTGTCTCAAGATTCATGAAAAAGAAATTGTGTGTAGAATTGAACACAACACAATGGGGACTATAATGTACCTCATTCTGAACACTCTGCTTCTTGCAAGATTGTCTTGAGTTTTGGGGCTGTCTAGTCACACAGTTGATTATGTTTTGCTTTCAATTTTTGAAAATGTCCAAATCTTTTTCATGCAAATATTTTTCATTTCTACTATTACAGAATCAGATAATAATATTTTTTGAATGAATCTTAGACATCATCTAGTTTAATCCATAAATTATCAAGATTCTCTTCTATATCATATCTAACAAGTGGTCATTCATTCTTTGCTTGAAGACTTACCATTTCATCCAGAGAAATCCCATTGCATTTTTTTTGATAATTCTAAGTGTTATTAAGCCTAACTTTCCCTCTTTTCTACTTCTAACTCTTGTTGTTAGTTCTGTACACTAGAGCCAACTAGATAAAGTATAATCACTCTTCCATGTTTTAGCATTTCAAATACTTGATGACCAGTTGTTTTATTCACATGACATTCCCTATTCCTCAAGCTAAATACCCAAGTTCCTTCAATAAGTTATAATATAGGAGACACTTAAGGTCCTTCAATATTCTGGTTGCCCTACCTTCCTACAATGTAGTGCCCAGGCCTGAACATGGTACTCCAGAAGTAGTTTAACCAGGGTAGATTGTTGTTGCAGATACTGTCACTTCCCTAGTCTCACACACTATACCTCTCTATATGGTACAAAGCATATACTTAGATTCTGTTTCTTGGCTTCCATGTTACAGTATTGAACCACCAGCTCAATTCCAGACACTGTTTTCTTGCCATTCCTACTTCATCTACTTGTGAATTTAATTTTTTGAATCTGGGTTTAAGAATTTGCGTTTATATTTATTAAGTTTCTTTATGAGATTCAGCCAATTGTATCTGGTAGAAATTTTTTGAACATTTCCTTGACCATGCAACTTATTTACTATCCTTTCCAGCTTGGTATCATCTGAAAATGTGATAAGCACGCCATCTATACTTCCTTATAAGTCATTCATTAGAATGTAGAACAGCTTAGTGCCAAGTAAAGATTCTTGGGGTGTGTTGCTAGTAACTTTCCTCCAAGTTCATATGAACTCATTGTTCTCCCTAAAAATGAGATTTTCATTTTCTTAATATGAGTATATCTTCTTAATCTCACTATCCCTTTTTTCTTATATATTTGTTTTAAATGAGTTAAACAAATCATTCATAGCCATATTCTTGTCATGATTACAATGCCACCAAATCTTGGTGATGACACCTTTGATATAACATTAATCTACATTTGGTAGGAGGTCTAGTCTATGTTGTTTTTATCCATACTTTGTGCATTTATGTAAGAGACATCTTGAGTTCATGAGCTTTTGTTGTCTCACTTCTTAGACTTTGCCTCCTCTGAATTACTGTTTCTCTCTACTATTTTTCTTCTTACACATTTTCTTTTACTGCTTATAGTAAATAGATTAAAAGAGATAAGTAGGAAGTTTTCTTTCTTTCTTCATGTTCATTTTAAAAACTAACTTCTGATTGACTTACTCATTAGCTTTCTTCCTCTACAGTCTGACTTCCTTTGGTCCTCTTTACGCTTAGAAAAAGTTGAGAATTCCTTGGGAGCAAGAGTTAAGCTTCAAGTTCCAATGTAAACTAGGAATTCTATGATTGTTATTCATCTTTTCACCATTTTAGAAATATTCATTTAATGACTATTGAGTACAAACCATTGTGCTCAATACTGAGGGTAATAGAAAAGAAAACAAAAGGCATCTTCCTCATCTTCAAGAATCACCAATTCAGTAATGGAGATAATACAGCTCGCATAAAAAAGAACATATGATTAATTCACAAGACCAGTATAAAGCGCCTAATGAATTTTGACAAGCTGACTATAGTTTACATTCAGAGGAATCAAGGACAGATTCGTGAAGGAAAGGTCTTTTGAGTTGGATATTGAAAGGATGATGTTTTAAGAGGTAGAAGGCATTCTGGGTATTGAGAATCATGTGAACAAAAGTATAAAGTAGATCTTGGGAAATTTGGGTTTTCTGGTCATCTCATGATATCTGTGATGATGTTTGGATTTATTTGTAAGACCTTTTGCCCCAGAAGCTCATTTATTAAATTAATTTTTTCCCTTAGAAATAGAATGCTGTATTCTTCAAAGAATTCAAGACTTTCTATAAGAAGATATGGAAGCACAAACAAACACTGATTATGTGCATGTATTCAGTTCCATTCATTCAGGTGACACATTTATTAAGTGTCTATCAAGTGCAAAACATTGTGCTAGAAACTGAGGGTGATACAAGCCTCAGGGATAATACAGTCTATTAGGGCAGTTGAAACATGTACAAGAATAACCATATAAGACAAAGTAGACTGTGACAAAGGGCAGAAGAGAAATATGAATGCAATGCTATTCCAGTACTTGGAAATGGGTTCCTAATTTTTAAAAGCAGATATAAGGTGGACTTTCTGGATGGAAGGAATGGTATGAGAAAAAGCACAATGGTAGCATTGCATATAAGCATTTTGGGGGAATGGTAGATAGTTCATGTGGATTTAAATGTAGGGTACATGTTTGGGAGCAGTGGTAAAAACAATGGAAATATCATCTAGGGCCAGAACATGGAGGATTTTGAAAGCAAGATTGTCTTGGGTACTAGAATCATTGGCTAGGAAATGGAAAACTACTAAAGGTTTTAAGCATATGACTAGAAAAATAAAAGTACTGTTACAGGAAGGTTATGTTTATAGTGTGCAGTGCAGATTGAAATAAGAAAATAGTAGGCTTTTAGAAGGTTGTTAGAAAAGATCAGGTTCAAGGTAATCTAGTCTACAATTGGAATAGTGACAGTGACAATTGTAAAGAGTCAAAGAGGAGAAATATTACAAAAAGAGAGTACCAATTGGGTGACTTATTGGATAGTGAATGAGGTTTCTGATGGAAGCAGCAAAGAAGAGGGATATCTCCAAAATGGCTGTGTATTTGAGCATGGTTTCTGATAGCAGACCCAGAAAAAGAGGAGGTAAATTTCTATACATAAATTTTATTGTTATCATTTGTTTTTTTAAAATTAACTTTTGTTTATTTTTAGTTTACATCATTGATTTTCACAAGATTTTGAGTTACAAATTTTCCCCCCATCTTTCCCCTACCCACTCCCCCAACACAGTGACCCCACTGTATACCTCCTCCCCCAATCTGCTCTCTCCTATATCCTCTCCCATCATCCCGCTGACTATCTGGTAGAGCAAAATGAATCTCCTTATCCCAGTGCCTGTATATCTTATTTCCCAGTTGCATGTAAATAATTATAAGTATATATATATATATATATATATATATTAACATATGATTTTAGAACTTTAAATTCTAGATTCTTTCCCTTCCTCCCTTGTTACCCAGCCACACTGGAAAGACAAGCAATTCAATACAGGCCATACATGTGTAGTCACGCAGAACATCTTCACAATGGACATATTGTGTAACACTGATATTTCCCTCCTTTCTATCCTGCCCTCCCCTTGGCCTGTTCTCTGCTTTGTCCCTGTCCCTTTACAGAAGTGTGTGCTTCTAACAACCCCTCCCCCCAACCTGCCCTCCCCTCCATTATCCCTCCTCTCATCCCCTTCCCCCCTACTATCCTGCAGGGCAAGATACCCATTTTAGAGTGTATGTCATTCCCTCTCTAAGCCAAATTCAATGAGAGTAAGATTAACCCATTTCCTTTTTGCCTTCCTGTTCTTTCCCTCCATTGTAACAGTTATCTCTTGCCTCTTCTATATGAAATGATTGACCCCATTGTGTTTCTCCTTGTCTCCTCTCATTCTATTTCTCTCCCACCTCTTAATTTCACCTTTTATAATATCATCCCTTCCTATTCAATTGATCCTGTGCCCTCTGTCTATGTACATATATATATACACACACTCCCATATGTATTCATATGCATATATACCCTTCTATATATACATATGTGTATGTATATGTACACACACACACATATATACACACACACATTTATATTCCCTTCAACTACCCTCATACTGAGAAAAGTTTCATAAGTTACAATTCTCATTTTTCCATGTTGGCATGTAAATAGTTCAACTTGATAAGTTCCTTATGATTTCTTTTCTGTGTTTATCTTCTCATGCTTCTTGTGTTTGAATGTCAAATGTTCTATTCAGTTCTGTTTTTTTCCTCAAAAACGCTTGAAAGTCCTCCC
>CM053588.1:213298922-213320797 GCA_028646515.1 Pseudochirops corinnae | reverse complement strand
TAATGTTGTGAATATTATAATGTTTTCAATGTTTGTCTTGATTTGTAATGGAATAAACAGAGTGTTCACTATATTTTGTAATCTGAACTCTAAAGGCTGTTCACAGTAGCATTCCTTTGGGAATCTGCTGGTGCATGGCATTACACCTTCTCTCCTATGCAATCCTTTTTTTTTCTTTGATCATGCTGTGTCGCTACTATTGGGGAAAGAATGACTCTAATCAGAGAGGTCAGGATGAACACAATGGACCCTCAGAATAGTTCTGAATCTTTATCACAAATGTAGTAATTATGGCAACAAGAAAATCAAGGTCAATACTCATAGATGACTCAAATAGACCAATCACATTCTTCATGTTTAATGTATATAGATCAAACTATGTAAAGGATCCCAAATGTAAGAAAGTGAAAGTAAATTTTAACTGATTGAATTGGGAATGAATTAATAGTGTATAAGTTGGGGAAATTGGATTACTGCTGCTGTAGAAATGGCTCTGCTTCAAGTTGTTTGGAGAGCAAAGTCCTTTCTCAGATTGGCACATTCCATGCAGGGGACTGGAACCATCTCTGTCCTCTGTCTCCTAAAATGGCCTTGAGAAGAAACATAGAAGAATGAGACATCTGCTTAGGGAGTTGAATAAGTTTCTATCAGCCTGATGACCCATCTGTTTTTCAGACTCATTGATTTTCTTCAGTCATTATTCAGACTTTGGAAAATTTTCAGTGGACCTTGGTTATACAATGTCTGGGACATACATGCTAGGAAGGCATGACATTTTTTTTTTTTTTTGCAGAATGCAAAGTCAGCAGATCATCCATGTGGTATGTCAGGGATTGGGGAGAAATACTAGACTTTGAGTCAAGGAGACCTAATTTCTTTTCTTTTCTTTTCTTTTCTTTTGCTCTATCAGTAACATCCTGTGTTACCTTAAGTAAAATCCTGTCCTTCTCTTTATTCTAGGTCAAGAATCATGTGGTCTCTGGTCTTCATCTTTATCTCCAGTTATTGGAGTCAATGGCTTGAAAGAACCGAAGTTTCAGCAATTATATATGAAGAGTATTAGGATTTTGGATAGCCAAGGGCATCTAGAATTTTGTAATTCAAGACTGGCCCAACCATTTCATTATTGCACCTTCCAATCAGGGAGTGATTAGGGATTGTAGTTTCCTGTTGGCAATAATGTTCATGTGTGTTTATATTTTTTAGGGAAGTATTTTTATGTGTAATGAAGTGCATATGTGGAACTGTATTAGCAACAGTGTACAGAGAAATGTTTAACAACTAGTTCTCAAGCAAAGAAAATGTACTCACAGCACATATTTGAGTTTAACCTTCATTATTAAGATGTTCTTCATCACTTTATTAAGTTTGAACCATCACTCATGAGTCACTTGGAACTGACTCTAGCACACTACTGGGCATTAGTGAAGAGTGTACTAGATTAGGATTTAGAAGACCTATTTTCTATTCTCAGATCTTTTACAAACTAGTTGTGTTAGATATTGGGGAGGTCAATCTATGAAGTTTCAGTCTCTTCATCTGTAAAAAAGAGGATTTGGTCTACTTGATGTGCAAGTTCTTACGAGGTAATGTGGTGGGTGTACTGACTCAGGAGAGAGAAGACTTGAATTCATATCATTCCTTGAACTCTTAGAACCTGTGTAACTCTAAGCAAGTCATTTAACCTTTCTTCCAGTTTCTTTGTATGTAAAATATGTGATTAGACTAGAAGGCCTAGACTAGAAGGCATCTTCTAATTCTGGAATCATATTACTTCTAGGTCTATCATTCTGTGATTTTAAAGAGATCAAGTACTCACTCTAGTGTCATGCTATTAATCAGTTTTACAAATGAGAATATTTACAAATTTTATAAATATGAATATTTACACATACCTTATATGAAGATATGGGTAAGGAGCCAAGAAAAATTTGGTCAACAGATAACTTGATGAGTTTTAGTCTTCATTTAGCCAAAGGGACACTGTAGAATTATTTGATATAGAATAAAGGCACTAGAGATCCATCCACTGAGGGAGAACAAGAAATCCTTCACCTGTGATCTGAAAAAGTACTGGCTTTTGAAATGACCAGATTCAGTCACACTCACTAATCACCATAGCAAAGGTAAATGACAGGATATTTATGGGTTTCTCAGAGATTTGGGAATATTGATAATCTGGGCTTCTAGGTGATACCTAGTAAGATGTGGAAAGAAGGAGAAAGGAATTGTAAGCGTGGCCAAAGTTGTTCTTGGCTTTCTCAATTCTTTATCACCAATTTGAGTTATTTAGGGCAGTTTGCTTTGGATCCTAGGAAACAGACCTTGCCATTCAATCCAACTGTGTGGAGATGGGATGGGGGAATACAGCATATACACATATCTTTGTAAATTTATAGAAATATACACACATATAGGCTCTCTAATCAGGAGACATAGAATAAGATCTCATCTCTGACTTCACTGTGTGGCCTTTGGCAAATCATTTAACTTTACTAGGTTTAGGTTATCTCATCTGTAAAATGAAGGAGTGAGAATAAATAGCCTAAGAGGTACCCTCCAGCTCTAGACTGGCAATCCAAGTAAATACAAAGAATATAAAAAGTAATTTCAAGAAAAAATTTACTGATAACTGGAGAGGCTAAGCAAATCTTTATGAGGAAATGGCAGGTTAGTAGTACTTTAAAGGAAATTAGGCATTCCATAAGACAGAAGAGAGAAATAAGTGTAATACAGATGGGAGGACATGGAGGTAAGACAGAATATCGTATGTGGAAAACACTAGTAGTTCAGGTTAACTGGGAAATCTAGTATATGGATAGAAGACTTATGATACAAGATAGAAAATGCAGTAGAAATCATGACACAAAGTACAAACGATAAGATGAAGAAGAACATTGAATTACTAGGATAATAATTTCTGCGTTTTATCCACTTAATATTTTTGAAGAGATGAGTGCCATAACCAGATCTGTGTTTTAGGAGTATCTATTTGATGGTTTTGTGGAAGAGAGATTGGAGAGGGGAGGTACTAGAAGCAGAGAAAGCAGTTAAGAAATTATTTCAATAGTCTAGACATAAGTAATGAAGACTTAACCTAGGATAGACATGATATGAGTGGAGAGAAGGGGATCAATAGTAAAGATGTTGTGGAAGTATAAGAAACAGTATTTAGAAAGTGATTGAAAATGGAGGTGAAGTGACACAAATGAACAAAGAATAACTATAAAATTGGGAACATGATAGAACAGAATGATAGTGATCCTCAAAACAGAAAAATGAAGAGTTTGTAGGAGAGATGGATTTGGAGGGAAATGATGTGTTCAAAATATATGAAGTAGGTATTATAAAATGTCTGTGCAAAGACACACAGGCAGGAGACAAGATATACTATATGGGGAACAGCAATAGCTTGGCTAGGATCATCCAGTTGGGAACATAGTACATATGTTGAGAGGGCAGTAGGCATGTATAGTAAGTCTGGCAAGATAGGCAAAAACTAACTTGGGGGGCTTAAAATACCAAACAGATGCTTTTGTATTCTGTCCTAGAGGCAATAGTGAGACACTGAAGCTTCTTGAGCAAATGAGTGACATTGTCAACTGTGTATTTTTAGTAATAGCAGGTTTACAGCTATATGGAAGATGAATTAGAGAAGAGAGATGCTGGACACAGGGAGATCATTTAAAAGACTCTTTAAACAGTACACTCTTTAAATGCTTATGTGTACATGAATAAGTGAACAAATAAATAAATAGAAATTTGAAGAAAAGAATACTAAAAACTGGGAGATCCAGGATAGTCTTCCCATAGGAGGTGCCACCTGAGCTGAGCCTTGAAGGATACCAGAGATTCTCAGAAGCAGAAGTGAGCAGGTAGCATGTTGAAGGTATAGGAACTCTGTGAAAAGATTCAGAGACAAGAAATGGAATTTTGAGTCTATGGGACAGCTAGTAAGCCACTGTGGACATAATACAGCATATGTAAAAGATTGTAATTTGAAATGTGTAGATTGGTAAGTGGGAGGCAATGTGGCTACTGGTCATCATGTAGGATAGAGCACCTTCAGATATTTTCCTTCTATAGTTTCTGTACTTCTAGTTATTACACATTTACCATCATTTTATAATTCTGAATTTTCTTTTTTCTTTTTTTTTTTTTAAGTTCAAACGGTTTCCCTTTTATTAAGGTCCAAGTAAATATTATATAGACTGGGACTCAATAAAGAAAAACATGTTCAAATAGTATTTTATCATCAGCATCTCCAGGCAAATGTGTATAATCAAGTAGCATTACCAATAAATCCTTAGGAAGCCCATCCACAAGAGTTTATGCTTTGTCCAGGCCCAATTCCTCTGGAGTAGAGATTCCCAATTCATCTAAAGTTGGATTATATATGGGTAGATTTGCTTATGAGGTCCTGCTTTGTCCTTTACAACTTCTAGAATCCAAACTGCACTAGCAAAATCATCTAACCGTCTGCATACCCTCAAAGCACCATCAATGATTTTGGGTTCTGGAACCAGGTCATAGCCAACCAATGTATTCATTCCTTTTCGTAATTCCCAGGCATTAAGATCTGGTTTGCTGAAGTATGTCTCCCAGTGAGCATCAAACTCTTCATCTGTTTCATGGGACCCATGGGAATAGCAGCAAGCTGACTGGATAGCGGGGGCAGCGGGAAAGGAGGACCACCAGGAGGAAGGGGCTGCAGCCCCCGGCTTTCGCAGCAGGACCTGCACCAAGGCGGAGCAGCGGCGGAGAGCGGCAGCCAGCATGGTGACAGTGGGCGAGGCAACGGGACCAATCGAGCCACAGACTGCCGACTGTTCAAGACACAGGCTGAGGAGTGCGAGCGGGTGCATGGCGCATGTGCGCAGGGGAGGCTGGCTTATAATTCTGAATTTTCAAAGTGACTACATAATAGATGCTTTATTTATTAAATCCTAGATCTTCACCTTGTTGTGGCAGAAGGACTTGCATGACTCATTGAAACTATGAGTTATGCCATTTAGGGTTACCTAGATAGACAGATAAGAGTGGATATTTCTGACAAAAAGTGATCCAATGGAGAAGGAAATGGCAAACCACTCTAGGACCTTTACCAAGAAAACACTACAAACAATATTAAAACAATAAAAGATATGATATTGGAAGATGAGTACTTCAAGTAGGAAACTATCCAACATACTACTGGGGAAGGCTCCAGTACTATTGAAGCAGAGTCAAAAGGGCCAGAGTCAAAAGGAATCTCAGCTGTGAATGTTATCTGGTGATGAAAATAAAGTATGATGCTATAAAGATCAAGATTTCATAGGAACCTGGAATATAAGATCTATGCACCAAGGTAAGCTGGATATGGTCAAACTGAAGACAGAACAACTATACATTGACATCTTGGGTGTCAATGATCTTATATGGACTTTAATCAGTGAACTTTATTCGGGTGATCATTACATATGTTACTGTGGGCAAGGATATCAAGCAAATGTTTCATATAAAAATGAGTATGATAAAAGACAAAAATGATCAGAAGGAAGCAGAAGTAGAAGAAATTAAGAAGAGGTGGCAAAAATATTCACAAAAACTTACAAGAAAGATCTTACCATCACTGATAACCACAAGGATGTTGGTTATTGATCTAGAGCCAGACATCCTAGAGAACAAACTTAAGTGGGCTTTTAGATTCATTTTTAACAAGAAAGCTAGTGGAGGTGACAGAATTCCAGCTGAGCTATCTAAAAGCCCAAAAGATGATGCTGTTAATGTGTTGCACTCAGTATGCCAGCAAATTTGGAAAACTCAACAGCGGCTGCCAAATTGGAAAAGATCAATTTATGGGCAAATCCTAAAGAAAGGCAATACCAGAGAATGCTTGTATTACCTAATAGCTGTGCTCATTTCATATGCCAGCAGTTATGCTTAATATTCGGCAATTGCTCCAGGAACATGGGAACCTAGAATTACCAGAAGAGTAGACTGGTTTTCAAAGAGGCAGAAGAGCTAGAGACCAAATTGCCAATATTTTCTGAATTATGCAAAAGGCAAGGGAGATCCAGAAAAAAACAAACAAACATCTACTTCTGCTTCCTTTACTACCCTAAAGCCTTTGACTGTGTGTATCACAACATGTGACATTGTACACAGTAACAGCCACAGTGTACAAGGACTGATTTTGATGGACTTAGCCCTTCTCAGTAATGCCACCTAAAACAATTCCTAAGGACACATGGTGGAAAATGCCAACCACATCCAGAGAAAGAATTATGAAGCTGGAATGCAGACTAGTGCAGACTATTTTCTTTTTTGTTTTCTTTTCTTTTTCTTTCTCATGGTTTTCCCCATTTGTTATAATTCTTCTATGCAACATGACTAATGTGAAAATGTGTTTAATAGGAATGTATGTATGTATAGAGCCCATATCAGATTGCAAGCTGTCTTGGGGAGGGAGGGGGAGAAAATTTAAAACTTATGGAAGTGAATGTTGAAAACTAAAAATAAATAATTTAACAAAACAAATGAATAAAACAAAACAAAAAAGAATTGGCTACTTCTGTAAAGTGTGGAGAGGGTTTGTATATGTGGCCATGGAACAAGGAAGCATGCCCTAGAATCAGTGGTTCTCAACCTTCCTAATGCCACGACCCTTTAATATAGTTCCTCATGTTGTGGTGACTCCCAAACATAAAATTATTTTCATTGCTACTTCATAACTGTAATTTTGCTACTGTTATGAATCTATTTGATATGTAGGATGTATTTTCATTGTTACACACTGAACATAACCCACAGGTTGAAAACTGCTGCATAGTCTTATTGGTATCCTCTAAATTTTAGTAACCATTGGTAAAACGCCAGATTCCCTTCCCTAGTTACTACTCTACGTACATGTTAGGGGAAGGGATCAGGTATCTATACAGTGTTATTTTACCACAAAATTCACTCTGCTAGGTACAGCAGAGTGAATTCTAGAGAAAGACAAATTTATAGTAAAGATCAGGAGAGGTTCTTTTAAGTGAAGTTTGCCTTTCATTACCTCCTGCTATTCCTTACCTATCCTTCTCCAATGTTCTTCAAGCTATGTACTGGTGTCCAAGTGTCCAAGATGTATTTTTCTGTCTAGGTCTGCCTTACTTGGAAGTACTTCATTCTCAGAATACTTTTCTCCCCTTCTTTCAGTATCTCTTTTGTTCTCTCTTTCTTTTTCTCTCCTTCCCTTCTACCCTCCCACCACAGTTCCATTTTCCTTAGCATGTCTGATTTCAGACTAGTAAAAGTAGGGAAGCAATCTGATAGAAATATTTAACTTTAAAGTTTGAAAGTTACCATGACAACTGGCTTTTCCATGATTATTTTTTGAATTTTAATAGAAAATACTTATTAACTAGAATCTCTTACTCATGGAACTTCAGATTGTGTAGTTAAGAGAATGATATCAAGCATTTCAAGGGAGTTATTTTTAAGGGGCAGTGTTCCCCTAAAATCATAATACTTGAGTGACTGAGCACTTTCTGTATTGGACAAAACCAGCTGTGCTGATTCTTCTAGTCCACGCTATGCACTAAGTCAATATAGTTTCAAAAGTGGCAAGGAAAATAAGCCTATAGAATGAGAGGAAAATCAGTAAAATCTTAACTAGGCCTGCCCAAACAGTCTTTGAAATGATTGCTTACTCATTATTGGCAAAGTAAAAATTATTAATGCTTTACTCTGTGTTTTAGGCACAATCTACCAGAAATAATTTACTCAATTTAGAATTATTCTGAGTATCCAAGCACCTCAAGTTTAGAGAGGGACAGATTCATAGCTTATAGATTCATATAGTCCGTATGTGAAGCTTGGTAGATATACTGCCAGGTATTTTATAGCTTCTGTAGTTATTTTAAATGGAATTTCTCTTTCTAACTTTTTCTGATGTTTTGTTGGTTAAATGTAGGTATGCTATAATTTATGTGTATTTCTCTTATATCCAGAAACTTTGCTGAAGTGACTAATTATTTCAATTAATTTCAGAGTTAAAGGGCTTTCTTCAGAGTTTATGGTCATATCACCTGTACAAAGTGATAATTTTATTTTCTCTTTGTTGTGTTTATTTTTCTTGATTTCTGTTGCTTCTCTAATTGCTATAACTACCATTTTTGGCAATATGTTAAAAAGTAGTAGTAATGAGGGGCATTCTTGTTTTATCCCTATCCTATTGAAAAGGTCTCTATTTTATCTCTATTACATTTATAAACTGTTTAAAATTATACAAACATCCATTTTTATTGTTATCCATTTTGTTAGTTTTTAAAACAAATTTATTTTTTTTTAACTTAAAAAAAATTAAGTTCCAAATTCTTTCCTTCCCTCTAACTGTGTGGCTTTGACCCCAGGAGCAAAGCAGAGTGGAAAAGAGGCTCAGTTCAAGGTTTTTGCCCAGAATGTAAGCCTATAGTAAAAAACCAGAAAAAAAGGATTCCTGAAGAGTCCAATGACCAAGCTCTGAGTCTACAGACCTCCCAGAAGGCTAACAGTGACTGAGTCCAGCAGCAGTCTACTGAAATGCCCAACCACGTACAAGACAACAGAACACAAATCTGAATCAGGAACTTGCAGAGCTCAGACCAAGAAGGCAAAGTTCTATCAAATTGCAACCATATGTTCCCATTGTATGGTATTCTTTTTCTCCAAAATATTTACCACAAGATTTCTACCCCACATGATGGAGGTCTTTTGCATTTTCTTCTGACATCATAAGGGTACCACTAGAACATTTTGCCTTTCTACCTGTCATGTTTCACTCTTTTCTTCCTTTCAGTCAAATCCTTGATGGCATTTTTATTTTTGCTTTTCTTCCGTGTCCTTCATTGGTCATCTCTTTCCACCTCCTCACACCTTCCCTCCCCCAATCATGCACCACCCCATCACCTTTTGTGTGATACGCATCTTTAGTTCTTTAGCCCTCAATAGGCTTACAGCATAAGAATTCAGTAGCTCTGTCTTCTGTCTACCATCTGTTAAAATCTTACCATCTACTCCTCAAAGGAGCTTTATTGATTTTTCTTTTACTCACACAGAGCTTTCAAAAATCCCTTTTATTGTTCTTAGTATTCATCACCAGTCCCAAGTCCTTATGAGCTTATGTTTTTGATACTATTATTACACAACTATACCATTTTATTGTGCTTTTCTTAGCTAACACCCTTTGATTCTATTACCTATATGTCTTTTTAAAATTTGAATTGGTCAGTGAAGGCCCTGTACTTTCAGTGTGTAGCCAAAAATGTCGCTTTAGAATGTCCCTGCCCCCCTTTTTCTATATTGGAATAATTTTTGTTTGTGATTGGATCCTTTACTATGTAATTATTGAGATCTTTTACTTCCTATTGGACTCACTTCTGTATAATTTAGGTTATGATATTCTATTTATCATTTCTCTTAATCTTCTAAACTCTGCTCTCTTGAAATTAAAAAAGCTTGTAAGATTATATCTGGATTCTTTTTTTTATTCTATTAGCATTTCTGGGGTGAAATGGATGCTTTCTTTCAAGGTTCATGAAAAAGAAATTATGCATAGAATGGAAGAAAACACCTTGGGGACTATATTCAACTTCATTCTGAACACTATGCTTCTTACAGAATTGAATGATTTTCTTTTCTTTCTTTTTTTCTTTCTTTCTTTTTTTTTTTTTTTTACTTTTTTGGAGAGGGGAAAGGTAGAGCGATTGGGGTTAAGTGACTTGCCCAAGGTCACATGGCTAGTTTGTGTGTTAAGTGTCTGAGGCTGGATTTGAACTCAGGTCCTCCTGACTCCAGGGCTGATGGTCTATTCACCGCACCACCTAGCTACGCCTTGAATAAATTTTTTGGAATGTGATCAAATCATAAGAGCTGAAGAGATTTAGCCCGCCTCTTCATTAATATGTCCATCCTCTCAGTAATTGTTGACCAATTAGGGTTATTTTCACCTGTCAGGGGCACCTCCTTTTCCGAAGATATTCAAGGATCTCTATGGTTTTGCCTTTGGTTATCGAGAGAAACCACTGACCATCAATTTATTATTAGCTAGTCTAATAATTAATTACCCCGAAACTCTACTTCTTGGCCTTTTCATTCATCTCATTATCTCAGGCTCAACACTGCTCGGTCCCGCACAGCTCAGTCTCACATGGCTCAGCACTGCTGGGTCTTGGACAGCTTGCCGCAGGGCTCGGCTCCACACTTTCTGGCTCAGCTCAGTTCATTCCCAACAAAGGCAAAAGGGGGCTGCTACTTGGAGTTCTGGGGTTGCTGGTTGCTACCCACTCTCTGGCCCTACACCTGCCCACGCGCGTATGGCTCAGCACCAATGAGTCCTTGACAGCTCAATCTGTAGAGCTCAACTCTGCTCCTTCCAGCCCGGCTGGCTCCCCATGGCACAGCACAGCATGGGGAGCTCAGCACAGCTCCGCTCTGCACGTCCCCACCCAGTACGGCCCCTCCCGGCACGACACGGGTTGGCACTACACGGGTTTCTGCTTCGACAGCTCCCCAGGGCTCCCCACGCCTTGGTTCCTCTCCCCTTGGCCCTGGGTTCCACCGGACTGGGGTTGGCAGGCTCAGCTCAGCTCAACAGGCTGGGAGTGCTTCCTCAACAAAGGGGAAAAGGGGCTGCTACCTAGAGGAATGGGGGAGGCTCTGGGGTTGCTGATTGCTACCAACTCTCTGGCCCTATGCCTGCCCACCTCCTTCCCTGCGCTGTGCATGGTTCAGCACCACTCGGTCCTGGACAGCTCAACCCGCAGGGCTCAGCTTTGCTCTGTTCAGCCTGGCTGGTTTCACAGGGCACAGCACGGCTCAGCACCGCTCGGCCCTGTACAGTTCGGTCCCAAACAGCTCAGCCCCAAACAGCTCAGCACTGTGGTCCTGAATAGCTGCTCGGCTCCACCTAGACCGCTGGGTTCTGCCCAGCTCATCTAAGCTCAAGGGGCTGGGGGCGTTTCCACAAAGGCAAAAGGGGCCCGCTGCCTAGAGGAATGGATGAGGCTCTGGGGTTGCTGATTGCTACTCATTCTCTGGCCTTACGCCTTGCCTCCTTCCCTGCACTGCCCACCTCTGCTAGGGCGGGAGGCCCACTGATCAGCCAGCACTTTGTGGTGAGGGAAGGGGGGACCGCCCTAGGGGAGTCCCGGCCCACGACTCAGTTCTGCTCATTCATTCCTGGCTCTTCCACTAGTCCTCCTCCCTCCTTCTTGTCCTTTCTACCTCCCTCCCTTCTTCTTGCAGGCTTGTCTCTCCTCGGGCTGCACTTCCCACCCTCCCCCTTTTTCCCGCCACAGGTTCTGGAAGTCTGGAGCCAGAAAGTCCCTGGGGAACAAATCGTGAGCATCTCGGGGGCGGGAGTGTGGTGGGGTCGTAAAGGTCTTGAACCACAGTGGTGTTTCGGCAGCTTCCCCCCTCCCTCTCCTTTCAGCTTGCTCCCGAAAGTGGAAGCCCCCGGAGACCAGACCCGGCATGCTCTGACTGCTTTCTCCCTTTTTGTCCTGCCCAAGCAAAACCAGCGAAATGTGGCAGGGTCCCAGCACTCCAGTACCCCTCGGAGCAGCAGCCCCAGATTACACGACATCCTGCGGAAACAACTGGGACTGTGGACTGGGACTGTGGCTGGATGCTGCCGCTGCAGGAAACTCAGCTTCGAGGCAGGCTCCTGTGCTGGGAGAGAAAGAGAAGACACAACTTTTCAAAAGTTTCACAAACCCTCTGACTGCACTGACCCCCCTGGAGCTGGAGACAAACCGAATTAATGTTTTATACCTTTGGGTATAAGTTTGAGTCCTCCCTCCCCATCAAGCCAAGTATTTAAAACCTCCAGAAACCCATGATTTGGCAATCAATGATTGAGAGATAGTTTCAATTTGAATGTTCAAAGGCTTAACAAAATGGACTATCTTCTGCAGAAATAACACACAGAATCCCCATGGAGGGTCCAGAGAAACTGAGGGTGACATTCTTGAGGGTCCTGGACCATGCTTTTACTTAATTTTAAGTGTTTTGCCCACCTTCCCAAAAATAGAGCAGATGTCCCCAGAGATGCTCCATATCTCTTTCTGTGAGGCAGGGCCTGGGCCCCAAATGTTCTAGTCTGCCTCCTAGGAGGAGGCTTGATCACTTGTCCCAGTTAAAGGACAAATCGCAAGATTGAGGGGGAGCAAACATGGCTTCTAGTGAGGGGAGTAGGTCAGGGAATCATTGTGTGTCACTCTTACAGGCCTCAGGTCCAAGCCTAGGCCATATCTCTGGTCATCATTTCCTCTCCTGCTCCTCTTGGCCCAGGTCTGGACTTCCCTCCCTTTTCCACCCGTACTCTCAGCCTGGGCCTCAAATACCATGGTTTCAGCACAGATTGCCTGCCCATTAAGACCGTTTGCTCCTCCCCATGGAGTTGGGGATGTAGTCTGACAGGTCCCTCTTGTGATTTTCTGAAATTGGTGTGTTTTAATTATAAAATATTCTCTCTTTCCATAGGCTTCTGTGAGCTTTGCCCTCCTAACTTCAGATGTCCTATATACCAAGACATTTGACAAGTTTGGCTCCCATTTATTTCATCTGGTGGAGAAAGTGACAAAGATTTATATTTCTGTTCTCATTTTTTAGTGAGAGATATGCCAGGCCAGAGTCAGCTTTCTCAGGACTATATATGCCCCTAGCTGACTGTCTTTTCCACAGGGAGTTTAGATTGGCTTGATCCAACCACACAACACAGGAAGATTTGAGAAGCAGGTATAGTCGTAGCCACAAGATTTAAACAAAGAAATGATGGAGTTAGCTTTGGACTAAACTTTTATCACTTTTTTCACACTTAAAGGTTTAGAAAACTGTAAATGTGTTATCACAATTGGTCTTCACAACAATCATGGGAGATAGGTATTATTGTTATCACAATTCTACAAATAAGGAAACTTGATACTGATGAAAATTAAATGACCTTTCTAAGGTCATATGTTCAGTGTCCTAAGCAGTATTTGAAGTCTATCTTGCTGCAAGTTCAATGGTCTACCTAAGTCACCTAGATGCCAGTACAGTGGTAATCACTTTTGCTCCAAAGAAGCATAAAATACATATCATTTTATGTTTTAGACTTTCTGAAACTAATTTCTCCAAACATATTCAGGTCATATTTTATTATGATGATTTTGAAACTAGAAATATTTGAAGTACCTAAGATCTTTTGTTTAAACAATTTACATATTTTAAAGTGTAATAATGAAGCACCAAGGGTAGCTATAAGAACCATGATATAAACCAAATGTGTACTGCATCCATTGGCTTCTGTTATGATGTAGCTTCGAATTTATGTAACCATTAAAAGTTTAGTGTAATGGAATGAACGATGGTTATGCAGGAAGGAGACCTAGATATAAATTCCGTCTCAGTTTATTAGTACTTAAATGACCTTGGAAAAGTCTTGTAACCTCTTTGGGACCCAGTTTCCCCATCTCTAAAATGAGGGAGGGCATTAGACTAAATAAGCTCCAATATCCCTTACCATTCTGAGTCAAATGGTCTTAAAAAAGATTGAAGATGAAATCAAATCACAAGATATTTGCTAGCCAATCGAGACCTACTTTATTGTCTTAAAACAAAGAATACTCCTGCCCATTCCACCATAGTGCATCAATCCAATCAGAAACATTTTTTAGTTCAACAATGTTTGTTAAATTTAATAACGGCTTCTTGAACATCTTCTAGACTAAAATATGCCTGCAAATAAGGTAAATGACATGATCCCCTTCAAATAACTCTTAAGAACATTCAATTCAATCCAAGTAGCAATCTTCTCAGTTTAGGGAGGATTTACAGACAAAACATTAACGTTCCCCATATTTTACCATGATAACTCTGAATCATTAATTGGTTTCCCATTTTATTTACTTTTCAAAATTTTTTTTTTTTTTTTGGTGGGGGTAGAGGTTGAGGAAGACATTTTGTTGATGTTTTTGCTGGAGCCATTTAGTCATCAAAGCAACATGTTTCCTGAAGGAGATAATGGTTCTTATCTATCATTAATAGAACCATTGACTGATTTGCTTTTCTAGTGTGCTGGAATAGGTTTATAAGGATCCATCTACACATGCTATCTACTACTTTGAAACCTGTGATCAGCAGTCTATATTTATGAATCTCACGGGGTTCAGGGAGTTTGGGAACCCCACTAACCACAGTCCCTGGAAGGCAATCTTCAATGAATTCATGGATTCAAGCATTCTTTAAGTCAAGGTGACAAAGATTTATTATTACAGAGGGCAAGAGTTCTTAGGAAACATGCAACCTTAAAGGGGATACAGTTAAAGTTTATATAGGGTGAACTATAGTATAACATGTGCCAAATATGACAGATCAGTCAGGGCGGAATTAGGGAGTGGTTAAGCATTAAGGAGTAATCAGTTCTTAATACTTTTAACACCTACTATACAGGTGTATTGCCCAGAATTCACCGGGAAATAGCCTGAGGGGGACCTGCATGGAAGAGTGGTTTTAGGTTTGAAATGTCACTAAGTCAGCTAGTGGTCAGGGCTGACCAAGCTGCCACCCATCAATGTTGTGTTTGACAAGATGGATGTTGGGAGTATATGTATATCCGAAATCTAAGGCATACATAATGAGGAATTCAGGATGTATATATAATGAGCTAGGGAGTTACTTATAGATAATCTAATGAAGTTCTCACAGGTGGAGCTTGTTATTGTAACAAGGGCAGAGAAGTATTCGGCTGGGGCTTGATCATGAATGGTTGCTAGGCATAATGCTGGAGCAGGGAGAGGTGGGAAGAGATAGTGCTCTGAAGCTAGGGAAAAAGATGCTTTTGAAATTGGGGTATGAGAGCCCAGGCACCTTATTAAATCCACTAACTACAATAAGGGATTCAAGTTGTGAGAATTGTAACTAAAGTGTGATGCCTGACATTTTGATTTAGGCCACTAAAATTCAGACAGTTATTGTAATAAGCTGCTCCAACTAGTCATGCCACGAATCTCTCCCCCTCCCCCCCAATCTCTCTCAATCTCTCTTTCTCCCTCCTCCTACTTCTCCCTCCCTCCCTCTCCTTTTCTCTGTAGACTTGAATCTAGACTATTTTTGCATCTTTGATTTAGCAAAAATTAAAGTTACTAAAGTGAAATTTATCTTTTCTAAAATAACTAGCTATTCCATGTCTCTTTCAGTGGAAAACGAAGCTTTTGAGTCCATGATTCCCTTATTCTGAACTGAATATGAGAAATAACCCATATTGTTCCCCGCCCCCCTCCATTTCAGTACTGGTTATTATAGAAACTTCCAGGAACCATTGGGCTGCTGTTCTTAGATCAGGTCTGAATTCATCCTTCTAACACCTGGTTACACCTGAATTCTGGGAGCACACAGTTTCCCCATTGAAAATACAGGGTACTGACCTCAGATACTTAACACTTACTAGCCATGTGACATTGGACAAGTCACTGAACCCCAATTGCCCTGCCTTTTTCCCTCCAAAAAGGAAAAAAAAAAAGGAAATGTAGGGTAGCTAGAATATACTTCACCATTTGATTGCAGGTTGTTTTTCAAAACAGCAAGTCCTGGCATTTTTCCTATAAAATACACTATCTGCAATTACCTACACAAATACATTAAGAAAAGCCTCAAAGTAATGAAATAACTAGCAAATGCAATCAGGGAAATTGCATTATCTTAGGAATGCATAGGGTTGGAAAATATTAAATGAGAAACAGAAGTCAGTAATACCATTGCTTACATATATGCCCAGGGGATCCACTGACAATATCTTGTCAGTAATGGTGCATGTAAAACTCCATTGGAGGCTTTGGAGAACTGGAGGAAAAACAGTAAGCTAAATTCTCCTTTTTAAGCTTGACTTATCATATCTTCTCATCTTCTTGAAGAAAATATCATGGTCTGCATAGTAGAAAGCTTTTTAAAAATCCAAATACAATAAGAATCTTTCTCACTTTGGCCCATTGGAATGTAATCACTTTGAGAGCAAGAACTAGTTTTCATTTTGTTTTTTGTATCTTTAGCACCTAGTCATATTATGTCCCTAATAAGCATTTGTTGAAATGAACTGAATTGATTTTTCCATGATTCTCAATTTCCTCATCTGTAAAATGGAGGTAAACTCCATTTAGATTATTAATACTTCCACTGCCTACTTCACAGAGAAACCATCTAGGCTCTTATAACCACATCTGACTCCTTAATGACTTATGCATTGGTACCAATGGTACTGATCAGGATCAGTCATAGAATTGCCTTCTTCCCAAGGACATGATTTGATATTAGTGGTGGTGATAGACATCCTTATAAAAATGGCTCAATTCATCCTCAGCACTGGCCTTGTCATAGTACATGAGATGGCATACTTATTTCTTGAGGAAGCAATGTACGTGTCTCTATGTAAAAAAGTTTATTCTGGCAGTAGCATGAAGTATAAATTAGAGAGACAAGAGAATTTGAACATGAATGGATCATCCACTGAGGAGGTTATTACAGATTTGCATATGGAATATGTGTTGTTGTTGTTAGTTCTGCTGATTTTACCTTCACAAAATCTTTCATATCTATCCTACTCTTCTCTATTTCATAACCATGACACTGGTGCAATAATATCCTAATAGTTATCTTTCCTGACCTCTCTTCCCTTTCTAATTCATACTATATACTGCTGCCAGAATAATCTTCATTACATTTAGATCTGAGTATGTTACTCCTTAAAAAAAAATACTTTATTGATTTCCATTTTTCTCCTTTTGGACTGGTCTTGTGAATAGGGAATTCCCAGTCAGGAAACTTCCTCTACTAATCTAATGAGCAATTGATTACTCTCCAGTCTACTGTGTTAGAGATTTGACTGGTGACACTAAAGGGCTAAGTGGCCTGTCTGGGTTAAAACAGACCTCAGAAGCAAGATTTGAACCCACATCTTGATTCTGTGATTGGCTAGACATCTATTGCTTTTATTTGTTTATTGTTAAGCAAATACAGTTCGAATTCCTTTGTCTGATTTTAAAGTCCCTCTACTGATGTCACTCTACCTTTCCAGCTTTTCTTCCACTCACTCTACAGTCCAGCCAAGCTGGACTCTCAATAGATATGGAGTAATTATGGTATAACTTCCTTTCCACTTATCAACGCTTTCCAGAAGAAAGTATACCCTCAATTACTTATGGGACAGACTCTCTCTTGTGTATACCTTTGCTCAAGCTTTTCCCTGTACTTAAAAGAGCTTCTCACATTATTTTAGCTTGTTGGATTGCTACCAATTCTTTTAAGACCAGCTCTAATGCCATGTCCCTCAGAAAGCTTATTCCCGATCCCTTTTTACTCCAGCTTCCTGTAATAATTACCTCTCTTTCACCCCAACCACACAAAATACTTTCTTCTATAACTCTACTTCACTTGGTTTATAATATTGTGTGTTATAATTGTATTTGTTTCCCATCCATTTGCTAGCTTTTAAATCCTTGACACATTGATGCATGGATTAAAAACAAAGAAGTGAAAATGAAAATCATAGTTGGAATGCATGATAATGTTCAGCATGTGGGAGTGGTTTGTGTTGTTATATCAGAACTTCATAATGGACAGTGAGATGAGCTGCCAATGTGGTTTATAAAGATGCCACAACTTCAATTATAATTTTTCCTACCTCCTGCTAGAATTTCTCCATTTCAAAATGTCAGTTCATCTCTTGAACAGGTACACCCCATTTGGTACATTGATATATATGGGCCTTGGGTCACTAGGATTCCTATATCATTTTACCTGTGGAACTGAACCAATCTTTTTTTCCTGAACAGTAGGCAGAGCGTACACACATGTTACGATTTGAGAGATGTCAGCAAGTTAAACCGTACCCAAAATATCTCCTCTAATCCAAAGGTAATTGTTCCAGCTATCTCACTATTAGGAATTTATTTTTTTATGCTAAGAATTATCCTTTCCTATGGTTCTAATATGAATGGAAAAAAGAATTACATCTGGACATGGAATCACATTGTATTACTATAACAGTGTAAATTACTTTTAAGATAATTTTCTATTGTGATTGAAGGAATCAGCATAAATAAGGACATTATATACCTACTATAGTGGAAATAGAAGTACAGGAAAACAGGTGGAATTTAAAAATTTTTATTCATATAGTCAATAATTTTAGCTGGAGCCATGATAATTTTGTTGGCTACATTGAACTGTCCATGGTACTGAAATTAAAAACTGTTAAAAGTAGCATCAGTTCATCATGCTCAGGATTACATATTTGGAACCAACAAGCAATGTACATATGCTGTTGGGTTTGCAGTCACTTTACTTGCATCAATGTCCTAACTAACCAGCAACATCATGAAACTGTGTTGACAAAGTTATGAAAAAATTCCTGGTTCCCTGTCCTCAGAGAAATTTGCTCTCTACAGTATGAGTAAGCTATTGTCTTCACCTTCCCAAAAACTTTATTCCCCATCATCATGAATATATATTTCCTACTTCTGAGCAGGTCCCAAGGTTTTGGTTCAGGGGGAGTGTCCTTTGTTCACTCTACTACTAGGAGATCAGGAGAGGAAGATAGTGGAAAAAATTTAAAACTCATGGAAGTGAATGTTGAAAACTAAAAATAAATTTATAAAAATTATAAGAATTTATAAAAAAAGTTATCTGGTCCAGCCTATACCTGAAAAAAAATCTCAGTTGCTTACCTAAAAGTGTTCCTTTTGCCTCTGCTTATAGACCTCTGTTGGAATTTCAGGTCAAAGAAAACTATCACCTGTAACATCCTATTCTTATGGATAGTTCCGATTCTTAGGAAGCTTTCCTTTGTAATAAGCCTAGTAACTCATTGACAGTCATTGATATAAAGAAAGGCTATATTAGCAAAATATTTATAGCAAAGTTTTTGGTTTTTTGCAGTAGCAAACACAGTAAATGCCTTAGGTTTAGAAACAGATAATGAAATTATAGTATATAAATGTGATGGAATATAATTATGCTGTAAGAAATAATAGATATGATGAATGAAGAGAAGCATGGGTAGAGTTATGTGAACTACCACAAAATGAAACAGAATAAAAATAAATGACTACAATTAAATTAAATGGAAATTAAATTAAATGGAAAGACAGCTACAAACCAATACAAAATAAATATTGCAAACTTTTAAAGAGCAAAATTATCTCCCCAAAACTGTTATGAGACAAAAATCTACCCCATTCCTTTGCAGAGATGAAGGTTTCATGAATATTGAACCATGCATATATTGTAATATGTATGTGAATCATTATTGTTGAATTTTTCTTTTATTTACCTTTTAAAAATTCTTTATTATAATGGATGACACTCTGGCAGGGATACAAGAAGATATCTAGGCACTGTGAAAGCAAATTATATCAATAAAATTTATTTGCAAAAATTACCTCCTTTAATTCTGGGTCTGCACTTGGAAACCTCCAATATGCACAGCCATTTTTGAGATATCCTTGTTCTTTGCTGCTGCCATCACAAACCTCATCCAATATCCAATCAGTCACCAAATTCTATACTCTTGTAACAATACTCCTCTTTGTCTCAACTTCATAATTCCCACTGCCACCATTACAGTTGTGGTCTAGACTACCTTGAAACTGAACTTTTGACACAACTTTCTAAAAGCCACCTATCTTCTTCCAATCTGTACTGTAAACTATAATCATAATAACCTTCCTCTAACACTGCTTTTATTTTTGCAGTCCTCCACTTTAAAATCTTTAATAGTTTTCTGTTGTCTAGTCAATAAAATACAAGCTCATAATTCTAGTATTCAAGTCAGTCTTGCTCTCATGACCCCCATGCTCTGGCCCTAAATGATATTTCCATCATTTTTTGCCACTGCTCCCAAACATATACCCTACATTCAAGTCCATATGAACTATCTACCATTCCCTCAAAATGCCTATAAGAAATGCTGCTATTGTGCTTTTTTCATGCTATTCCTTCCACCCAGAAGTCCCACCTTATCTCTGTTTATTAAAAGTAGGAACCCATTCCTAAGAACTGTAACAACATTGCATTCACATTTCTTTTATGCCCTTTGTCACAGTCTACTTTGTTTCATAGGGTCATTTCTGTACGTGTTTCAACTGCCCTAATAGATTGTATTATACACGAGGCTTGTATCACTCCCAACTCCTAGCACCATGTTTTGCACTTGATAAACACTCAATAAATATGTTACTTGAATGAATGGAGCAGAATAAAGGCACATAATCAGTGCTTTTTTGTGCTTCTATTCTTCTTATACAAAGTCTCAAATTTTTTAAGAATATAGTGTCCTCTTTCTAGGGAATGAGATTAATTTGATAAACAAGCTTCTGATCACTGATTACCAGAAGGTCTCACAAATGGATACAAACATTATCATAGATAGCACAAGGTGATCAGAAATCCCAAATTTCCCAAGATTTACTTTATGTATTTGTTCACATGGTTGTCAATACCCAGAAGGCCCTTCCCCTATCTCTAACTGTTAAGAATATTATCCTTCTTTCACTACCCAACTCAAAAGGTCTTTCCTTCATGAAGTTGCCCTTGATTCCTCTGATTGTAAATGATATTTAGCTTCATTTTTCACTTTATATTGGTCTTGTGAATTAATTACATGCTCTTTCTATGAGAGCTATATTATCTCCATTACTGAATTATTGCTTCTTGAAGATGAGGAAGATGCCTTTTGTTTTCTTTTATATCACCCTCAATATTGAGCACAATGGTTTGTACTTAATAGTCATAAATTCAATATTTCTAAAATGTTGAACACATGAATGACAATCACAGAATTCCTAGTTTACATTGGGGCTTGAAGCTTAATTCTTGCTCCACAGTAACACTCAACCTTTTCTAAAGCATAAAGAGGACCAAAGAAAATTAGAGGGTAGAGGAAGAAAGCTAAGGAGTAAGTCAATCAGAAATTAATTTAAAAATAAACATGGAGAAAGAGAGAAGCACTTACTAGCTGCGTGACCTTGGGTAAGTCACTTAACCCCAGTTGCCCTGTCTTTCCCCCTCCAAAAAGCAAAGAAAAAGAAAAGAAAAGAGCAGAATTAAGCAGAAAATTTGACTTTCCAATATAAGACTCAAAAGAAGCATAAAAAACTAAACAGGAGAGCGAAACCATAAGGAAGTCAATATGGTTAAAGTGTTTACATTCCTACATAGGGAAATGATACTTGTAAATCCTAAAACATTTCTCATGATTAGGGCAATTAGAAGGAGTATACATAGACAGAAAATACAGGTATGAATTGAATGTGATGGCATGATTATCTAAAAAATAAAATTAAGGAATGAGAAAGAATGCACTAGGAGAAGAGGAAAGGTAGAGGTAGAATAGGGTAAATTATTTCACATAAAAGAGGCCCAAAAGAGATTTAATGGGGGTGGGGGAAGGATGGAGAAAGGGAGGAAAGGAACATGTAAACCTTACTCTCATTGCATTTGGCTCCAAGAGGGAATAACATATACACTCTGGTGCGGGAATCTATCTTACCATACAGGAAAGTAGAAAAGGAAGGGGATAAGAGAAAAGTGGGGTGCTGAAAGAAGAGAAGGCAGTGGGGGAGGGAACAAAAGTCAGAAGCAAATCACTTTTGAAAATAAACAAGATGAAAGGGGATGGAGAGAAGGATAAACAGAGAAATAAGATAGAGCAGCGGTTCTCAACCTGTGGGTTATGTTTAATTTGTAACAATGACATGTTATGGGAATCTAAAGATCTTCCCTGCCCCTAGGCCCTTTGCTAAAGTGGCTACGTGACTCTGAGGACCCTTGGATATTTGAAAGTATACTCTGTTCCCTAATAGGCTGAATGTGGTCACGTGGAGCCTGTGGCACCAGGC
>CM053588.1:213274132-213298422 GCA_028646515.1 Pseudochirops corinnae | reverse complement strand
GACTTTTCCCCCTGAACTAGGTAAATGATATGTTTGATTAAAGTAAGATTGTTAACCCATTTTGAGTTGCTTTCTTTTAGAAAAGCAGATCTAAGAACCTGTGCTAGTAGCCGCCCTAGGTATGCTAGGGTGCTTGCTGTTATAGGGGCCAGGAAGAGTACTAGCACTCGTGGCTAGAGGGAAACAAGATATCTGCCCAGATTAAGACCACAGGACAGGCCAGGAGAGCAGTGACCACCTATCCACAGATCATATAATATTGGCAACACCAAAAACTTGAAGACCCCCTAATTATCTCTGAAAACAGCAGTATGAAAACCCTGAAGCTTTGGACAGTGCCCCCTCTACTCAGGGAGTAGGGCACAACTTTAACATTTAGTTTAAACTCAAGGAATAGGCTGAAAAATGATCAAACAGCAAAAAAAAAAGAATCTGACCATGAAAAGCTACTATGGTGACAGCAAAGATCAAGACACAAACTCAAAATAAGACAAAAATGTCAAAATAGCTACAAGTGAAGCCTCAAAGAAAAAACATGTGAATTGTACATAAACCCAGCATAAATTCCTGGAAGAACTCTAAAAGGATTTTAAAACTCAAATAAGTAAAAGAGAAATTGGTGAGAGAAAAAAAGAACAACACAAGAAAATTATGAAGTCAACAGCTTGGTAAAAAAAAAAAAGTCACAAAAAGTAGTAAAGAGAATAATACCTTGAAAAACCAGAATTGACCAAATGGTAAAAGAAGCAGAAAAAATTCACCAAGAGAAGAACTCTGTAAAAAGCAAAATTAGTTAAATGGAAAAGGATATAGAAAAGCTCACTGAAGAAATTAGAATTAGTCAAGTAGAAGTCAATGATTTCACGAGACATCAGAAACAATAAACAAAATCAAAAAAATGAAAAATACTGAAGAAAATATAAACATATTTCATTGGGATAACAACTGACTTGGAAAATAGATCAAGTGAAATATTTAAATAACGTATCTTAGAAAGAGAAATTGAAAAGCCATAAATGAGCTCCTTAAGAAAAAATATATCTCAGTACCAGATGGACCTACAATTTAATTTTGCCAAACACTTAAAGAACAATTAATTCCAATACTATATAAGTTATTTGGAAGAATAGGCAAAGTAGAAGCCCTACCAAATTACTTTTATGACACAAATGTGATACTAATACCTAAACCAAAAAGAGTAGAAACGGAGAAAGAAAACTATAGATGAATTTCTCTAGTGAATTTTGGTGCCAAAATTTTAAATAATAGCAAGGAGATTCTAGCAATATATAACAAAGATCAGACACTATGACCAAGTGGGATTTATACCAGGAGTGCAGTGCTGGCTGTTTCAACATGAGGAAAACTATCTGCATAATTGGCCACATAAATAAGAATAAAGTAAAGACGTGATTTTTTTTTTATCTCAATAGATGCAAAAAAAAAAGCTTTTGTCAAAATGAAACATTTATTCCTATTAAAAACACTAAAAAGCATATGAATAAATTATATTTTCCTTAAAATGATAACTACTATCTATCTAAAACCACCAGCAAGCATTATCTGTAATGGGGATGTGCTAAAAGCCTTCCCAGTAAGATTGGGGTGAAACAAGAATGCCCATGATCACCACTATTATTCAGTATTTTACTAGAAATGTTAGCTATAGCAATAAGACAAGAAAAAGAAATTGAAGGAATAAGAAGAGGCAATGCAGAAGCAAAACTGTCACTTTTTGCAGACAATATGATGATATTCTTAGAGAATCAACTAAAACACTAGCTGAAACAATTAACTTCAGCAAGTTTGCAGGATAGAAAATAAACCCACATAAATCATCAACATTTCTATATATTACAACAATGTCCAGCAGGGAGAGTTGAAAGAGAAATTTCATTTAAAATAAATTCAGACAGCATAAAACATTTCAGAGTCTACCTGCCAAGACAAACCTAGGAAATATATAAATATAATTACAAAATTCTTCTCACACAAATAAAGACAAATCTTAACAACAGGAGAAATGTTAATTGCTCATATGTGAGCTGAACCAATATAATAAAAATGACAATTCTACTTAAGTTAATGTGCTTATTCAATCAAACTACTAAAAATTATTTTATAATGCTAGGAAAAAATAATAACAAAATTCATCTGGAAGAGCAAGAAGCCAAGAATATCAAAGGAATCAATGAAAAAAACGTGAAGGAAAGTAACCTAGCTATACCAGATCTCAAACTGTATACCAAAGTGTTACTTATCTAAACAATAGGTAGAGCAGTGAAATAGATTAGATGGACAATACAGAGTAGTAAATGACCATGGTAATCTTGTTGTTGCTGTGCACTCATGTCCCACTCTTTGTGACCCTGTAGACCACAGCACAGTAATATTTCTGGAGCTTTCTTAGCAAAGATACTGGAGGGATTTACCATTTTTTTCTCCAGTAGATTAAGACAAATAGAGACTAAGTGACTTGCCCAAGGTCACACAATTATTACACGTCTGAGGTCAGGTTTGAACCTAGGTCTTCCTGACTTCAGACCCAGTGTTCTATTCACTGAGACACATAGCTGAAAACCCCAAAGATCCAATCTTTTGGGACAACTTGACAAAAAAAAAAATGTTGGGAAAATTGGAAAGCACTTTGGTAGAAAGTAGATATAGACCATCTCATATCATATACCAAGATAAGGGTAAAATAACTACATGATTTAGACATAAAGGGTTTTATGAGCAAATTAGGGAAACATGAAAAATGTATGAGTAAACAAGATATAGCATTATGGGATGTAAAATGGATAATTTTGATTACATTAAATTAAAAAGATTTTGTACAAACAAAATCAATGCAGCCAAGATTAGAAGGAAAGCAGGAAACTGGGGAGGAAAGGGGGCCTTAAAGAAAGTTTCTCTGATAAAGCCCCTATTTTTCAAATATATAGAGAATTGAGTCAAATTTATAAGAACTCTAGTCATTTACCAATGACAAATGGTCAAAGGATATGAATAAGCTGTTTTCAAAAGAATAAATCAAAGTTATCTATCATCATACCAAGAAAAATGTTCTAAATCACTACTGGTTAGAGAAATGCAAATTAAAACAACTCTAAGGTACCATCTCTCACACCTAACAGATTGGCTAATATGACAAAGGAAGAAAATGACAAGTGTGGGAAGGGATGTGGAAAAATTGGGACACTAATACATGGTTGTTAAAGTTGTAAACTGGTCCAAGCTTTCTAGAAAACAATCGGGAACTATGCCAAAAGGGGTATAAAACTGCTTACTATTTGAGCCAGCAATACCACTACTAGGTCTGTATCCCAAAGAGATCTAAGAAAAATGAAAACTACTTATATATATAAAAATATTTACAGTAGCTTTTTTGAGGTGGCAAAGAATTGGAAATTGAAGGGATGTCCATCAATTGGAAAATGGCTGAAAAAGTTGTGTTATATAATTGTGATGAAATTCTATTCTGCTATAAGTAATAATGAGCAGAATGGCCTCAGAAAAACCTGGGAGGGGTTACATGAACTGATGCAAAGTGAACTAAACAGAACAAAGAAAACATTGTACACAGTAAGAGTAATATTGTATTATGATCAACTGTGAATAACTTCGCTATTCTCAGCAATACAATGATCCAAAATAATGCCTAAAAAACTAACAATGAAAAATGCTATCCACTTCCAGAGAAAGAACTGATGGAGTCTGAATGCAGGGTGAAGCATAATTTTTTCACTTTCTTTGCTTTTCTCAGTTTTTTTTTTTTTTTGCAACACGGCTAATATGGAAATGTTTTGCATAATTTCACATATATAATTGATATCTCAATTCTTACCTTCCCAAGCAGTGGAGGAGCAGTAGGAAGAAGGGAATAAAATCAGAACTCAAATTTCTTAAATAACTGTTAAAAATAATTAAATGAATCTTTTAACAAAAATGACTATTGGAATGGTCCAGGCAGAAGGTATACACACCTGAACAAGGGTAGTAACTATGTTAGTTCAGAAGAGGTAATAGACCTAAGAAATATTAGGTAGATAGAATCAACAACATTTGGCAACTAATTCAATATGGAGGTCCAAGGAAAAGGAAGAGTCAAAGATAATTCTGAGAATAGGAATCTAGAATATTCAAGGAACAATGGTGCCCTTAACAGGAACAGGAGAGTTTAGAATAAGGATAGGATTACAATAGAAGAGAATGAGAGCTAATCCGGACATGTTGAGTTTAAGATACTAGTGATACAAGATAAGATCTACTGTGTGAAAATATAAAGAGACTACTACCTCCTTCATTTTGGACATTATTTCAATGAAACAAAAGACAACATTCTAATACATACTAATGAATGACCTTGAGTAAGTCATTTTGCAGCTTCAATTTCCTCATCTGTAATAGAAAATAATAATTCTTATACCAAATACCTCTTGCTGTTGCTATAAGGAAAATACTTTTCACCCCTTCGGGTCCTAAGTTTCCCTATCCAAAGTTTCCCTATCCATAGTTTCCCTATCCAAAGATGCGTCAACATTCCAGTGCTTTCTTTATGTGTACTTGTGTACCTGTCTATAGGAACAGTGCAGTTACCAGGGTGTTTGGAAAAAAGATAAGATTTCAACCTAAAGTTATGGTAGCAGGTGCTTTAACTGTGGGTTTGACTTGATATTAAAGAAGAATTTAGGATTTATCTTCTCCCTATTATCACAGAAAATAGAGGGAAGAGAAATAGAGGTATTTTCCCCCAACTCTGTTTATTAATCAGAAAGTTTTCCCCAAAAGTTTCTTACAAATGTACTAAGTTAACGTCAGTGGGTCTCTGGCCAGCACAATAATCCAATGAAGCCAGTGCATGTGGTGGCCCGAGCACATGGTGGGAAACTAGCTTGAGAGAGCTGCCATCGCAAACTGGAAATGGGTTACCATGCCCTTCAGCACACGTCATTGCACCTAATTTGAATGGATTTTAGCCGCTCCGTGACCTTTGGATACAGGGTCAGATTCACCCTGCAATCCACACCTCCTCAATCCCCTTCCTGTTGAGACCTCCATTGTAACGAAGAAATGCCAGCTAAATTAAATCCAAAATCTAGCAGTGTGAGCAGCTGTCCTCACTTCTAGTCCTCTAGAAATCCACTGAGAGATAGAGTCATACATACCCTGTTGAAGGAAGCATATATTGACTCGGTGCTGACAAGGCCATCACATGGCTTTCACGGATTTCTTCATCATCATTGTTGGAAGATTCAGTCCTGATCTTTGGACTAGAAAAGAAATAAAAAGATGAGTCCCCCTCTGACAGCTTTCACTGTGTGTTTTATGGAACTACTGCTTAAGGATTTCCAAGATCTGTGGATTTACAGACATACTGGGCCACCTCAGGAATGCTGATGAAAGAATCCTCAGGAATGTCATGCTACTACATTCACATTATTTTTTCCAAAGACAGAGAACTCATATTGGTGGAGAACTCATATTGAGCTTCTTGTGGAAGATTTTAAGTTGGGTTCTTTTGAAAGTTGATTGAGAAGAGGAGGGTTTTTTCCATTGAAGGACAGAATTGCTTCATCCCTTTTTTAAAACAATATTGGTCTTTAAAAAGGCTGTAATCTGGATTCTTCCATTGTGCCCCCAGAAAACTCTTCATCCTGGGAGATCTTCAGCCCTAGAATTCTCCCCTCAGAAGTGCCCTTAGACCTTGAGGCCCCTGACTCTGATTGGACAGCTGACATCTCCAAGGTGCATTGTTTAAGGAGGGTGTCCTGGCCTGCTGCAATCTGGATTCTCCCAATTCTGGGTTGTCCTCCTTAGTAATGAACCCCCGAAGTGGGGGTAGATGAGGAAGCTTGCTCCAGACAAGTCAAAACACTACCACCTTGACCACTATCTCTCCTCAGAAACTATTGGAGACAATCCCAGGAACTTTGGGAACAGTAGTGCTTGTGGCCTGGTGTCCACAGCCATCATCCTGGGAAGGAATCCCTATGGAGATGCAGCCTGGTAACAGCTCCTTTGGGGGATATGGATGAAGCTATGAAAGACCCAAAAGAAAAAGTTCTTGGCACTGCCAAATGGTTCAACATCAGAAATAGATATGATTTTATCAATGCAATTGATGTGAAAGATGAACTCTAAATTCATTTGTTACCATGCTGTCAAATTCAGGAATTTTTGCACTATTATATTTATTCCATTTTGCTTTCTGTTCTATTAGATATACATCTTTAAAAAAAACTTTCATGAAGAAATATTAAATATTCTATATACATCAATAATTTCATTATTGTCTTGTAGTATCATAGCTGAAACACTAGCCTCTCTAACCCAATAACCCATTGAAATGCTTTTAACAGTTGTGTTACAGTTTGTCCTAAGGACTACGGGATTTTTCCATAGGACTTGCAGCTGAAATCTCCCCTATATGTTGTTTTCCCATTAGAATATGAGTTCCTGGGGGTAGCTAGGTGTCACAGTGAATAGAGCACTGGCCCTGGAGTCAGAAGGACCTGAGCTCAAATCCAGTCTCAGACACTTGACACACTTACTAGCCATGTGACTATGGGCAAGTCACTTAACCCCAATTGCCCTCCAAAAAGCAAAACAAAACAAAAAAAAGAATGTGAGTTCCTTGAGAGCAGGGGCTGTCTTACTTTTCTTTCTCTCTGTATCCCCATTAGCACAGTGCTTTACACATAGTAGGTGTTCAATAAATACTTTTTTCACTTATTCATTCAAATAAATATTTTTATACACAAAAAGTACTAGGTTAGAAGCCTCACAAATCAGTCTTAAACCAACATATTTTGTTAAGTGTTTAGTGACAGTGGATTAGATAAGTATCTGCCATGATGAATATCAATTCATCTTTCATGTTCTTCTTTACTGCAGGTAACTGGAGATGAGGCCAGAGAACTGGACCCAGGTAACAGAATTTGTGCTTCTGGGTTTCCCCAAGAGCTGGGCCCTGCAGCTGATGTTGTTCCTGGGGCTTCTGGTGACATATGTGCTGACAGTCATGGGGAACTTGCTTATCATCCTGCTCAGTTGGTCTGACCACCGCCTACATACCCAAATGTATTTCTTCCTGAGAAATCTTTCCCTATTGGAGCTGATGCTAGTCTCTGTTGTGGTCCCTAAGATGCTAGTTAGTATCCTCACTAAGGACTATACTATCTCCTTTGCTGGCTATATCATGCAGTCCTACTTCTATTTCCTCCTGGGCACCACTGACTTCTTCCTCTTGGCTGTCATGTCCCTGGACCGCTATCTGGCTATCTGCTGTCCATTACACTATGAGACACTGATGAGTGGTCCCATCTGTGTCTGGCTAGTGTTGGCATCTTGGCTTGCTGGATTTCTCTGGACCCTTTGCCCCACTATCCTCATGGTTAGTCTGCCTTTCTGTGGTCCAAATGGCATTGACCACTTCTTCTGTGATAGCTGGTCACTTATGGGTCTCTCCTGTGGGGATACCCAACTTCTTGAGTTGGTGGCCTTTCTACTTTCCACAGCATTGCTACTGGGCTCACTGACACTGACCTCTAGTTCTTATGCCTTTATTCTTGCCACTGTTTTTCATACCCCAATAGCCAGTGAACGGAAGAAAGCCTTTTCTACCTGTGCATCACACCTCACTGTTGTGGTCATGTTCTATGGCAGCTCCATCTTCCTTTATATCCGCACATCAGAGGCCCAGTCCTTGCTCCTTAATAAGGGGGTCTCTGCCCTGAACTGCATCATCTCCCCACTCTTGAATCCATTCATCTTTAGCCTTCATAATGACAAAGTGAAACAAGCCTTACGTGATGCCATAAAGTGGCACAAACCCACGGGCACAAAATTGTGAGAACATTAGGAAAGGTCAAGATGATATTTTATTTGCATCTCTAGAAGTCAAACAAAGGCCTACATGAACATATAATGATAAAGACCCTTGATAATATGGAGTATTTTCGGCAAACACTGTAAGCAGTGTCCTCTTTAAACTGGAAGTACTGTAGAATAGTATAATGAAAAAAGTACTGAACTAGAAATTAGAAGACTTGGATTTGAATCTCAGCTCTTCCCCTTAGTTGCTTTATGATCTATGGAGGAGTCATGAGTGGAAAAAGTTTAAGAAGCTCTGATCTAAGGCAAGTCATTTTCCTTCTCTGGGCATGACTTTCCTTATAAAATGAGAGAATAAGTTCAACTAGATATAGGACTGTCATTCTGTGACATATCTGGAGCAGAATTTGAAATCTCAAAATTATGGTATCAGAGAAACCAGGAAGTCTTTCTGTGCCTCAGTTGTCCCATTTGTGAAATGAGAAAAATAACTTATAGGAAGGCAATGTCTCCACACGAAAGGAAGTCAGTGTGGAGTAGTTTTTTTAAATGCTGCACCTTGGTTCAAGATGGCCTGAGTTCTAATGCCATCTCTGACTATGGGCAAGTCATTGGACTTCTTGGACCCTCTGCTACATCATCTATAAAATGGTGATCATAAGACTGGTAATGCTTACCTGTCAGAGTTGCTGTGAGTCTCAAATAAGAAAATGTAGGTGAAGTGTTTGTAAATCTTACAAACTCTTAAGAAGAAGGAAGGATTTTTTTTTATTTCCCAACTTGCAGCCCTGTGCCTTTCACATTGTATATACTTAAATGTTTGTTGAATTCAATTAATTTGCTAGGAGCTAGGATGAATAGAAGCCCTTTAAGTCTAAGAATGAATGTGTGAATGAGAGGGTGAGGAAAGAATGGAGGGAAGCAGAGGAGGAATGGAGGAAGGGCAGAAGGGAGGAAGGGGAAAAAGGAGGAAGGGAGGAAGGGAATTCACAAGGATGGTGAATGGATCCATAGGGTGATCAATTGACATACCTTTTCTGGAAGTAATGGTGCTATTAATTTATTGTGCTCCAAGCAATGGGTTGAAAAGTAGAGTTCATATATATGGCAGCAAGACACATGGCAAGATGACCTGGACAAAGAGTTCGATGAGATACCAAATACCCTCTTGGGGACAGCTAGATACTGGGCTATATAAGCTTTCACTCATTCAATTTACAATCAAAATAACAGGCCTAGGGAGTTTGAAATTTGAGTGGGTTAGCTCTCTTGGAGATACTGTATAGATTCTGGAGGTCCAATACAAAGTACAAATGATCCAGGTGGGGAAAAATTCATCACCTAGAAACAGTCTTAGTCTGGACCTTTGAGGTTCATGGCTTTGGATCCTTCAGATATTCAAACTCATTGTTCATGAAGACCTCTCCCTACTACTTCCAATTGCCTCTTCCATGAATCTTATAGACCAAATCAATAGATCCAGATATTCAAAACAGAAAAATGTTTGCAATCAAACACCACAACCATTTATTGGCAAGTCAGGTAGTGAGCATTCATGCCAACCAAATCTGCCAATTCCCTTCCAGAAAGGCTGCAAGTCCATACCCCTATTCATAAGGCCTATATCCTCAACAGTGGGAGATAAAGGGATGTAAACTCACTCACTGGTGTGTACCTAACAATCTGTTGTGCATACTCAATTTCCTTCATCCTCAACCCACTAGGATAGAGACCATTAATGACCTGATGCACTAAAGCTTCTTGGTTCCCTGCTGCTTTTTTCTCAGGTGGTTATATGACTCCACCTACACTGTTTGTCTCCAGGCTTGTCAGAATACACCTATTCCAGGCTCTGGCCCCATAGCCTCAGTCATAGCCACCAATCATATGATCTCTCTCCCAGTCACCAACCCCCTTCTTCTTCTCCAGGTTTGGCTTCCCTCTCCTGGCAGTCTGCACATCCAATGTTTATGATACACGTCTCACATGCACTCCCAACCAGTACTCTAAACTTTCCACATCTGAAGTTTTGGTAACCTATTTTCTGAAGTCGATTTATCCTTCCTCTGGAATCTACACACAGAATTTTGGGAGATGTAGTTCATCGTGGTAACATAATGTCATATATATGTCCTTTAAATAAGCACACAAATCACTTCTAAGCTATAGAAGCATGTAATTCTATAATGCAAGTTGCATGAAGAAAAGCAATGTTTCTACCCAAGCCTCCAACAATCATTTTTGGAGATGACATCTGTATGTACATGCCAGAGAAAAGGACTGGATTTAGACTGCTGTAACCAGAAATGGGGCAGCTAGGTGACACAATGGATAAAATGCTGGACCTAGAATCAGGAACATTTATCTTCTTAAGTTCAAATCTGGCCTCAGACGCTTACTAGCTATGTGAGTCTGAGCAAGTCACCTACATCTGTATGCCTCAGTTTCCTCAACTGTAAAATCATCTGGAGAAGGAAATGCAAACCACTCCAATATTTTTGCTAAGGAAACTCCACATGGGGTCGCGAAGAGTCACATACAACTGAACAACAAGGTTCAAGTGAAATAATGGCTATAAAGCACTGTGCAAGGAAAAAAGTGGGATAAAAATACCAGTAATAGGGGGCAGAGCCAAGATGGCAGAGTAAGAGCAGGGACTTGCTTGAGCTATCCCTGAAACCCCTGCAAATACCCATAAAAATGACTCTAAACAACTTCTAGAGCAGCAGAAGCCACAAAATGAGAGAGTAAAACAAATTTCCAACCCAAGACAGCCTTGAAGGTCAATGGGAAGGATCTATCGCACCAGGCTGGAAGCAGAGTTGAGTCTAGCATGGTCTGTGCCAGCACAGACAGGTTGGAGCAGACCTCAGGGCATTGACTCACTGATAGTTGAAGCAATTTCCAGGCTTCTCAACCCATAAATACCAAAGACAGCTTAGAAGGTCAGTAGGAAAGGTCTGTCAGACCTGGGTGAGAGAGAAGCATGGTCCAGGTCCAGAACCAGTCCCAAGGTGGCAGAGGAGGCAGTGGCTACTTCCAAGCTCTTGGCCCACAGATGACGGGGGGATCCAGCAGCTGATCAGATTGGGATTGCAGGGATCTCTTTGCTGGCTCTGAGGCAGGATTCTCTTGCTTTGGCCATGCTTGCATCTGGGTCACAGTTGTACATGGTAGTCCTGGGAAGAGGATATCTAGCATAGCAAAATTTGTAATAGTGGTAGAGGGGGAATCCTCCTCACAGTTTCAAGGCAGAAAAGAGTGCTTGTGGTCACTCACAGATCATGAGAGGAGTAAACATTTCTCCTTATATCATACCATCTTGGAAGAACTGAAAATTTACAGGTCCCTAGAAGTATCGCTAAAAATAACTGCACAAAACCCCTAAAGTCTGAGACAATATATCCTTCACATTGGAAGCAGAGTCCAACTTTAACAAAGAGTTAAAAAGTCAAGTGATTGACTGGGGAAATAAGCAAACAGCAGGATAAAAATCAGACCATAGGGGCAGCTAGGTGGTGCAGTGAATAGAGCACCTGCCCTGGAGTCAGGAAGACCTGAGTTCAAATACAGCCTCAGACACTTAACATTTACTAACTGTGTGACCTTGGGCAAATCACTTAACCCCACTTGCCCTGCATTCCCCCCTTTAAAAAAAAAAGACAAAAAAAGAATCAGACTATAGAATCTTACTTTGGTGACAAAGAAGATCAAAACATATAACCAGAAGACAACAAAATCAAAGCTCCTACACCCAAATCCTCCAACAAAAATATGTATTTTGTCACAGGTCAGGGAAGAGCTCAAAAAGGATTTTGAAAATCAAGTAAGAGAAGCAGGGGAAAAATGGGAAGAGATATGAGAGTGATGCAAGAAAACCATGAAAAACAAGTCAACAGTTTGTTAAAGGAGACCTAAAAAAATGCTGATGAAAATAACACCTTAAAAAATAGACTCACCCATATAGTAAAAGAAGGCCAAAAAGCCAATGAGGAGAAGAATGGCTTAAAAAGCAGAATTGGACAAATGGAAAAGGAAGCTCAAAATTTCAATGAAGAAAATAATTCCTCCAAAATTAGAATGGATCAAATGGAAGCTAATGATTTTGTGTGAGGTCAAGAAATTATAAAACACAACCAAAGAACGAAAAAAAAAAGAAGACAATGTGAAATATCTCATTGGAAAAACAACTGACGTGGAAAATAGATCCAGGAGAGATCATTTAAAAGTTTTTGGACTACATGCAAGCCAGGATCACAAAAAGAGCCTAGACATCATCTTTGAAGAAATTATCGAGGAAAATTCTTCCAATCTTCTAGAATCAGAGGGTAAAATAGAAATTGAAACAATCCACCAATCACCACCTGAAAAAGATCCCAAAAGGAAAACTCCTAGGAATATTATAGCCAAATTTCAGAGTTCCCAGGTCAAGGAGAAAATATTGCAAGCAGCCAGAAACAATTCAAGTATTGTAGACATACAAACAAGATAATACAAGATTTAGCAGCTTCTACAGTAAGGGATCAGAAGGCTTGGAATATGATATTCCAGAGGTCAAAGGACCTAGGATTAAAACCAAGAATCACCTACCCAGCAAAACTGAGTATAATGCTTCAGGGGGAAAAATGGATATTCAATGAAATAGAGGACTTTCAAGCATTCTTGATGAAAAAACCAGAACTGAATAGAAAATTTGACTTTCAAATACAAGAATCAAGAGTGGCATGGAAAGATAAACAGGACAGAGAAATCATGAGGAACTTATTAAAGTTGAACTGTTTACATTCCTACATGGAAACATGATATTTGTAACTGATGAGACCTTTCTCAGTATTAAGGTACTTGGATGTAATACACACACATACACATATACACACACACAAATATACATATGTATATATACATATATATATGTGATATATATTTATATATACATACAGAGGGCACAAGATGAGTTGAATATAAAGGGGTGATATCAAAAAAATAACATTAAAGGGTGAGAGAAGAATATACTGGGAGAAGGAAAAAAGAAAGAGGTAGAAAGGAATAAATTTTCTCACATAAAAGAGGCAAGAAATAGTTTTTACAATAGAGGTAAAGAGGGGGAGGTGAAAGGAAATGAGTGAACCTTACTCTCATCAGATTTGGCTTGAGGAGGGAATAACATACACACTCAATTGGGTATTGGAATCTATCTTACCCTACAGGAAAGTAGGGGGAAAGGGGATAAAAAAGAGGTGGGATAAAGAAGGTAGGGCAGATTGGAGGAAGGGGTCATCAGAATGCATGTCATCTTAGGGTGGGGGGAGGGGAGAGATGAGGAGAAAATTTGGAACTCAAAATGTGGCAGAAGTGAATGTTGAAAACTAAAAATAAATTAATGAAAACAAAACAAAAAATGCTAGTAATCATCATCATCATCATCCACGTTCTCCAGAACACCAATCTTCATTCCTTGAGGCTTCTATTGCACTCTTCCTGAACTCAAGAAGTGTTTATAGAACAATACACAAGTATGCTGGTAAATGGTTAATAATCTGGTTCTCAGGAAAAATACATTCACATACGTTATTAAGTTCAATTCATATTATTAATACTTTCTAAAGTCTAGGCAAAAAACAAAATAATAAATCAAGCCTTGATGTGTAGCTATGATTTTTGAAGTGTAAATGTTAACACTGAAAATTTAAGAATGGGATTTCCTCAATTTGTTTGACTTGGCTCCAACATGCCACTACTTATAACCATAAAATAATGTGGTAGCAGACAAAACAGAGTCCCTATTTTAGACTTACCCCCACCTTAAGCCAACCACATACTAACAGATTAGAAAAGCCCTGTTTCCCTTCCCCTGAAATACAACAAACTACCCCAGAGGCCAATGACTAACCAGTTGCAAATCCAGGCCATACTCTCCTTGACAGCAGTTTCCAATAATTTATTTCAGTTCCCTTTACAAGCAATTTATACTATGTATGTATGTATGTATGTATATAATCAAATGAAAAAAAAATCAAGGGAAGTTATGCTGAATCACAAAATATTATTCAGTACAAATAAACAATGTTTAATATAAAGATTGATAAGAAAAAAGTACATAGTTCTTACATTTTCATTTTAATATCTTACGATCTTGTCATGGTGACAAGCACACTGGTGATGATAAGAATATATTATGAAAGTCTCAACTCAGTGGTTTGTATTTACAGGGTCCATGTACTTTGTTCAAACTATATCCCTCCAATGTCAACCTTTAGTCTCAATTATTTAAGTAGGTCTACTGTTCTTTTGGGGTGCCACAGTTCCCATATCTTGTACTTTTAAGCACAGTCATATGGGAACTGAAGAAAATAGAGAACTTCTTGACTGGTTGTAAGAGTAATAGCAAGAGAGTGAGAAACACTTAATGCTACATAGGTTGACAGAATATTAAACAATTTATATGAGCATGAGGCTCTAGGCTCTATACTGCCAGATCATTGCCAAGAAAATGGTTGTACATTAACCTGAAATTTTTTTCCGTGCAAGCAGCCATGCACACATACAAAGAACATTGGTCCCAAAGCTTGTTCATGGCCTGAACTTCTGATTTTTGCTTTTAACCTACATGAACCAATCTCAGCCTCTAAAGACCACTATAGTTATAGGCAATAATTTAATATCCACTCAAAGCTTCTTATTTAATATTTTTTACACTGGGAGACTTAGTATCTATGAAATACTCTAAGCCTACTTCCCTAGGCTCTAAGGCGATAATGAGGTAAAGAGGGTACTAAAATTAGTTCTGAATTTTGTTGTCCTCTAACCTAGTTCATGGATTAATGCTCACCTGCTATATTACTTTATTGGACTTCAAACCAACATCCTTGAGCATTTAGAAATTCATCAACTTAGAAAACAATTAATTCTTATTCTTACAAGAAATACTTTCCATCCTAGTTAATCATCATCATGGATTCAAAGATAAACAGTGCCATTGAAACTTAGGCACTCAATGATTGGAGGAATCTAAGAAGGGAAAAGGGAAATAGCTGTGACAACATTCAGCTAGCTGTTCTTTCAGGTCTGACTCTGAACATTACAGACTATCAAATATTTGGAGATGCTAAGCAAGACTCCCTATAGACAGCTATTGGCATTGATAAGTCAACATAAACACTTTTTACCAGCACCAAAGACCACAAACAACAAAGTAGTCAAGTCTATGCCATTTAGAGATATCATCTCACATGGTTAAGTTTCATTGCTTACAATTAAGGCAGAATACAATTATCTTTGAAGTGAACGTGAATACCAGCACATTTACAATTGTAACATGACATATGGCAATCATTAAATTATTCCTCTTTAGTACCCATTAAATTCATATGTCTTTCTAAAAGCTTCAAGCTAATTTTTTTCTCTTTAAGATTCTTATATCACTTTTTATTCTTATGTGACATTTCATCCCTCTTTCATGATACATACCAGAGCAAACACCAATAGAAAAAATCAATAAGTGCAAAAATAATGGTATCGTAGTATTTTACCTAGAAAATTATGGAGTCACCCAAGACCAGAAGTTTTAGGGTCTACATGCTGCTTCTGGGAAGGGGAGAAATCATCAGCAAAATCATTCTGTTCTTCAGTTTTGGTATCAACCTTTAGAAGTACAAAAATCTTCAAGTGGAATCTGTGGATCCAAAGTCATAGGCCTTGATGTTTATATGTAGTATAAAGTAAAGAGACTTGACTTTTTCAGCAGGTTTTCAGGAAGCTACTTTTCTTGATGGATCAGAAGTGGAGATTCTTAACCTGAAAATGGAAGTAGTTAATGTTCAACATCATTGTCTTAAAGCAAATGAAAAACTTATCATACACAAAGGACCAAAAGTGGTGGACTAGTTCATTATTTTTACCAATTTCATAAGATGCATGTTTGGTATATGGAGCAGGTATGGCAATTTTGGCATTGTATAAACAATTTATTACAGTTTAATTGTATTCTAAATATTTCTAATGGACCACATTATTTTTCCAGGTATGTTCTTTCTATTGTCAGGATATTGGTGTCTTCTTATCAGTTCAGAAGTGAAGTTGATTTAGAATGCAAAAGAAATAAATTTTATTTATAAACTTTTTCATAATGACCCTCCTCCTATCTTTTAAGGATGCAGGGACTGGGACTCAAACATGTTTAGGTTTTATCATAAAGGAAGCTCAAACAGGTAAGACCTTCCAAATACATAAGCAGCCTTAATCCTTAAAACAAAATTATATTTGTCATAGTAAGAGGACCTTTCAATTTTGTGAAAATAAATGGGCATTTCTAATTTTAATTTATTTTTTCTCAGCTCAAAATTAATGAAGTACCTCTGTTCTCACGGAAAATTCCTTCTCAAGGTGGCCTAGCCATACCAAATCTAAAACTGTATTATAAAACTTCAATTGTCAAAACTGGTTGATACTGGCTAAGAAATAGAGTGGTAGATCAGTGGAATAGGTTAGGTACACAAGACACAGTAGTCAATGACTACAGTAATCTACCATTTGATGAACCCAAAGACTTCAGCTTCTGGAATAAGAAGTCACATTTGACAAAAAGTGGGAAAATTGGAAAATAGTATGGCAGACAATAGGCATAAAACAACATCTTACAAAGATATATACCAAGATATATACCATATATACCATATACCAAGATAAGATGTATACAATTAGGACATAAAGAGTGATACCGTAAACGGATTAAGAGAGCAAGGAATAGTTTACCCATCAAATCTATGGAGAATGGAAGAATTTAAGACCAAACAAAAGATAGAGAACATTATGAAATGCAAAATGGGTAGTTTCTATTAAATTAAAAAGGTTTTTTGCACAAACAAAATCAATGCAACCAAGATTAGAAGGGAAGCAGAAATCTGGAAAACAATTTTTACAGTCGTCTCTGATAAAGGTATCATTTCTAAAATAAATACAGAGTTGAGCAAAATTTATAAGAATACAAGTCATTTCTCAATTGATAAATGGTCAAATGATATTTACAGGCAGTTTTCAGATGGAGACATTAAAACTATCCATAATCATATGAAAAAAATGCTCTAAATCACTATTGATTAGAGAAATGCAAATCAAAACAACTCTGAGGTACCACATCGTACCTATTAGATTGGCTAACATGACAAAACAGGAAAATGATAAATGTTGAAGATGTGGGAAAATTGGAACACTAATGCATTGTTGATGGAGTTGTGAACTGATCTGATCATTCTGGAGAGAAATTTGGAATTATGCCCAAAGGGCTATAAAACTGTGCATACCCTTTGATACCACAACACTCCTACTAGATCTGTATCCCAAAGAAATCATTAAAAAGGGAAAAGGATCCACATGTACAAAAATATTTATAGCAGCTATTTTTGTGGTGGCCAATAATTGGAAATTGAGCAGATGGCCATCAGTTGGAGAATGGCTGAACAAGTTATGCTACATGAATGTAATGGCATACTATTGTTCCATAAGAAATGATGAGCAGGAGGATTTTAGAAAAACATACATGAACTGAGGCTGAGTAAAGTGAGAAGAACCAAGAGATCATTGTGCACAGTTATAGCAACTTTGTGTGATGACCAACTTTGATTGACTTATCTGTTTTCAGCAATGCAATGATCTAAGACAATTCCAAAAGATTCATGATGCAAAATGTTATCCACAACCAGAGAAAGGACTATGGATTCTGAATGCAGATTGAAGCATGCTATTTTCTCTTTTTTTTTATTGCTTTGTATGTGTTTTTTTTTCTTTTGTTTCTTCTTTTTTTTTCCTTTTGTTTTGATTCTTCTTTCACAACATGACTAATGTGGAAATATGTTTAATATTATTGTACATATATAACCTATATCAGATTGCATGCCATCATGGGGAAAGTGGGAGGGAAGAGAGGGGAAAAATTTAGAACTCAAAGCCTTTTAAAAGTAAATGTTGAAAACTAAAAATTAATTAATTTAATTTAAAAAAAAATTTTTTTAAACTCCTTCACAGACTTTCTTTCAGTGTCAAACAGAAATGAATACAGACACTAATAAATAAAACTGATAAAAGTGAGGTTGAAAAATTCTCAAGGCTAAAAATTGTTCTTTTCAAAATTAGGGGTCCCTGTGCCTGACACTTCTGGTATTTGCTTTTAAATATGTATTTCCTGTGTATTTTAAATATGTATTTCCTAAATATGTATTTCAGATTGATTACAAATTAAAAAGGAACTATTATATAATCCTAAGGCTCAATGTTGTCCCACTCTATTACTTAGTAGCTAGGTGGTATTGTAGATAGAATGCTAGTCCTGAAATGAGGAAGATCCACTTTTATGAATTCAAATCTGGCCTCAGACACTTAATAGCTGTGTGACCCTGGGCAAGTCACTTAAGCCCTGATTTCCTCATCTGTAAAATGAGCTGGAGGAGGAAATGGCAAACCATTCCAGTACCTTTGCCAAAAAAAAAAAAATGAAATCACTAAAAGTCAGATGTGACTGAAATACGACTGAACCACAACAAAAAAAACTCTATTACTCAATACAGGAATTATCTTTTCAAATATCAAGATTGTCTATTTCATTCATTTTTACATTTATATTTGTAATGTTCTTTTGTGGGTTGTCCATCCCCACCCCACTAGACTGCAAGTTCCTTGGGAGCAGGAACTGCCAGGGGGCTTATTAATTGTATTCTCAGCACTTAGCATAGTGCCTGAAACATGGTAAGGGCTTAATAAATGTTTACTGGATTTATGAATTGCAATTATATTTCAGACGGCCAGACGTAGACTAATTTAATTCTGAAGCTGTTTGCTTTCCAATTTCAAAGTTATACCTGGAGTATTTTCATGCATAATAGCCAAAACTCTTGCCCAGGTTACATATGCATTTACAATCTTACAGGCACATCTTTAAAACAAAATTTCACACGTGAAATATACCTTGCTCACTTTAGTGAAACATCAGCTCAGATCTTGTTTCAAAAAGATGATGTAGTAGTGGTTAATTGAACCAGCTTCTAGTTTCTGGCAGCCAACCACATTAAATCTAGTTGCTTTGCAAAACAATGAAACCATGAATACTCTTTCCATACATTTGTACTCAGGTTTGGTTGCAAATATACAAGGCCTGAATTCCGAATTTAACAATCCATAGTATATTCAGATAAATTGTACTCAACTGTCTTAAAGAATCAAATTCAAAAGATCCCACCTTATTTGTTGGGGCATCATGATTTTATTCTTTTAAAAAGAGTTTGAAGCCTTTTTTTATTGTTCATTAATTTCAGAAGCAATCACACCGAAAGCCTTAAAAAACTGCCAGAATTCTAAAGAGGCATATATACTCTTCAGGACAGATAATGCAGATAATTCAGACAAGCTCTCCTATAATCTGTACTTAAGAGTGGTAGGGGTGCTTCATGGAGGTTATTATACAGATTTTTCTCTTCCGAATTCCACTCAGAATCAGCAGAACAAAAGAGAATACAGAAAATAGAAATAAAAGTTCTTACTGACCTGTTTTTAAAAAAAAATAGGAGGTGAAATCCAAATGCCCCAGGCAAGAGAAAACAACTTTTCTTCACTTAGTATATGTTTTGAATTTCCAAGTCAATGCACCAAAACTGTCATGGGAAAAAAAAATTATGATAAACTTAGTGTAAAAATAGGAAGAAGTTTAATCTTCATTATAAGCCATAATAGGGTTGACAGTATTTCTTCTGTTGGCCCACTGAGTTTTCCTTACAATTTCCAAGAATTTACATTGGCTTGCCTTATAAGCAATTATGTATATGTATACATATATGTAAATATGTGTGTGTGAATATGCATGTATGGGAATATAATGTGTTTGTTTACATGTACACACCATATATAATAGAAAGAAAAACAAGAAAATTATAATAACCATTTTATGATGCAGTTCTCAGATTGGGTTTACAAATATACATAATGATGATAAATACTTAGAATATAATCCATTTCTAAAATCTAAAATATGGAGGGGAATAGTGGAGGACTAAGTAATATTGTCTCCTAAAATGAGAGTTTGTGGAAGGAAAAATAAATTTAAAGAAAATTTGCCTATAATTCCAGTGAAGCAAAATCATCTTCAGGGTATTTAAGAACAAAAATGTGAGAGGAAGAGAAAGGAGCTAATATTTATTAAGCCCTACTAGGTGTCAGGCACTGTGTTAAGCACTTTACAAATATGTCATTCAATCTCCTTAGATCCTCACAACAGCCCTGTGAGGTATGTGCTATTATCTCCCATTTTACAGTAGAGGAAATTGAGGCAGACAGAGGTTAAGTGACTTGCCCAAGGTCAGACCACTCATAGGTATGTGAGACTGGATTTGAACTTACACTAATTGTCCCAGAAGAAGGAAAAGGGTGAAAAACATGTTAAGATTTTTATAATAAACTCTTCACTAACAAAGACAGAAGAGTCACTACATTTAGATTTTTAACATTATGGACCAAGACATATTTCTTTAAGCAGAGGAAATGGCACTTTTAAAAAAAAGGAAAAAATAACTAGAATAGAGCACACACATGTGTGCATGTGTACACATACACACACACACACGGGTTCCATAGATATAATTTTAAAGCTATCAAGGGACTGAATGTCAAAATATCTGAAGAAAGGGAAGGTATCAAAGGGGATGGCGGGGGGAATCTCAGACCTTACTATTAGCCCATTTCCAATCCTTGCTGAGATATAGTTCATAATGTCTACTATGAGAAAAAAAGTCTCCCTTAAATCCCAGGGCTGGTCTCCTTTGCCCATGAATCAAAGTCCTGGCTTGTCTAAAAGTTCATATCAGATGGGTTGGGTTTATTTTTTTTTTTATGTGTCTGAAGCAGAAGGATCCCATGAGCAGTAGTGAAACAATGAGCAATCTTCTTCAGCTACTTCATAAGCTTTTTCAAGGCTAAAAAGCATCTGACAGACATTGATTCTCATATACATCTTCCTACTAAAGGTCCCTGGTTTATTGTTCCTGTTTCCCCCATGTGAATATGTGCCGCTTCCATAGTTTCTTCATGGCCTTAATCACTTCCTTGTTCCTCAGGGTGTAGATGGCAGGATTTAGCATAGGGGTGACCATGGTATACAGGACAGAGACTGCCTTGTCCATAGGAAAGGTACGAAAGGGCCGGGCATAGATATAAATACAAGGAACAAAGATCAGGGTCACCACAGCAATGTGGGAGGCACAGGTAGACAATGCTTTGCTCTGACCCTCCCGGGAATGACTCCGAAGCATAATAAGAAGGGCTGTGTAGGACCCCAGCAGTATCAGGAAGCACATCAGAGTGACCAAGCCATTGTTGGAGACCATTAGCAGCTCCAGTACAAAAGTGTCTGTGCAGGCCAGTTTGATCAGCTGGGGCACATCACAGTAGAAGTTGTCTAATTTGTTGGGTCCACAAAATGGAAGTTGGACAGTCAGTGCAATTTGAACTATTGAGTGGACAAAGCCCCCCACCCAGGAACCTGCCATAAAGAGCCCACAAACCCCTCGATTCATAATGAGTGGGTAGCGTAGGGGCTGGGAAATGGCAACATAGCGATCATATGCCATGACTGTGAGTAGGAAGATTTTGATGCCCCCAATGAAGTGGAAAAAAAAAAGTTGTGTGAGGCAAGCCCCAAAGGAGATGGTTGGGTTGTGAGCGAGCAGGTCAACCAACATCTGGGGGGAAGTAATAGAAGAGTAGCAGAAGTCAAGGAAGGAAAGGTTGGCTAAGAGAAAGTACATGGTTGTATGTAGGTGGGGGTCAGAGGACACAATGGCCACAATGAGGAGGTTCCCCATGACTGTCAACAAATACACAATGAGAAACACCATAAAGAAGAAAATCCGGAGCTCCCATGTTTGGGAAAGACCCAAGAACAGAAATCCTGTCACCTGAGTATGATTGGCTGGATTCATCTGCTTGATGTAGCTCTGGAGGTGAACCTGTTGGGGAAATGTGCAAAATCATCAGTGATTCTGCCACTAAGTTCACCCAGAGAATTCCCTAGGGGTCATATTAAGTATCATTCTTAGCAAAAATCCCACTATCTCTAGTAATATTCTACTGTCAAACTCATTGTACAACAGGCAGGGGAGCTGGTTACTCCTCAAACCAAGAAGGCTTGGATATAGCCTTTCTTTTCCCTATTCCTCTGGCTGGAAGAGAATATGAATCCTCTATGAAAATACTCAATTCCCCCAGAATGGGATGGGTTTAGAGTACATGTCTGGAAAGGACTGAGCAAAAGGTGCTTGGGAAAAGAAACCATTACAGATGAGTAAAGCAGATTCTGGGAAATGACAACGAGGACGGTGAGAGGAGGCCATGCTTCAAGTGAGAAACCGAAAGTACCAGAAACAGACTGGGAACTTCAAAAGAGACCACAACAGCAGAAACAGACAGCAACAAAGCTCAGGAGAGAGGAGAAAGAAAACTTAGACCAATGCAAAATGAGTATAACCCCAAGGAAAGAACAGAAGGTAGCTAATGTGGAACTGACCCCTGGACCTATGATAATAATGATGTACCAATGCTTCCAGGACTTCATCTCCTGGTGACATTCTTTTTAGCCAAGGATTATAATCCTAAATAGAGGGGAAGGAGCACTTAATGTGATGGGAGCTGTTATTCCTTTTGGCACACAGTAAATGCTTAATATATTCCCATTCTCTCTCTCTCTCTCTCTCTCTCTCTCTCTCTCTCTCTCTCTCTCTCTCTCTCTCTCTCTCTCCCTCTCTCTCTCTCTCTCTTACATGTCTTCTAATAAAAGTGTTTTAAGTTCAAATGTCTTTGTAACCTTCTTTGTTTGCTGGAAGGTAATTAAATGCCCCTAAGGGAGAACTCTAATTCTAAATTCTAACATTCCCAAAGAAACCTCTGGGTGAGGACACATGCAAGGAATACAATGCATTAATTATTAAGAATTAGTCAAACTTATGGCTTTGAACTCTGAAGTCAAACTTTCAAAGTCAAACTTTGAACTTATGGCTACATAGGCTAGTGACTCAGTTCTAAGGCTATGGTTTATAATATAAGTGAAAAAGAATGTCACTTTTTGGGTGGTGTTCTGAGAATATGGACACATCAATGCAATAAAATATTAGTGTCATCAAATTCAGTCCTATTGATGCATAGAAAGTGTGAGCACAATGATAAAGCTTTTAAATAAAGAATAATAAATCTTCTAGTATTGAGACCATGGCATAGCAAGAACATTTGGGTTCCGTACACGCCAATAATTGTTTGAGGGAACTGTAAGTCAGGTAGCTGAGTCCATATATAGTAAAGGTGGGCTTTGGATAATATTTTTGGTGGCAACAAACCCTCTTATAGGCTGTAGGTCCCTCTAGAGAACTTGTACCTATTCCTCCCTGGTTCCTCCAGGTCCCTGAACCTACTCACCACTCAATTATTTGGGGAATCAATTCTAGGAGAATTCTTTCAAGATCAAATTGAGACTCCCTCTTGGGTTCCCTCTACTTTATTTGACAGAGATTCTAGCTTAAACTATTCCATTCTCCCTTTCTTGGCCTTGGTAAAATGATGGAGTTAAATTAGGTCAGGAGTTCTTAACCAGGATGTATGAGTTTCACTTTCTTTGATATTTTGATACCTACATTTCAATATTTCCTTTATAATCCTACACACTTTATTTTATATATTTAAAAACATTCTGAGTAGTCCATTAGCTTGACTACTAAAGGAGTGCATGGCATTAAAAAAGATCAAGAACCCCTAAATTTGGTGATTTCTGAGCTGCTGCCTCTCTAACATCCTGTATTATCTAGAACAGCATACAGATTTTCTAGTGATGGATCAAGGTAACATGGTAAAGCACAGAGGAAAAAGTACTGGCTCTGGAATCAGAGGACATAAATCTAAAACCCACCTCTAATACTTATTATTTGTGTAATCTTGGGCAAGTGTCCCTAGGACTCATTTTTCTTAAATTTAAAATGAGATTGAACTAGGTGACCTTGGAAGCTCCTTCCATCTCTAAATCTATAATTCTATGATCCTATGGTCTCAATCACACTAGATGGTTGAGGAGTTTGAAGATCACACCCATCAGTAGCAAAAGGATCATGGCCTCCTACACCACCTAAGTGTGTTGATGAGAATTTTGTGGGCAGTAATGGAACAATGACTGAAGCCCAAGAAGCAGAGAGAATAAGAGGAAGTTCATGGTTATGTTAAGGCAGTGGTCAGAGATCTCAATGACTACAAATCCCACATTTCATTTCACTCCCCTCCCAACACTGAAAAAGATTCCCTGACCCCAGAGGCTGGTTACTTGCTCAAGTGTTGAGGTCTGGAAAGAGGAAGAAAGGAAGAAAGAAAGAAAGAAAGAAAGAAAGAAAGAAAGAAAGAAAGAAAGAAAGAAAGAAAGAAAGAAAGAAAGAAAGAAAGAA
>CM053588.1:213250244-213273632 GCA_028646515.1 Pseudochirops corinnae | reverse complement strand
TGGGGGAGGGGTTATACAATGGGATGGCTGTTTTGGGGTGGTGGGTAGGGTTAAGATGGGGAGAAAATTTGTAATTCAAAATCTCGTGGAAATGAATGATGTTAACTAAAATAAATAAAAGTTTATACAAAAAAAGAAAGAAAAAAAAGAAAAAGAAAAGAAAAATCCCAGGACAAGGTTTGGTCACTATGAAGAGTAAATACCTCCAGGCTAGGTTCCTTTTTAACCACAAGCAGCAAGTCTCTTCAACAAAAGCAGCAAACCTTGGGGTTAGTTGGTTTGAGAGGTTGCCTCAGCCCTAGTCACAGGAACTTTTACCCCTGGGATAGTGAGGGGACTTGGGTATCTGAGGCCAGGAAGATTTAGAGAATCTCTGCCACCAAGGAACACCAGATTCAGCTGTGCTGCAAGCAGCAGGGGCGAGAAGGAACCAGTACATGCCTGGTGACTGCAGAAGCAGAGAGGCAGAAATCCCCTGGCTGTGGAGACTCGCAGAAGGTTGGAGATTTGGCGTTGGTTTCAGACTAGAGGGATGAACTGAAGATCTGGGGCAAGAGGCACCATTTCCCATACCCCAGGGCCAGAGATGACTACAAATAATTAAGCTGTTACCACAAAAAAATGCACAGGCAAAGGAGAAAGAATCCAACTATAGAAAGCTATTATGGGAAAAGAGAAGATTGGGGTTCATCTTCAGAGGAGAATATTGAAGTACTGAAGAAACCTCCAAAGAGTAATGTTAAGTGGTCACCTGCCCAAAAAGAACTTATAGAAGATCTTAAAAAATACTTTAAAAATCAAATGACAAAGATGGAGGAAAAACTAAAAAAAGAAAAAAAGAATAATCCAAGAAAAATAGGAAGGATATGAAAGGAAAGTCAACCAATTAGAAAAGGAGATCCAGAATCTTAAGGAAGAAAACGACACCTTGAAAATTAGAATTGGGTAAAATGAAGCCAGTGAAATTATATGAGATTAAGAAATGATTAAACAAAATATGAATAATAAAAAAGAAGAGAAAGTGAAACATAAGAAAAACAACAAATTTGGAGAATAGATCAAGAAAAGAAAATATCAAAATAATTGGACTAACTGAAAGTTATGATCAAAAAAAGAATCTTGATACAAGAAAAAAATAAGGAAAATTGTCCTGAAGCATTAGAACAAGAGGGGAAAGTAGAAATAGAAATAAATCGTGGGTCACCACTTAAAAGAGATTCTATAAGGAAAACTCATAGGAATATATCAAATTCCAAAACCCCCAGCTCAAGGAAAAAATATTAAAAGCATCAAGATTAAAACAATTTAAATATGATGGTGCCACAATTAGAATTACACAAGATCTAGCATGTTGTGACTCGAGGCTGGCTCTCAGATTCCATGGTTTCTCTTCCATGGTCCCAGCTTTTGCCTGAATTTATCCAGCTGTAACCTGAATTCAAAGGTAGGCAGCTCTCAGCTCCTCATCCAGTTCTATATTGAAGTTCACAGTGTCCAGTCCACCTAAAGTCCTTTGCAGTTTCTGTTTCTGGGTAAACAAAGCTTAACAGAACCAAAACAACATTCATTCACATTGCCAGCACCATCATCAATTCACTATCCTCCTGTGAAACCACTACAGACACAAACAAGGTCTGAGAACTCAGCACAAATCTTCAGTATAGTCCCAGGACCTCCAAAACTCTCCTCCAGGACTTCTATAAACAGACAAAAAGAAAATCCTTTTTCAGGGCTTCCAGTGAGGTCCCAGGGCTTCTGTAAAAAAGTATTACAAACAAAAATCAACACAGACAGAAGAGACATAGTGTTGCCACCATAAGCATTCCCTTCTCAATTCTGCTCTCTCCCAGCTTGTGCTCAGCTTTTTATCTGGTCATTTGCTCCTCCCTGTTCCACCCACCTCTTACGTCCTTCCTGTTCCTGTCTTTGGTAAATCCCTCCCACTATGGGTTTCACAAGTTCTGTTTCTTAACAAAGACTTGATATAATCATGGGCAAGACTCAAAAGAAACTTGAACTGAAACAAGGTGCTAAGCACTTGTTTGCTTGCCATTATAGTCTACCCCTCCAGGATTCAGGCAGAAGCCATGGAAGAGGAACCATGAAATCTGAGAGCCAGCCTCGAGTCAAGATGAAAAAGCCTCTCCTTACTTAGTTCTGACTGAGAAGATCATGATTTACTGTGACCTAGGGATGGGAGAACTTTGTAATCTGTATCTTGTACCTCTTAAGTATGATTGAGTTAAGGATAATTGGAAACTAATCTCCAGTCAAGAAGAAAGAAGACTTTTTGACTGAGAGATTAAGACAAGGTGACCTAGGGGTGGAGAACTCTGACCTTCGTACTTTGTGTCCCTTAAGAAGGCTTGCTCCTTAAGGATGATTAAGTTAACTTACTGAATGATATCTTTTGTTTAAAACTATGTGGCCACTTTGGTAAAAACTATGTGGCTACTTTAGTGATAAGTTGTTATGTTATACCATTGTGAATGCTGTACTTTGGCTTCTGTGAATTTTATGCTTTAGTTTATGACTGAATAAACAGAGAATTCACCATACTATGTAATCAGAACCTTAAAGCTATTCACAGCAGCAGTCCTCTGGAAAGCTGCTTGTGCTTGGCTAGTAGTTCTGATAACCTACTTTCATTGGGAATGGATTTAAAAGGAAACAATACATATATATATTTATAAGAATATAAAAGTTTTCTAAATTCAGAAGAAATAAAATGGTAGGGGCATAGGGAAGGAGGAGAGGACAAAAGAAGGATCTTTAGAGGGGATGGTGAGAAAATAGGTAAAATAGGGGTATGGAAGGGCACTTAGATTTATGGGAGTGGGAGGATAGGTGAGGGATCCTTGGAGGGGGGTAGGCAAGTCATAGGAGGGCAAGGTAGTGGGTAGAAGTTAAGTAGAGGAGGCAGAAGGAGTAGGAAACAAGAGATATGCACATACATAAAAACAAAGATCAGGAGAAGAATGAGTTTGGAAAAGTATATGTTTCTGTGTGTGTGTGTGTGTGTGTGTGATTGTATATGTGTGTGTGATTGTATATGTGTGTGTATATATCTATAGCTATAGAGAAACACATCTAAACTTTATTGTGGCCTTGGGCAGGGGGAGATAGTAGGGGCGAAGGAAAAAAAGAACAAAGTACACAGCAGAGAACAAAAGAAAACTCACAAGGAAGCAAAGATGGACAATTCTCAACACAATGTGTACTGTTTATCATACAGGTTTTCTTGAAATGAAAATTTATTGTTACATATTTTCAATTCTCTCATGTTCTGCTATGCACACAACAGGCTTTTTTTTTTCTTTTGAACTTTGTATTTAAGTTCCAGTTCTTAAGTTTATGATATGTTTTTGTTTCTTTTCTCTATTCTGTACTTGTGCTCTGACATTTGAGCCTAAAATAAAATTTTAGAAAAAAATTTAAAAGCCATTTATAACAGCTTTTTTAAAAAAGAAGGCTTGAATGGAATTCATTTGGGCAGAACCCACATATTGCTATTGCAGGGTCCCAGCACCCCCAAACCCCGACAAGCAAATTTTTTTTAAATTTTGCTTTCAGTTTTCTTAATTTCTTTTTTTGATTTTCAGAATTTCCCCTGTAGTATTTAATTAGTTCATAAGTAATACTGGCACAGGCAAGCTGTGCTCACCCAAACCAATATTGCATCCTTACTAGTGCCCCTCCCTTCTTATGGTTAGGTGAGCCTCTACTTTTTAACTGTTAGATGTTATATGATTGCCTCATTTCAACCCATCCTCAGACTTGGGATAATAGGCTAGCCTGAGTTAGGTCTGGCACAACTAGTTAGCTTTTCCCTGACCAGCACACACTGACTCTCTTAAGTGACTAGATTAGGGCTAGAGCTACCATCCATCCCCAGGAAGGCAATGCACAAAAGCTATCAGAAGTTTCCTGGCTAGAAAAAAGATTATTCTCTTGACTGCTTTTCTCCTGGAAGGAACTCAGAGTCCCTGGCTCCAAAGAACTCTGATTCAGGGTTAGACCATTCCTTTTAATTACAGTTAAATCCTTGATTGTGAACATGTGTCCTCCTCCCAAAAAAAATATTTCAAGAACTCTACCAGTAAAACTCTAGAGCTATAAAAAGGGTCTTGAAACAAGGCTCCTCCAACTTTCACGTTTCCTGGATTTTCAAGCAAGTGAATGTAGTCTAGAACAAAAGACTAAGTAAAGCTCAAAGGCCCATCAACTTCTATCTCTTCTTTCTTACTTCCTTTATTATGTATACTTGCCATTAACAAAATCACTGACTCTTCTCTCTGGTCTTTCCAAATGAATTATTATTATAGTAAATCAAGAATTTATCAATGCCTCTTCTTTTTTGAGATTGTTCTCCAGCAGATTCCCATAGTTAAAGTTTCCTTTCACAGCTATATAAACCAGGTCTGTGTTCTCTTTCCCAAATTCTTTATTTCCTCATTCTTTCTAGGTAGTCAGCAGAATACTCTCAGAAAAGTGTTACTCCTTTTTTTTCTCCCCATTTATCCTTACCCAAATGTTCTCCATCATGCTCCCCTTTCATTTCCTTAGTTACATAAGTATATCTTCTCGATATACAGTCACACATATTTTGTTCCTTTTAAACAAAGCACATGCTCCAGGGCCATATTAAAATCATTTCACCAAATATCTGCAATAATAAAAGACCAAAATTTACTTTCTTGAAATAAGATATCTACATCATTTCCTTTATTAAACCCATGTCTTCCTAGCTCTGAGATTGGCTTTCTATGTCATTTCATTGTTCAGTTGTTTTAACTTTGTAGTGTTTTTAACTTCTTGTTCATTCACCTTCAATTACTATGTTTTTCCTTCTTTGAAGATTGTTAGGCTTAGAGGGGTTACTATGTGAAGAACTCCTCCACCATCTTGCCATTTCACATGATCTTCCTATTCTTGTCTTTTCCCTTTCCCACTGTCACTCTCCAAATATACAGAAAAGGAGTAATGGGGTATGTGCTCTCTACCAATGATCCCACAATATAACACCACATATGTTATATGGATGGAGTCTGGATGCAAAAAGGGCATAAATACCCCCCCCCCATCAGTTCTCTTAGTTTGGCTTTCTCATTCTAACCCAATTTCACTCTAAAAGGCCTATGTTTCAAGAGATAGACCACCACATTTTAAAATTGTCTCAGAGTCTTAAGAGTTACATTTCAAACTTGCTCAGGGGCCTAAGGATAAACCTGTTGTACTTCCCTACTTACCAAAATAGCCCCCTGAGCCCCCATCCAATATGTTTTCTAACCATACAATCAACCATTCACAATAAAGATAGATTTAGAACTTGAACACATTTACTTAATAAAAGAAATAATATTTGAAATACATTAGTATATTTGAGAAAATAAATAATAAAATGCATCACAATTCACATATAAACCCAACTCACACTTCCCTACCAATGAACTAAATAGACATGGTAAAGAGTGAGGACACAAACTTAGCAGGAAAATACATGAAAGAGGAAAACTCATGTGCTTAGGATAACTCACAACTCCAGACTGTGGGCGTCAAAGCTATTAATTCATCCAGGAACATCTGCACCACATTAAATTCCTTCTGTGTTTGCTGCTTGCCTGTCGATCCTCATTTCTTTTCAGCTGGGGAAATCATTCTCTTCTTTATGCCAATATAGCCTTTTTAAGTTCTTTCAATTAACCACCCTTAAAAGTGTTAACTCTTAATGTGAATAACAGTTCTCTTTAAGGGCAAGCACATCAAACTAGCTATCTCGGGGCTTGTGTAGACCAACCTACATTCAACTGGTACTTTATTGCCTACTTCACAAAAACACAATTGAAGTGCATTCTTGGAGCCAGCCCCCAGGATATGACAGCACTTGTAATATCCCGTCAGCTTTTCCTTCTTAAGTCAGAGGTGGCAACAGAAACTCATATGAAAAATGTCATCTTTCTCCATCTCTAGGTGGAGGTGAAAAGCAAGTAGCCATCATTGGAACTCTTGGCCAATGAAATCAGTTCTCTCTCCCACCAATGTGGAATTTTTTAGTTGAAGACTCTTAGAAGACTGCTTCTAAGTACCACAATTCCACAAAAAATCAGCTTTTTAAGCAGCCCCTACTGCTTCTTCAACTCTTCTTTCAAGTCTACCTTTCTCTGTCGCTTATGTTTTCCCCTGCCCTTCTGTCATTCTTGTACTGAATGGCTTAAACAAGAGCCTCCTGACTCTCACTCATCTTTTACTTTAAAAAATCCCAACTCTCCAAATTTCTCCTAGCAAATCGATAGTCATTTTTCAAACATGCCTCAGTTGCCAAAGGTTTATAAGGTTTCTCACTTTCTTAGTTTTCCTTCTAGTCATTATATGTATATCAATATATATACATACATATATACACACACACATATATATGCATGTATGTATGTATGTTAGCAGACATACCATCATGCTTTGCAGCTTCCTGATGTTCTCAATATGGTAATGTTATTTCTAGTGTCCTTGAACCTCAATTCTTCACACTTGCACTTCTTGAGTTTTTAACAAATAATAGATAATGTCTCTGCCTTTTCTTATAACTCCCACACAACCAAGGCCTGACTCCACCTTGGTCACAAAGCAATCTAAGTCCTCATATCTATACCACTGATCATTTTCTCTCCAAAAGCATCCCATATAAAATCTACATTTCTTCAAATGTATATTTTAGCGCTGCGTATTAAAATAAAGGGTTTTTTTTTACTCTTATTAACTATCAAATTAATCATAATAGTGGCTAGAATAACAAAAATCCAACAGAGTTCCCCATGCTCCCCCCATCAAGGCTGTCCTTGTTTTTGTTCTTATAGTTTTGTTTTGTTCTGGTGGGAAAGGAAGGAAAGGTTCAAGTTGTGGCTTCCTTAATGCAACTTCCTATTAGCTTCTAACCATATTGCTACAGTTTCCTTGTCACTTAAGGTTACCAAAAAGAAAAAAAAAACAAACCCACCATAGGTGTTTGAGGCCCTTGAAACCTGATAGATGTTCTGAGACTAAGCTAGTCATCACACATTGTCCAGAACTGAAGGAAGGGGTGCAGTCTACCCAAGCAACACATTGGTATATTTTTATTAAATATCCTATGTCGTGGCTAAATAAATCTCGTTTTGTTAACTGTTCAATGACCTATGGATGCATTATTTCATCTCAGCATTGGACCTGAATTAATAGGCTAACACACAATATCAGCATGAGTCAGGCACACCCCCATAGTTAATATTAATATTCGATAATCAAAATGAATCTCTTCTTTTACACAAAAACACTCTAGCCTTTTTCATCATTAAATGCTCTTTAGGAAAAGGGCCTTGAACAATTAGTGTGCCGTGCCTTGTCTGACTTCCAAAATGGCTGTCTGGGGACAGTTAGGTGGTGCAGTGAATAGAGCACCGGCCCTGGAGTCAGGAGGACCTGAGTTCAAATCTGTCCTCAGACACTTAACATAAAAAAATAGCCATGTGGCCTTGGGCAAGTCCCTTAACCCCAACTGCCCTACCTTCCCCCTCCAAAAAAGCAAAACACAAACAAAACAAAACAAAATGGCTGTCTGTTCCCTAGATACCATTACTCACCCTTCTTTCTTAATTCAGATCTATTTTTTCCTAACACTCTATGGGTACCTACTAAGTCTTTTAGTCACAGAGCATCTATATGTTTAACCTGTTTTCTTGTAAGAATGGAGAGAAATCTCGTTTGGTAACATGGAAATGGTCTGCTCCATCCGTGTCAGATCTCTAACAAGAAGAGGTATAAGGGATTAAAGATGTAGAGTCCACTCAGAAGACTATTGCAATCATCCAAGCATAAAGTTACAAAGATCCAGATTAAGAAAATACTCTAGACCTGCACATGTGCGCACGCACACACACACACACACACACACACACACAATCACCTTGTGTTTATTTTGAATGTGTTTGTGTCGCATCCCCTATAGAATGTAATCTCCTTTAGGGAAAGAGCTTTTGGATTTATATCTTTGCCAGTTTTCCCAGGATTTGGAACAGTGCCTGACAAATAATAGTCTTAATAAAAGTTGATTGGTTGGTTGATAAAAATGGGAATTAAAATGAAAGGATATATGCGAAATACTTTATGAAGAAGTGAGAGTAGAAAATGACTAGGTCAGTGACAGTGGACAAGAAGAAAAAGAAAGAAGTCAGGCATGACTGCGAAGTTTTGAGCCTCAATGAACAGAACCATGGAGGCAATCCAAAGGAAGAACTGGCTTGAAATAGGAAAAATAGCTTAGCTATTTTATATATTTAAATTTTTATTTAAATATTTTATTTTTATATATTTTATATCTCTTATATATGTATATTATATATATTTTATCATATATTATATATTTATTTATATACTTTAGTGTGTATATATACTATATTTATTTATATATTTTATATATAATTTATATGTTTATGTGAATATATAATACAAATAGAGTATATAAATAAAATAAATTTAAATTTATATATAATTGATATAATTGTATTTACATATTATATAGTTCCATATATATTCAAATATTTATATGTTAAATATTCTGAAATTTTCTCCCACGGAGATGATTATTAAACTGCAAAGAGAAGAACAAAAATAATATTCTATTTATCATCTCTCCAGCACTGCATTACTTTACTCCATAGCAATCTCACCTAGCTCCTTTGCTCTCCCACCTAACAAAACGATCTGCTCTGTAGGTCAGTTCAGAAACACCAGCTGTGAAGCCTAAACTAGTTCTGCCTTTACAAATTTGCTCCAGGTATGAGAGGAAAAATGACTGGTGCCCTCGTCAAGATTATTGGAGAGAGTGGAGAGCACTAGATTCAGAGTCAGAGCACTAGATTCATATCATCAGCTATGATACTATCTATTTGAACTTGAGCAAGTCACGCTCTCTCTAGGCATCTCTTTATCATCTGTAACATAAGTAGGTTAAACTAGGTAGTATATAAAATCCTTTTAATTTCTATATCTATGATTTAATCATTTTATGAACAACTGTACCTTCCTGCTCAAACGATTAAATTTCCTTGTCTCAATAATTAAAAGGGGATGGAAGTCAAAGATAGGTGGCCCAAGATTAAGATTAAATAAAAACTCACAAAGACAAACTTTAATCATTAAGGATTTCTCATTAATAAATAAATTCAAAGAAATATTCTCAGTTCCATAAGCATCTATTCAGCATCCATATTTGCCCATCACTGTGCTTGGTATTGGAGAAAGAAAAGAAAGTGTCAGAGGGGAGAGAGGTGACAACATGTGGACAGGTAAGTAATATAAAATATACACAGAGCAAATTCAATGTAATTTTGGAAAGAGCTAGAGAAGAGAATAACAACTAGCTAGATAGAAAAGCTATATGGGAGGTGGTGCTTATGATAAAGATGTAGGCAGAGGAGGTAAGGGGTTTGAGGACAGCCTGTATTCAGGCATGGAAATGGAAGATGGAACGTTATGTATGGGGAACAGTATGAATGCCAGTTTGTTTTGGTAGGAAATCTTGACCAGGCCCTGCTAAGTCTTTTAATCACAGAACATCTACTATGTTTAAATTGTTTTCTTCTCTTAGAAACCTCATTTGGTAACATCCTTGGAAATGGTCTGCCCTCTGCTAGACCCCTGATTAATACCTGTTTACTGTAATCTCGATGTTCCTTAACCTTAGTTACCTTCCCTCTTCTTTGTACATAGTTGTATGTTATCTCTGTCTCAAAGACTCCTAGACCCATTTTCACAATTGCCAAAGCAGCCACAAGCTAATGAAACATCCAGCTTTTGGGGATAAAAGTCATCTCCAGGAGAAAGGTCGTTGTTCCTGTGACATGGAGAGACCCTCCACTCATTTAGACTGCTGTTATCAAGACCTGAAATGAGGTTCCTTGTGGGAGATAAAGTAAGGCAATGGGAATCTGCTGGTTGCAACTAGTTTTACATCAAAAATCCTTGATTTTGATACCTTTCAATAATTCTCAGTAAATGTAAAATTAGTGCTGTTATCTCAGAGAGTGTTCATCCTAAGGTAAATCTGAAAAGATAGGTTGGAGTCAGATTTTAAAAGGCTTTAAATGACAAAGAAGTTTGTATCTTTCCCTAAAGGTAATAGGAAATTAATAAAGCTTCTTAAGTAATCAATCATTCAATCAATAAGTGTTTATTAAGTATCTTGTATGTGCTTGACCCTGCTAGATGCTAAGTATACAAAGACAAAAATTACAGTCCTTGATTTTTAGGAGTTTATATTTTACTGGGGAAGACAGTATAGTCATGCATAGTCAGCCTTTAGAAATATCAATTTGGCAGTTGTGTGGAAGAAAAATCAGGAATGGGAGAGACAGAAAAATTATTAATCTTCTGTAATTGTAGGCATTCTTCCAGTCAAGTTGAATAAGTATCAGAGAGTAAAATGGGGAAAATACATACTTAAGCTTGCAGTGGAAAAGAGAATAAAAAATAAAATCTGAGCTATTATGTTTATTTTATTAGCAAGAAATGTAGATCTAAAATATATACCAACTATGAGAATATTTTCCTTTCTGTGAGTTTCCTCAATGCAGTCTTCACATCCTTATTTCTCAGGCTGTAGATCAAAGGGTTCAGCATGGGAATCACTGTGGTATAAAACACCGAGGATACTTTTTCCTGGGCCAGGTTGTTACTGGAAGCAGGTTTTAGATACATGGACATGAGGGACCCATAAAACACAGTGACTGCCATGAGATGAGAACTACAGGTACTAAAGGCTTTTGATCTGCCCTCTTTGGAGTTGATGTGGAGGATACTGGAGAGAATGAAAACATAAGAAATTATGATTGTCAGACCGGTTGCTACCATGTTGAATCCACCAATGACAAAAATCAAGAGCTCATCTAGGTAAGTGCTGGAGCAAGAGAGTTTGATGAGGGGGACAATGTCACAGAAGTAATGATTGATTACATTTGGCCCACAGAATGGCAACCTCAATATACAACCCGTGTGGATCACCGCATCAGTGAAGCCCACAGAGAACACAGAGATCACCAGCAAGGAGCAGACCCGAGGGGACATGAGGATGTTATACAGTAGGGGGCTACAGATGGCAACATAGCGATCATAAGCCATGGCTGCCAGCATGTAGCACTCAGAAATAACAAAAATGCAGAAGAAAAAGAGTTGAGTCATGCACCTGGGATAGGAGATAGTTTTATCTTTGAATAAAAATCCCACTAGCATTTGAGGAGTAATGACAGAGGAATAACAGACATCTAAAACAGACAAACTGCTAAGCAAATAGTACATAGGGGCATGAAGATGAGAACTAAATCTAATCAGTATGATCATGCCCAGGTTGCCCATCACAGTGACTGTATAGATGCCCAAGAACACAAAGAAGAGAGGCAGCTGAAGCTCTGGCTCATCTGTCAGTCCTTCAAGAATAAACATAGTCACTTCAGACTGATTTCCTCTTCTCATTTTCTATGAGGTAACCTGTAGGAATGAGAAGAAAGCATCCCATTAGGGAGGTATACAACTCCCGTCTTCTTGGTTCCCTTTCCTTAAAGGAAGATTAAAATGACCGGGAAACCCTGAACCCTGGGCCTCTCCTGATCCTGTCACCCTTCACCCCATCCTATCCCATGTCTAATTATTTTATTTCCTCTAGGCAGAATTGGCCTTAGAAACAAAGATGAAACAAAATTTGCTGGAAAAATGAGAAAGTGGTCAGCAAAAAGTAGGTATAGACCAACATTTCCCACATTATACCAAGATAAACTCTAAATACCTAAATAGGTGTATGCCTTAGATATAAATGGAGACAAATGGGGCAGCTAAGTGGCACAGTGAATAGAGCACCAGCCCTGGAGTCAGGAGGACCTGAGTTCAAATCTGGCCTCAGACACTTAACACTTACTAGCTGTGTGACCTTGGGCAAGTCACTTAATCCCAATTGCCCTGCCTTCCCCCCTCCTCCAAAAAGCAAAAAAATAAAAAATAAATGGTGACATATTAACAAATTAGAAGAGCAATAAAGAACTGTGAATAGGGGAAGGTTTCATGACTGAACAAAAGGATCACAGAAGATAAAATGGACAGTTTTGGTTAAACAAAATGTAAAAGTTTTTGCACAAATGAAACCAATGCAGCTAAGATTAGAAAGGATACAAGTGAGGGGAAAAAAATCTTTGCAACCAGTTTCTCTGATAAAGTTCTCATAGCCAAGATATATAAGGAATCAAATCAAACATATAGGAATAAAAGCTATCTTTTAATTGATAAATGATGAAGGTATATGAACAAACAGTTTAGGAAGAAATGTGATATAACAATAGCCATAGAAACATTCCTCAAATCATTATTAATTACTTAAATAAAAATTAAAGCAACTCTTAGGTTCCACTCTATATCCATCAGATTGGCAGTTAACAAAAAAAGAAAATGACAAATATTGGAAGGATTATGGGAAAATCTTAGTGTACTACTGGTGGAATTGTTAAGTAGTCTAACCATTATAGAAAGCAATTTGCTACTCTGCCCAAAAAGTTACCTAACTGTGCACATCCTTTTACCCAGTGATATTGCTAGGTCTATACTCCCAAAGACATCAAAGAATAGGGAAAGGGTCTTATATGTACAAAATTATTTAGTAACTCTTTTGTGCTAGCAAAGAACTAGAAACTATAAAGGTGCCTATAAACTGGGAAAGGGCTGAACAAATTATGGTATATAAATGCAATAGGATACTATTATACTACAGGAAACGTTGAAGGGGACACTTTCAAAGAAACCTGGAACGTCTTACATACTGAGTGAAGTGAGCAAAAACAACAATTTATACATTACAACAACACTGTAATGACAAATAGATTTGAAAGACTTATGAACTCTGATCAACACAATGACCAACCATGATTTCAGATGATCAAAGATCAAGCATACCACCCACCTCCTGACAAAGAAACGATAGACTTAAGGTACAGAATGAGTCTTGGTTTTTTTTGGACATAGCTAATGGAGGAATTTGTTTTGTTTCACTTTAAATATTTTTCATATGGATTTTGTTAATTCTTTTTTTTTAACGCAATGAAAAGGAGAAAGGAAACAGAGAAAATAAATTTTTGTTCATAAAAAAATGTTTGGGGGTGGCTAGATGGTGCAGTGAATACGGCACTTGCCCTGGAGTCAGGAGGACTTAAGTTCAAATTTGGTCTCAGACACTAAACACTTATCAGCCTCTTGACCTTGGGCAAGTCACTTAAGCTCAATTGCCCTGTCCCCCTCCAAAATAAAATCTTTGATTAAAATCTTAGAAAAAAATGGGGAGACTTGTATGTGCCATGATTTTAGGGTCGCAGAAAGACTCTCTTGTCTCCACTCCTTACTTTTCCCATCTGCTTTACTATACTAGAAATTCCTTTGCCAGAAGACAAGTGAGAATAAGTAAGCTTAAATATCAATAAAGTTTAGAGGTCAAAGATACCTCTCTAAGATCTCCCTTACCTAGATCTTCCCTTCTGAATCCACCAGTCACGCTCAGCTCCAGTGCCTCAGTACCTAAGTAATCTTTATCAATGTCAAGCAACTAGCTTGAGAATATATTACTATTCAGACCCTACAACTCCTTCTAATTAATCAGGAGCATGAGAACTGGGGGAAGGGTGGTGTCCATGGGATTTCTCTCTTCAAGAAAGAACTACTAAGACCTTCAGGAGTTGTTAGCAGTCCAGACAGGACAAGTAGGGACCCTAGCCCATCATTATAGAGAGCATTGCAATGATTCAGGTAAAGGGTAACTTGGCATTGATAAAAGTTACTTTGATGGCCAAGTAAAGATTGACCAAAATACCAACTACCCCCGAATAGGCAATCTCATGTAAATCAAGGAGAGACAGAAGCCACCTTTTACCAGCTCAGAGTTCCTTCAGTCCTAGCTGTGTCTGTCCAGCCACTTTAGTCCAGTGCTTTCCTAGGGCAGGTCCTTCTCTACCTAGAAAGCCAAGAAACCCATATTTTCTTCTTAGTTCCACTCAGCTTCTACCTTCTAACATGGGAAGGATACGGTGTAAATTAATTCAGAAATAATAATAGTAACATAATAATGTAATTGATATTTGCATTGTGCTTTGAAATTTGCAAAGTGTTTTGCATGTATTATTTTATTTGAATCTCACAGAATTCCAGTGAAGTACAGGTATTAATAAGCTCATTTTACAGATCAGGAAACTGAGGCTTAGTGATGCTACCTGATTTGCCCTTAGTCAAATAACCAGTAAGTGTCAGAAAGAGGACTTGAACTCAGGTCTTCCCGACTCCAGCTCTAGCCCTTTTTCCAAGAGCACAATGTTGGAATTTCTCTTTTGCCCTTATTGTGTCTTTTATCATACATAATTGTGACTCTCCTCTTATAAAATATGAGAGCTCCCTGAGGGAAAGAACTGAATGGGGGGAGGGGGGGAGAGAGGGAAGAAGGAGATGATGGTTATATTCACAGCACAGGTTATATCGCCTTGCTCATGGTATTTGATACATGCCTGTTGATATAAATGGAAAGAACAAAACCCCCTCAATTGAATGTTGTGTATTTGTCATGGCCAAGCTCAGTCAAAAGAAGAAACAAGAAAATGTATCTCACTCCCTTTTTTGCAGGGTTGGGGGTTATGAATGTGGAACATTGTATATGCTAGTAGACACAGTTGAGGGATTGATTAGTTTTGCTGAACTGCCTCCCATCCCCTTCTTGTCCATTCTATGTTATAGGCAATTATTATAAGTGAGTGAGTAAAGGTACTGAGTAGAGGCACTATCTTAGAGTCAGAAAGGATCTGGAATCAAGTCTGAGATATACTTTCTACGTAACCTGGAAAAAATCACTTAACCTCTTAGTGTCCCAGACATCTAAGAGTTTCCATATAAATAAAAGCCATTGGTCCAGACCACCACTGCCACCACCCAAAAAATAAACTAGATAACTGATCATCAAAATTCCATGGCAAGTCCAAGGCAGAAAATTGTCAGGAATAAACATATTGTGGGAAACAGAGAAAGTGTATTATAAAGCACTTTGTATATATATGCATGTACGTAAATGTTTAAAGCACTATGCAAGCCTATTGTTATTGTGTGTAAGAGGATAATGCAAAGATAACACAATTTTAAAACTGATCAATCTGAACATCATAACTAGGAAACTCACCTTCCTCTACCCTGGTGTGGTAATTGAAATCTCTCCCCTTCTGTCTTTTATTCTAGTCACTTCACAATCTTACATTGCTCTCTAAAGCAAATCAAAAGGTAAGCAAAAACCACATTTGTTCTTGGAATCTCATCTTCTCCAAAATGTCTGAACACTTCTTTATGCATAATAGCATCTTCCTGAGACACACAGTGAGCTCATGAGTTTTGTTTTCTGTTTGAGTATCTTTGTTCTATAAATACCGAATCAGTTGCTCCCTAAGGTGTTCTTCATCTCCTGAGAACCAGCTGTTTTTCTAAAACAATGATTTCCCAAGCATTTTTTTTTCAATGAGACAGCCTCTTTTGAAAATGAGCAAGGCCAGAGATGTCACAGTGTCATTTAGCCCAGGATTAGAAATTGTTTTTGTATTCAGCATCCATGATTCAGACTAGATGAGGAAAAAATGATGGAAGTTTATAGAATTTCGACTTGGCAAATTTCTAGTTATTTTTAAAGGCAGGAGAAAGTCTTCTCCATATAATCCTACCACCCCACTTTCCTTCCCCTCCCCATGGTGATATAATATAAAAACACTAGGTTTGAATCAGAATATCTAGGTTGGATGATTACGGATTTAGTTCTAGAATTTGCCTTAGGAAACAAAGTCTAACTCCCTTATTTTACAGATGAGGAAACTGAGGCTTAGAGAAATTATTAGTTGACTGAGGGTACTTAGAAAATAAGTGGCAAACTGGGATTTGAACCTGTGTCATCTAACTGCAAATCCAGGGTTCTTTCTACTATCCCATGGTTTATACACAAGATCTGGAGCTCAGTTTCTTTATCAGTAAATGAAGGGGATATTGTTGATTACATGTGAATGACTAGTTGACTTCTCAAAGTCAGCATGGTGCAGTGAAAAAGGCACTGGCTCTATTGTCAGAGGACCTGGTTTCAAATTCTTCCTTGTCTGTTTACTGTCTTGGTGAGATGGGTCAAGGATACCTTTCATGGGCCATCTACAAAATGGACTGGATAGCATCTGAAATCCCTTTCAGCTCTTTTTTTAGGATCAATGATCCTATGATTTAAGGGGTTCTATGTATTGGCAGTTCTGGAGAATCACTACTCTACAATCCATCAAAGACAACCCTCCCTCCTGTATTCCATATTTCCTATTCCCTCTAACTCTACGCTTCTGCAGGAAGATTATCAGGTGACACTAAATTCAGAGGCCCATCACCAAAATGCTGACCACCAGATCAAACGTGTGGTCAGCACCAACTTACAAAACCACCTAATAAGGCGCAGAAGTGCTGTGATCAGTGTCAACACAGGAAGCACCTATGCACTTTGATGAAACCACAGTGCTTTTAAACTTTGAAGTAAGTTCTAAACACTTGAGTTGAGAATGTAGCCTACTGACTTTCTTAGCTCTCACTTACTATTCTCTAAGGATCATCAGACTTTTCTTTCCATCCACTTTTCAGCTGAACTCTCCTATATGTGTTGTCTCCCTCAGTTAGAAGGTGAGTTCCCTGAAAACATGGATGGTTTCACATCTTTCTTTGTATCTTGACTGCTTAGCAAAGTGATTGACATTTAATAAATGCTTATTGAATACTTTTCTCATTCCTTTATTCTTATATTCATTGTAGGTTATGTGTAGCGAATTGCTTACCCCAGAACAATTTCTACTCTCCTATCCGGTGCTAGAGTCCCATGGGACACACACTACCCATATGGTAGAGATTAATTCTGGAAATATAAACTATGTATAATATTTTGAGCAAAACATAACTAGGAAGGCTAAAAGATTACTTTGGCATTCCCAAGCCTAATTCTCCATGTTGCTAGTCTTCACCATTAACATTAGCAATTGAATTTACAGTAGTTAAAATAATTTATAGATATTCATAGCATGAATTTCTCCTACAGGATACATAAGAATGTGAATGATTTACTATTAGTCCTCTGTGAACTAGTGTGGAACCTGCACAATGTATGCAAATTGAAGGTAGCAGGAAGTTCCTGAACTACATTACAAATGGGCAGAAGCGTCATCCAGTTTCCACCAGGGACCTATGAATATGTACAAAACATAGGTGGAAAAATTAAGGCAAAGAGCAACCTGGAGAAACTCTGAGGAAGCAGATCTTCTTCATGTTTTCAGGGATCAGTTTTTCCCTAGAATCTGGGAATCACAAAAATTCTGCTATTTTCTTGGAGATAGCACAAGGGTATGCTGTGTTTATATGCCAAAACTCTCAGGTGGCTCATTGGTTGAGGCATTCCTTAAGGTACAGTGACCTGCTCTAGCTGAGTCCTTTGGGGAGGTTCAGTGTGGCTGATACCTGGCAGTGACTTAAGGGAAAAAAGAAAGAACTGGTCAGCTGATACAAAAAAAGGAATGAGGAGAGAGAGTGAGAGAGAGAGAGGGAGAGGAAGGAAGGAAGGAAGGAAGGAAGGAAGGAAGGAAGGAAGGAAGGAAGGAAGGAAGGAAGGAAGGAAGGAAGGAAGAAAGGAAGGAAGGAAGGAAGGAAAGAAGGAGGATACGAATATAGATAGATATTTTCTTGTTCAGTCAGTTTTCAGTGACGTCCAACTCTTTGTGATCCCATTTGAGGTTTTCTTGGCAAAAGATTATACATACACAAATATACATACATACATGCATGCATACATACACATATGTGTGTATGTATTATTATATTCACAGATATATGTATAAATTACATTCATATAGATACAGTTATACAGTCTCCAATTTTCAAAATCTGACATTGGGTTCTTACATAACAATAATCATTTTAGAACAGCAGCTCTGAACCAATAGCCATAAGCACTTATTCATGTTCCTGCTACCTAGGACCACCAAAGCCCCTCCCTGTTTCTGGGTTCCCACCCAAGTAACTTGGAAAGAAGAAGGGGAGGGGGGGTAAAGAAAGCCTCAGATTTGCTCCATTTTTTCTTATAGTGCCAGGATGTTCTTCTCAATAGCCTAAGGGCTACTCGAATCTACCACTATCCTTAGCCTCCTCACCTATATTCTCATTCCCTTCCCCTAACAAAGGCACTGAATCAACAAGCATTTTTAAGCACATATTTTGTGCCAGATATACCCTGTTCTTTTCTCCAAAATCCTGACCCTGTCTCTTTTCAGTTCCCTTGATAAAATGAGTGCCCAGGAAAGTCATCTCTTTTTCCTTTGAGAAGAATATGCCTCTTACTTCAGTTCTTTAAACAATCAGCAAGCATTTATTAAGCACTTCTACGTGCAAGACTTGGAGGCTATATAGATAAAAAAGGAACAGACCTTGCCCTCAAGGACCTTATCCTGACTCAGACTCTCAGAGTTGATCTAGCCTTTGGAAGCCTCTAGTCCTATCCATGCATAAAAATTTAAAACATTTTAAAAGTGTACATTCAGCCTGTGCTTGAAGATATCACTACTTCCCCAGAGCTGCCATATTCCACTCCAGGATATCAGGGTGTCTATCCTCACATCAAAGTAACAACTTGTACCCATTGCTCTTACTGTATTTCTGCTCTTTAGGGTCAAACAAAACAAATCCAACATAACAAGAGCTTTTCAAATATTCAAAGACAGCTTAATTATGCCTTAACCCATGTCCACCAAGTCATCTCTTCTTTAAGATAAATATCCCCAGTTCTTTCAACCAGTCCTCATCTTCTGTGATTTCAAGAGCCTCCATCATCCTGTTCATCTTCTCTGGATGCTGTCCAGTGAATTAGTGTGCTTCCTAATATGTGGCACCCATAATTGAGCACCCCTAACACTCCACTGAATGCCCAAAGAGTCCATTAGCCTAGAGACAAAGAATCAGAGTGGTGAATCAGGAAATCTGTGTTCAAGTCTTTACTCCCCTGCTTAAAAGGTACTTTGGTAATTAACTCCACCTCTCCAAGCCTTGATTTCCTCATTTGTAAAATGAAGAAACCTGAAGATTCAATGATCCCTAAAATCCTTTTCATTTCTAAATCCTGTCATCTCCTCCAGTCTTGTCTAAGTAAGAAGAAGAAGAAGAAGAAGAAGAAGAAGAAGAAGAAGAAGATGGGAATGGGAGAGAGAAGGACATTTTTCAATGCCTGAGAATTAAGAGAAGCAGGAGGTCCAATTCTTAGAGCTCAAAGATGGAAAGAAGGGAAAACTAGCCCTATACCTTCAGATCCTAGGTCTTTGGGTAGTCACTTAGTAGGAGACCTTGTTATTAACATTTCTTTATTCACTCTTCCTGGACCACCTAAGTATCGAAACTATCCTACTTTAATGGGACTCTCTACCTTCTCTACGAAACTATCAGTAATGACTTGGAGCTAAGCTACCCATACTCCTCTTTACTGGCTGATAGTTATGTGTGGGGCAAGGAAAAGATGGGGATAGAACTTTGAATGCCCAAATTGTTACTGCAGAAGTACATGCAGTTATACATGGAGCTTAGTTCTACAGCACCATTCATTTGTACTAAACTTTGAGTGGGAAACAAGTTCATTGGCTTTTATGTTACCTGTTCTAGCAGCCTAAACGCCACTAATAAAACATTGCTTCTAGGGAATATACATCAATACTGACTAACTTTTGAAGCATAATCCCTTGTTACAGTGGGGACTATTTGTGCACATAATGAGACAGTGATGAGATTTCCTTGCACCCAGCTAATCCCAATTGACTGTACCCAAATCCCTATCGATGCCAAGGCAAAGTAATTGAACTGCCTTACCCCCTTACACATATTTCCTCAGGATGCGTTTTCCGAATGTCCATCTACCTTAAAGGCTAGTCTTGCCTTTCATTTTAACCTGATCTCACCTAGATGAATACAATACTTTACTCAAGACCCTGTCCACCTCTAGGGGCTCTCCCTATTAAGCAGGACTTTGAGCTAGATAATCATGGTACACTGAGAGCACACTCCCTGGACTCCAATTTAAAAATAAGTTTTAGTGGATATTTATGGGAGAGAGCAAACCAACATGCAGAGCAGCCTCGACTTTGCCTCTCAAAGACTCAAGATTATCTGTATGGATTAGAAAAGCTGAGTGTCCAAGAGTATGCAGAAATAGGCAAAATGATGTGGAAATATTTTATGGAAACCCTGAGCCTGGTTAACAGAGGCCCAAACTTTTATTTTAACATATTAAACTTTAGAATCATATTTTAAGTCACAAGAGGACCTGGTCAGACTCCTGAGGGAGAAAAATCCTGAATTAGAAAAATGATTGTCCCATGATCCTCTGCTTCATGTTGAGGAGAAAAACTTTTAATTGTACCCATTGGGATGATTCAGTGATTTGCACAAGCATACTGTGAGCATTCATGTTGGAATATCAATGTTTCTGTTTCCAAGGTTATTTTCAGCATGGGGGAATTGTAAACAGATATAAACTTTTTCAAATGGGTTCTAGATCTGCACAGGGAAAAGCATCTCTAATGATGTTTCTTCTAGTTGGTTATTGTGTTTCATTTTGTTTTGTTTTTAAGTTTGGAGTAAGAGTAACCTCCAATGCCGCCCTCATCCTACAGATGGGAAGAGCCAGTGTCCTGGCCAGAATCTGAGATTCTGCCCACGTCAGATCAATCTATGTCTTTCAGCATATTTTGGAAGAAGGAAGAAGAACCAGTGATCAAGGCAGTTCTTCCAAGGTTGGACATCCTCTGAATCACAGAACATCAGGGTTTAAAGGGGCTTCAGAGGCTGTCTATTCCTATCCTTAACTGACCAAGAATCTATTCTATAATAGCCACCCATAACAAGTGGCAATATAACTCCTGCTAAAAGGCCTCCAGTGAGGAGAAACTTTGTTGAGGGAATTCTCAGTTAGGGTTCCTCGAGGACAGCAGTTCTCAACCTGTGGCTTGCAACACCTTTGGGAGTCAAACAACCCTTTCACAGGGGTCACCTAAGACCATCGAAAAACACATATTTCTGATGATCTTAGGAACCAAGATACCGCTCCTCTATCTGTCTTCAGGCGAGTCCACCCACATACAGATACGCCCACATAGGAGTATTAAAGGGTCGTGGCATTAGGAAGGTTGAGAACCATTGCTCTAGGAGGAACACAGAGAATCCTTCTACCACTGGAATCCTTTGACCAAAGACTGGAGGTCAAATAAACAACCAAACTGAAAGGAAAAAAAATCTTATTAGCACACTAAGGAAGATTGCCTAATGCAGTTTCAGACACCTACCATACAAACTTGATTTACTAAGCTTTTCAAGACCATTTAGTGTAGAAAGCCAATGTGAAGCATTCTCTATGGATTTCAGTGGACCAAACAAGGAAAGTTGATTCATTACTACACTTCCCAGAAAGGGACGCTGAGCAAGTTGCTATGTCGCCTCTTTTCATTCCCATCCTAGCTTGTGGTTCTTGTACATAGTTGACTAGGAGGCCCCTCCCAGAGGAAAGAACAAAGTTGTCATTTTAGTCACACAAAATGTTTCCTAGATTAATGCATCTTTTCTCCCTCCACAGCCTACTATTTCTGCTCTATTTTAGGACAATCAAAAACTTAAAACTTCCATATGAGTTTTTTCTTATATCAAATTTAGATCTGTCTTTTCTGCCTTTTCTATATATTGATCCTATATGTGTGCTCTGGGGTCAAGCAGAACCAGTCTAATCCTTCTTTCACATTATATTTCATCAAACACTTCCAATGGTCCTTTACAGGACGCTTAACCATCTTAGATCTGGAATTCCAACCCTGAGAGATCCTCCCACATATCTATCCAGTCCCAATCATGCTTCACATCCTACACCAGCCCTCTTCTTGTATCCCCTTGCTCCTGATTCTATCCCCACCCTAATCCCTTCCAACTTTGGAATCATAATCAAATCAACAATGTCATTGCTATTAGAAAAGGCAGGTCAATCAATATCCTTTGACTCCCTTTGCCGTACCTATGATTTTCTCTACCAAAACACCCTACTCTGGTCACTCCCTTATATCACTTGTCTACCCCATTAGAATATAATGAATTCCTTCAGGAGAGGTGGTGTCTCTAATTCCCAGCTTTTAGCTGGGATTGTAAGTGTTTTATAAATGCTTTTTCATTAATTGGTTGAATCATTTATTCATTTGTTCATTCTAAAAGAGTGAAAGTTTGAGTTCTAGTACCTGAATTGTGTCTGTAAACTCCTGGGTTTGGAGTGTAGTGGAAAGAGTGAAAGACTTGGAATCAGAGGGAGACAGAGCCAAGATGGCAGAGTAGAAGCACAAATTTGGTGCAGGCTCCCACTTCAATCACTTCCAATACATGTAAAAAAAATGACTCTAAACAAACTTTAGAGCTACAGAACCCACAAAGAGAAACAAAGCTCCCACTGAAAGAAGTCTGGCAGGCTGACAGGAAGGATTTATCACACCAGGCTGAGAGCCAAGTACAGCCCCATGTGAGCTACATGGTTCCCTGGCCCCCAGGTGGCTCTGACCAGCAGCGGGCCCAGAACAGACTTCAAGAGAGAGAATCAACAGCAGCTGTGGTGGCTTCCAGACTTATCAACCCATAAATGCCAAAAAGAAAGTAAAAGGTCAGTGTGGAATTCTGTGGGAACAGGAGGACCAGGAGCATGGTCTGGCCCCTGCTCCTGGGACAAGAAGTGGCAGAGGCACAGAGGCTCTGCGGCTGCAGCTGCCTGGCTGCCTCAGGAGCTCCTAGCCTATGGATTGCAGGGGGACCAAGCAAGCATTCAGAGGGTAATCGCTCTTGCTTTAACCTGCTTGGATCTGGATCACGGTCTTGGGTGGTGGTCCTAGGGTGTGTGACCAATGAGCCAGAGCTTGTGGTATCTGTAGAGAGGGTGCCGAACTAATAGCTTCAGATACTGTGAAAAACCCAGCAATTTGGGATAAAGCTCTCTCCATTCAGGAAGCAGAGTTCTACTGTGGCAAAGAACTCACAAGTCAAGTAATTGGCTGGTAAGATGAGCAAGCCCAGGAAACATAATCAAACCATAGATTGTTTTTTGGGGACAAAAAGGATCAAGGGATGGAGTGGGAGGAAGACAGTGAAGTCAGAACTCCTTCAACAAAAACACCCAAGAAAAATATGAATTGGTTATAGGCCAGCTAAAGAAGGATTTTTTTTTTTTTTAGGAGTCATAATTTTATTTTATTTTTTTTAATTTTATTATAGTTTGCATCATTCATTTCCACAAGA
>CM053588.1:213239538-213249744 GCA_028646515.1 Pseudochirops corinnae | reverse complement strand
AAGTGGGCTTCACAAGGTCTGGGTTTTAACACTCAACCCAAAAACCAAGCCATTACAGGGGCAATCTCCAAATTCCATTACCAATATACCACCAAGTCAGAGAGCATGTAAGTTCCTCAATTGGAGCCTCACATATGCCCACTTAGTTCAGGCTCATTAGCAAATTGAAAGGTCTTTCTTCTCTACCTGTGGACAAGGCATAGCCACAGAATATCTGTGCATGTTTTGAATTTGAGCCAGAGCTCCTCCACTGTGCATCAACCTGTATTTACACAAGCAGGATCACCAAGCCCTCCACATGGCTTTGCAGCAAGCAGAGTATATGGACTCTTAGGACTAGGCTGTGACTGGCCAGTCTCCTAGTACAATTATCATGGACATCTGCATAGAACTGTCATCCTCAGTAGCCCTGGTGATAGAAACCTCATGAGGATGCCTTATGCCATTTATTGTACCAGGTACCCCTTGACACACAGGTCAGCTTGTTAATTCTTCAAGGAAGTCTTCCTCTTGTATAGTCTTCCATTCCACACTATATTGGTTCATAGTCCCTCACAATGGAGGTTTGGTATACTTTATCACTGCCTGTTTTCCTGTCACCTCAAATGCAACAGTCAGTTAAAGATACCTGAGAGAATACTAAAATAATCTCTTTGCTACTACACATCCTACCTACAGAAAAATGGATCCACTTTCCTATTGCCTAAAGAGTTATGCTTTATTAGCATAAATCCATGCTCTGCACTAACTTCTTCCCATTCAAACTATTGTTTTCCACTCTCAGTTTTCCTTTGTACTCACCAACCATAGAGTTATTCTAGCAGTAAACAACTTCCTTTAAATCCCAGCTAAAATCCTCCCTTCTGGGAGAAGTTTTTTTCAATCCCTCCACATGCCAGCGCCTTCCTACTGTTGATTATCTCTGGTTTATCCTTTCTCGTGTTTTTACATAGTTGTTTTCATGTTTTCTCCCCCATTATCCTGTGAGCTCCTTACGAGCAAATATGGTCTTTTGCTTGTCTTAGTCTCCGAGTACAGTGCCTGGCACGTGGTTAGCATTTAATAAATGCTTGTCAACTTACTATTAACTTGAGAAAACAGGAAGCAGATCAGGTAAATGTGCAAGATAAGTTACAAGCAGCCAAAGGTGCTGTAAGAAGCTGATAATCACAGACCCCCACTCCAGGGAAGCCTTTGCAAGTGGCATTGAGTACATAGAACCTCCATTTGAACAGATCCTTAGAAAAGTTAATATATCATCCAAATACTAAACTTTGTAGTCTACTTGTTATAATTTACTTCATTAATTTGTGTTCATAATTAGGAGAAAAAATATTAGGGCTAATTTCACTGATATAATTATCATGTTCAAGGATTTATTGAATTGATTAATTCTATAAATTAATTAATAATACATAAATTATAAAATTAATAAAAATATAAGAATTGGAGCAATTTCCCAATAGATAAGTGGTCAAATGAAATGAACAAGTAGTTCTCAAATGAACAAACTCAAGCTATCAACAACCATGTGGGGAAAGTGGTCCAAATCAATAAAAATTAGAGATATGTAAATTAAAACAGCTCTGGGAATTCAGCCTCACATGCGCAAAGATGACTCAAATGATGGAAAAGAAAATGACAAACCACTCTGGTATCTTTGCCAAGAAATGGGGTCACAAAGAGTCAAACAAAATTGAAACAACTCAACAACAACAACAACAACAACAAGTCTATGATCTCATCAGGTTGGAAGCTCTCTCAAACAACGCAGACCGCAACCTCTCCACGCCTGCTTCCTCTGTGCAATTCCCATTCATATCTTCCTGTATATTGCCCCAGTAAGCCCACCCATCACAACTGATGTCTCTGTTACTACTAATATTGTGATGTTTTCAAGAGAACACTCTGGTTGTCCACCTGTCATCTCTCATTTTTGTCATGGTACAGCCAATCTTCTCTTCCTATCATACCCTTCCTTAAAGACATTGTTTATTACTTTTCTTTAGAAAAGGTACATATTATAGTCTGCTCATGCCCACCATGTGCCTCTTCATTTCTTTCTGTGATATTCACTTTTAGTCCTTTAGAGATAATCATATTCCATGTTTCACACGACATGGCAAAACTTGAAGAATATTAGTGTTAAAAAGATGATCTTTTGCTTTCATAGGAAGATTGGCCTGAGTAAAGGAACTTTGCAATTTACCAAAGAAAATTCAACCCACACTTCTCCTTGTGCTCAACTTTGGGTGTAATTCTTTTTCCATCTGTATAGCTATCTGTGCCTGATGTAAATCTTAACAGACAGCTCTACAGTGTGTCCATCCAAATGCATGTTGAAATTTAAGCGGTAAAATTCTTCCTCCACTTAGTCTTTTCTGTGTGGATGGACAAATCAAACTCATTTGATTGCTTATAGATCTCTTCCAAGGCACTCTGAAATGTTCTGGGCCTTGGTGCAACCAGCATAAACAAAAATAAGGAAAGGCTCACCAAATTTCATTGATACTGACTATAATATTATATATGGAAGTTTAACCAATGTACATTAATTTTCATGACAGGGAGACCAAAAGAGCCTAGAATGCTCTTAAGTCAGCAAATATCTGACTCACTGAATGGAGAGAAATGTCTGCCCAAGGCAGCATTCACTACATTAGAATATAAACTTGCTTGTAAAATCTTGTTAAGAAGAATGATGGACAACATAAGGAGCATTTTCTCATAAAGCTGTATTTGAGATATATCTTTGTTTGTTTGTTTGTTTGCTTTTTAGAGGGGGAAGGCAGGGCAATTGGGGTTAGGTGATTTGCCCAAGGTCACACAGCTAGTAAGTATTAAGTGTTTGAGGCCGGATTTGCACTTAGGTCCAGGCCAGTGCTCTATTCACCGTGCCACCTAGCCACCCCTTTGAGATACATCTTGAGAAATTTGCCTTCCAAATTTACTATGACCAGAGAAAAATGAGTACTGTGTTTGAATATGCTAACATAGTCCATAGAGATTATTATCCCAACTGACAGTCACACTGGTGAGTCATGTCCCTAGAGTGCTGCTAACTATACCTCTCCTCTAGGTTCTAGGGGTAAGCCTAAATAAAGGGTTAAGGATGTCTTTCTAATGCTATTGGATTGAGGATACACATTCTGGTGTATTCCCCCAATATAAATCATCAATTACAGTAATTATCTTCCCAACATAATTGATTAACCCAATGATTAGCATCCCTCTCTTAATTTAACTAATGGACATTAATTAGCTTTCACAAAGGGATGTCTACTGGGAAAATATAGAAAGAATAGAAGTTCTACAGCACCCTTTCTCCAAACCAGGGGCATACTCCTTCCTCTCCTACCTAAGTTGCTGGAGAAAGTGGGTTCAGACTTAGAGGTTGTTACAAAAGTATTCACTCCACCAAGTTTGCTATCTACTGGATATAATGTCCTACAGCAGGATATATGATGCTTTGGCATTGATCTGTGCAAGTTGATCTCAAACCTGCCAGCCAGCAAGCTCAGATATGGACTCCAGTTCCCAGACCTCTGATAACTTGCTCTTATGACCTTTGGAAGGTCACAAAGTGCTTGTTGTTTTGTGTCCATGCGCTTATGGCTCCATGGAAGCTTCAGGTGAGAGAAGGCCCAAGGTCATCCCCAACCTGAAGACCCACAGTGGTCTATCTTCCTCACTCAAATGTAATCAGGGAGAGATCAATTTAGTCTGTTAGTGCACCTCGTATGCACACCCAGTTCCAGCTCAGGAGTATTTAAGAGGCCTCTCTTCACAGATGTAGACAGGAAACAATCACAGAACCCCTGCATGAGCTCAGAAGCATCAGGCAGAATGTGCTGCATGAGGTTGTAAGGACTAGACTCTCGTGAGTCAGTTTCCTGTTACACTGTACCTCAAATATGGAACAGAAACACCAGGCATGCCAAATGACTGGTCTTAAAAGAAGGTGGCACCATTCCCCAAAACAGGAAGTGTTGAATGCCTGGCACCTTCATAGGTGATCAGTTATGAAGAAGCAATTGGAAATGTCTGAACTGAAAAATTAATGACTAAAGAAGATCTTCCAGACCAAGGGCTAGGAGTTTGCTATATATCAATTGGTCCTGAATAGACTTCTCCACCAAGAACCAGTACTTCTTCCCCTCTCTCTATGCAGAATACAAATTCGACAGATATTTACAGCCTCCCTCCATTTCTTCAGGAGCCAAGATGGAAATGCTAAAGACACACTTTTCTGATACTGTCTAGAAGTTCATCACCTTTCACCCTCCAACAGATAGCATCCCAGTATTCCTCAGTTCCCTGACCTCCTACATTTTCAGCCACCAGACTCCCTAAGCCAAGCTGCCCTTTCAGAATCCCAACACTTTCAACATGCTGTAGAAGCATGTCTGTCTCCCCTCTTCACTGCCCCCATCTCGAATTTGAACACTCTCTCCACCTGGAGGATGATTTTTCTTTACCAGGATGACAGACATTTTTGCCTTTCCAGATTCTATTTGTTTATACTATATACATATACATACATATATACATACATACATGCACATATGTGTGTATGCACATCAACATCTATCAGTTCCCCAGTTATCACTGTATGAATGCATGAAATTATTTCCATGGCCTCAGCTCAATTGCTTCTCTCCTCTTTGAGAGGTAGCTGGTGGCAAAGTGGATATGGCATTGGGCTTGGAGTGAGAAAGACTTGAGTTTAAGTCTGACCTCAGATACTAGCTGTGACCCTGACCAAATCATTTAACCTCTGTTTTCCTCAATGTTTTTAGCTATAAAATGGGGGGTGATAAGTACCTTCCTCACAGGGTTGTTTCAAGGATCAAATGATATATTTGTAAAGCGTTTAGCACAGCAGGTGCTATATAAATATTTATTTCCTTCTTTTCCTCCTCCCCCCATCCTGGACTAATTCCTTATCTGTAGCAGATGTTAATTTTTCCAGAGGATGATTGATGACAATAAGTAGTCTGTTTCTTCAGGAATTACCTATTAAGGTAATCATTAAAGCAAGCACCTGAACTAACTCAGTCTCCTCTATTCCCCACAATCACCACCCCCAAGTCTTGTCAGTAGCCCCAAATTACTCCTTCATCTAGACTGTCAAAGTTTAAGTTACCTTTAAGAGTTCTATCACCTAGCTACTGACCTTGGGGAGATGTTGGAGGGACTTTCTTCTTTCTCTTCTTTGACCTGATACATCCACTTTTATCAAGCAAAGATAAAAGTGAAAAGTAACCATCGCTATCCCAGCCTCTCCCTCACATAGAATTCTGCTCAACAGACAAGGCTTATACATGAGTTGAGATTTACCCTTTCTGATTCTCAAGTCAGACTCTTGAAAGGTCCAAGTGATTGTCATAAGAAACTATGGACTTGACCTCGTAGAATTGTGTTCTCCCTGACCTTTCATTTCCTTGTCATTTCAGTCCCACGCCCAGTCTTTCTATCTGCCTCCTGTATCAATATAACCTTGGAAACTAGAAAATATTATCCATTAATGAAACATTCATTTTTAATTGTATGCTCATTTTTCTTTCTACCCTTGAAAAAAAAAAACAAAAAGCAATCATGACAGGATTGTTGCTCTATTGTGTTAAGGAGTGATGCAGAAAAGGAGCTAATAACTGATAATCACCCCCTCTGACCTCCCCTATGGAAAGATGGAAGTCCTACACTATATACCACCAAGTCAGAAAGATTAGATGTCCTCAGAATTAGTCTGAATAGAATTGAAGTGTTTGGTTTGGCTTTTTTTATTGTTAAGAAAAAGAAAGTACTGGGCTCCCTCAAAATTAGATAAAAATAAAGCTTGAGTGGGCTAATCCAATGCTGTTTCAAGATTTCTGATTTACTTTCTGGTACTTTTTAAAGGCTTTTTCTGACTTTCAAACACAATAGCCCTCCCACCCCCCTGAAAGCATCCACAAGATAGTGTGAAAGACCTGATAAAAATTACATCACGTATCTCCTGCTCTCCGGTCCCACACTCTCACCCTTTTCTCTATCTCATATACACCCAGGTAAAGACAGATTAACAGAAAAGCTACAGGTCTAGCGGATGGAGAGATGCTTCCCAAAGTCAGTAAGACCTGGTTTTAAGTCTAGTCTTTGATATATACAAGCTATGTGACCCCAAGAAATGCTCTTAGATTTCTGCTGATCTGAATTAGTAGAGGGAATCTCCCCATAGAGAGTCCACTATACCCATGAAATCATAGGTATATAACAAAAATTCTAGTTATCAAGAAATCCTTGAAAAAAGAAAGAATCCATATAAGGGGCCCATTATTAAATAAGATCTGTACATCACAAACATTCTGTCCCTTTAGTCTCAGAACAACCCTGAGTAATAGAGGGAATTATTATCCCATATTATAGTTGAGAAAACTGAATCAGAGAGCAGTTAATTAACTTGCTTGGGAGCACACAAATAGTGAGTGTCTGAGGCTGGACTCAGGTCTTCCAGATCCAGCATTCTATGCACTATACCACCTTAGCTGCCTTGGTGGTGACTATGGGCTGATCATATATATGAAATCTCATCTCCTTAATCACCAGCTTATGATTCCATTTCTTTCTTCCTTGCCACTTGTTTCCTTGAATCCCTGCCTATTTGCTCAAAGCTGACACAAAACCTGGAGGCCTACACAATCCTGAATTGATGATAAAATCTTTTTTTCATTCTTTACCTCATATGTACCACAATAATAAAAGATCTTTCCTCTCTCAGGTCTCACATAAAACTTCACATCCCTTTTAATAGCTCTATAATTTTTTAGTCTTCATTTTTCATTGCATTGTTATTTCCTATTTATAGACAGGTCATAAGTCACCTTACTAGTTTGTGTTCTCTACAATCAGGGACTAGTTTAATCTTTTGTCTCTCCAAGGGCCTAGTGCAGTCCTTTGTACATAGTATGCATGTAATAAATGGTAGTTGAATGAATGACCCCTTCATTTCCATGTCTCCCTTTCTCTGTTCTGTCTCTCCAGATCCCTTCCCCTGCACAAAGTTCAGGGGTCAAAGGTCAGATAAGAAGATAGTTCCATGGCAGTTGGGTGTTTTCACTCCAGTCAGGGCCAAGGATGGGACTGGCAAGAATGAGGGTAGTCCCTCAACTTGATCATCCTTCCCAGATTCTACCACTGCCACCACCCAAAAACCATAAACTTCTCTTGTCCTTCAGCTGCTGATACTAAAATCAGCTAGTTCACAGAGGAAGCGACAGTTTTAGGTGTGAGACATTAGGTTAGAGAAAAATCAAAGAATATATATTGCCTAGTTTCAGGATTGATCTCGGCTTAGGACAGGTAGAAACTTGCTGAGGACAAAAACTCCTTCTCTCCCCTTGCTCTTTCCACTGTCCTGTGATATACAAACTGTATCCCAATTGTTACTATGCAGGATGTGACCCTATTCATCTCCTGTTTAGCCCTAGCATTGACATTGCTGGGATTAGTCCAAAAAGAATGGGTTAGGCTGGAAGGGATAACACCAGAGAAACCAATTTCCAGCAGCCCCTGGATAACTTCTATCAACTCAAATCGGACCAAATTTAACCCAACAGGTCAGGACTAAGCTACAGAGGGAAGAGGTAGAGAAGTAAGCATTGGGTTTTGCCTTCTTGAGCAGCTCAGCTTTCTCACCACCTGGCCTCTATTGCCTGGGACAGATTTCTTAGTCTATAGCTTTCTTAGTCTGTACCTTTCTTAGTTTCACAGTCAACCAATTGTTGGGACTCTTAGGAAACTTGGCTTATGTTATTTCTGAAAAAGACAGAATTCAGTGGAGGCTAGAGTCTTACTGGCTGAATGTTTGGGAAGGGTCACTGATATAGAGTGGTTGGGCTAGATTAGGACAAATGGAAGGAGGTAGATAGGGGACTAGAATAGAGGTAGTGATAATAGGTCAGATCAGTGTTAGTGCAGGTCAATAGGGATGGTGGTTGTTATACAAAACATAGACTCTAGGAAGAGCAAAGGAAGAACCACGAAGTAAAGATTACAAGGATAGACAATGCTTCCCATTGGATTTTTCTTCCATTCAAATTCAAGTTCCCTGATGCTGCTTTCCTCTTCTTCCTCCTTCTGTTCCATATCCTATTTCTTCTCTCCCTATTCCCATCTCCACCGAGGACTATGTGGGTCCCAGGTGGGAACAGAACTAGAAAAAAAAAATATTTGTAATGATCCCAACTCAAACTCTGCTTCCCCACAGATAAGAAGAAAACCTGGGACCTGATGGCTGCATCTGTCATTCTTTCCATCATCCTGTCCTTTATCTTGGTGTTTGACTACGTTTCTATGATTCCTCCAATCAAAGGCCGCTACTTCATTTTTGCCTTTATCAGCTTCCTGACAGGTACCCACCTGCTACCCTTGCCCCAGACTGTTAATAAAACTGGTTTTGGGTTTGCATTGCTGGTCCTGACTAAATCATTCCCACTTTCTCATTAGCGCATAGATGTAGCTTCTGAGATGGCTTACAATTTATCTATTGTTGGATGAATCCTTGAGCAAAAGCATTCTTGAAATTGAATAGAATGTATTTTCTTCAGTTAAGGCTTGAGTATGGGGTTCAAGCCCTTCAGGAGAGATTTTTTTCCTCTTTTGTCTGGACAGCAGGTACCAGTCTGTTCACAGCAATGATACTGTTCCACCAAGAGCTGAAAAAAAGTTTCAACACATACTACTATGATATCAAAGTCACCTGGATCTTTCATTCAACTTATGTAACTATCTTCTTATATTTAGTCTGTGGTGAGTGTCCCCAGGGCCCTTGAGGGGAGATCAGAACCAACCCACCTGTGGTTTAGGGGGAGAGGAGTTGGGGAACATGGGACAACCTTTTACCCCAAATTGTTGAAACTCATCTAGATTCAGTTCTAGGTGTAGCTTCCTCAGAGAGTGAGTTGGGGACTGGGACTATGGATAATGTCAATTCCTGGTGAATAGCTCCAGTGAAATCCTGGATACTCCGTTCCTCTATTGCCCTTCACTTCTTCCCCTCCTTCATGGCACATATGGCCAAGAAAGACATGGCTGTGAGAAGTGTCTTTGAAGGAGAAAAGAATGAAGACATTTAGAGAACGAAATAGAAAGGATAAAGGTAGTATCAAGGATAGTATCAGGACAGTGCTAAGACAGGAGCAGGCAATATGAGTGTATAGTATATCATCCTCTCTTCTGGAGGTCCCTTTTTTTTCTAGGATTCTTTCCTGTGAAAGTAAACATCCTAAATGCGAGAGATATTTCCAATTTCAAAATGGACCTGATCTTAAATATATCGAGCTAATTTAACATGTGTCACACTCTCCAGGGTCCCTCCTCTTCACTGCCATTATTGATGTCCTAGAATTTATCACCCAAAGGGGCTTAGGACATTTAAGACCATGGGTTCTCTCAACATTGTATAACCTTTGTCTGCTTAGATACTAGGATGGGAAGCAGACTGTGCTAGGGTAAAGAATTTTAACTATGGAGTTAGAGAACCTAGATTCAAATTTTTCTTCTGAGGCTTACTGTTTGCCAAGTTCCTTAATCTCTCTAGGAGTCATTATCCTGTAGGAAAATAAAATCTGTAAAATTATTGCATTGGACTAGATTACCTCAGTTCTTGCCCATATCTAGAGCTATGTTCAAACTATTTCATCCCTATGGCTTCTCAGAACACCATCCTGCCACCAGAAAAGAGTCTTAACTCCCATTTTCATACTTGTGCTATTATTATCTGCTTTTCCCTTCAATCCTCTTCTCTGACCATTTTTTTCCCTAGGGATCCTCTGTATTTTGAGCCACAGAGAGTCCAACAAGAGCTCTCTAGACCTTTTTGAAGAACCTCCTACACCATCTCCATTGAGACAGCCAGAGAGTATCCAAACGCAAACCAAAGATAGAGAAACAATGGCACTTTTTCCTAGTGAAAGCTCTATTGAAATCTTGGGCAAAAGAACTCCATATCCTTCAAGAAATTTACAAACCCTCAGTGGGATACAGACCATATAGATTTTGGGGCAGCTGTAGGAGTCTATATCTTCATGCATGTGTTTATGTCTCTGTTGACCCATATATGTGTAGTCAGGTGAATATACATGCACCATTTATTGTAGGTTTGTACGTGTATATTATATATATATATATATATATATATATATATATATATATATATATATATAT
>CM053588.1:213215330-213239438 GCA_028646515.1 Pseudochirops corinnae | reverse complement strand
AGGTTGAAATCCACATGAAGAAGGGAGTTCACACATGAACAAAATCACAAGACCTTGATTTTTGGTGTCTGTGCTTATCTTAGGAAGACAAAAATGAAAACCAACATAGTTCATGTCCTCAAGTAGCTTACAATCTAGTAGAGAAGGAAGAGAAATGAACAAAAATAACCATAGGGTTAGAACATAGACAAGTGAGTGAGAAGAGAAATAGACTGTACTGACAGATCAAAAGGAGTGATCATTTAGTTAATAAGATAAAAGAAGATATCACAAGATAAAAAGAAGAGAGGGTAGCACCTGAGCTGATTTTTAGAGGAAGAGAATTTCAGCAAAAAGTGGAGACATCTGATTCTTGTATAAAATAAACTTTCACCACCTTTAGGTTCATCATGGCTTTTGGGGAGTAATTGTGGAATTCACAGTACAAGTTCATACCCAATCCAATCTCTGTTTAGCATTTGGTAGCAAATTCTCTCAAAACAGATAGTTATATCAAACATTTCCTCTGCAATATTAAAATATGAAAGCAAAACCCAATGTATAACTCATATATTGTAGTGGGTTTTACTAAAAGATATTTAAAAAGGTCAGATCTTGGAGGAATAACAAGCACATGGATTGAAACAGTTTTGCCTTTCTAGGTGAAGAAAATACTCTTCTGTAGCAGTGGAGCTCACGATCCTCTCCTAGACACCAATATACCTGCTGCATGAGTAGCAAAGGACAGATTTTCACAAGCAATGCAGTATGAGACTGGATGTCGTGTCTTATCAGTTACATTGCTTTTCAATCAGCTGTGAAGATTTAGGAGTGTTAATTAGCTAGGGTCAGCAGGGTGGAATTCATGAACAGACTTTTCTAAATTCATGACTAGTCTTTTGAGTGCACATCAATAAATTTCAGAGACCAAAGATACATATAGACATTATTTGGGAAAAATCAATGATCTACAGATTCTTTTTTTTTTGGAGGGGGGAGGGCAGGACAGTTGGGGTTAAGTGACTTGCCCAAGGTCACATGGCTAGTAAGTGTTAAGTGTCTGAGGCCAGATTTGAACTCAGGTCCTCCTGATTCCAGGGCTGGTGCTCTACTTACTGTGCCACCTAGCTGTCCCTACAGATGCTTATAATTAACCAAAGAGTGGCATATATTCATTAACCATCTGTGGCAGTTATTATCTCAAGGTAGACATCAAACTCAGATTAGGTGTTAATAATTATTCTGAAAATGACCTTGGAAGAAGCTACTGTTAACTTAGACTGTGTAATCTCTTGATGGAAAGAAGTAAAAGTGAAAAGTCCACTGAAGCTGCTTACAAAAGTTACCAAAAAAAAAAAACAAAACTAATTTTCAGCTAAAAAAATTATGAACTTAACTGATTGTAGTAGCAAGTACTCTAGTATACCCAGGATGATCTGCTATCACAGGTTCTTTGATCTGTATTTAAAGAAAGATGCTCAAAAAGGGGTTAACAATCCTACCTTTACTTACATTCACTAGTTCAGGTGAAAGGTCAGCACCCTGAACATGGAGAAAATACAAACAGAGAAAAAATATAAGCAGTGAAATTAGCACAAAGACCAACAGACAGGGCTCCAGCTGTCTGAACATAGCAATATTGCTATACATTTTACATACATCACTGAATCAAGGAAGCACAGACATCTAAACAGTTAGGGGGCTCTGAACATGGGCTACTTAGAGTCTTGACCAAGAAATCAAAAGATCTTTCTCATGAGCAAATCCCCAAAGCAAAATGTCAACCTCCCAGAATACATAGCAAATACTCGGCATCTGATTGACTGCGTATCAAGGAGCTTGAAAATCCTTATGCCCCATTACTTAATTGGAAATTCCTCATAGCCCACAGTCTGATTACCTCTGGGCCAGGACTTTATGTGCCTATTAAGGGGCAAGGAAGATCTTTAAATTCCATTAACATTACATCAATAAAATAAATCATGTTAATTTGATTTTTTTTAAAAATAAAGAATACTGAATTATCAGTATGAAAAATGAAAAGAGTGAATATAGTACCAATGAAGATAAAATTAAAGTAATTATTAAGAATTATTAAGAACTGTTTTGCCCAATTTTATGCCAATAAATCTGACAATATAAGTAAAATGGATGAATATCTTTGTTGTTTTGTTGTTTAGCCAATTAGTTGTTTCTGACTCTTTATGACTCCATTTGGGGTTTTCTTATGAAAGATACTGGAGTGGTTTGCCCTTTCCTTCTCCAGTTCATTCTACAGATGAAAAAACTGAGGTAAATGAGGTTTAATGACTTTCCCAGAGTTACATAGCTAGTAAGTAAGTGTCTGAGGCTAGATTTTAATGCAGGTCCTCCTAACTCTAGGCCCAGAGCTCTATCTATCCACTGTGCCACCTTGCTGGATGAATATTTACAAAATAGAAATTGCCCAGATTAACAGAAGTGAAAATAGAATACTTAAAAAAAAAAACTGTCTTAGAAAAAGAAATTGGACAAACCAAAAACGGATTCCTTAAGAAAAAAAATTCTTAGGACCAGATGGATTTACAAGTGAATTCTAATTAAAGAACAATTAATCCCAAAACTATTTTATTCAATCTGCTTTCAGACTCCATAGTTCTTTCTCTGGATATGGATAGCATTTTCCATCATGAGTCTTTTGGAACCGTCTTAGATCATTGTATTGCTGAGAGGAACTAAGTCTATCAAAACTGGTCATGGCACAATTTTACTGTGTACAATGTTCTCCTGGTTCTGCTTATTTCACTCAACATCAGTTCATATAAGTCTTTCCAGTCTAAATGCAGATTGAAACATATTCTTTTCTCTCTCTTTTTTTTTGTTCTTTTTGGGTTTTTTTTTTCTTTCTCATGGTTTTTCTCTTTTGTTCTGATTCTTCTTTTACAACATGGCTAATGTGGGGGGAAAAGAAGAAATAATTCTAATATCATGGAACCACAGTCAGGATTACACAAGATTTAGTGGCATTCATATTAAACAAGCAGAGCTCTTGGAATATGATATTCCAGGAGGCAAAAGAATGAAGATTACAACCAAGAATAACCTACTCAGCAAAACTGAATATAATTCTTCAAGGGGAAAACTGGATATTTAATGAAATAAAGGATTTAAAGCATTCATGATGAAAAAACAAGAGCTGAATAGAAAATTTGACTTTCAAACACAAGCCTCAAGAGAAGCAGAAAAAGGTAAACATAAAAAAGTAATCGTAAGGGACTTAATAAACTCAACTTTTATGCATTCTTATATGGGAAGATGATACATGTAACTCCTAAGAACTTTATCATTATTAAAACAATTAAAAGGCATTTACATAGACAGAAGGGATGAATATGAGTTGATTATGTTGGAATAATCTCCAAAAAAATGAAGGGATGAGAAAGGAAGATGCATTGAGAGAAGGGAGAAGGGAGAGATAGAATGGGAAATTGTCTCACATGAAAGAAGTACACAAGTAAGAGCTTTACAATGGAGGAGGAAATGAGGACAAAGTCATGGGCAATGCTTAAACATCACTTTCATCATAATTAGGTCAAAGAAGGAAGAATATACAATCATTCCTCAACATTCACAGGGAATAGGGGAGCAGGATCCCTGTGAATGCGTAAAACAAGGAATAAGTCTAGGTCCCACCCCAAGGTTTTATTTTTAATGATTCTTATATTAATTTAACACATAAAACAAGTAAAACAGCACATTATGCCCCCCAAAAGTTGCAGTTTCTCCATGAAACAGATTGGTATCTCTCACATTGTGCAAAGTTTTCAGACACCAATGTAGCTGTAGCAACTACTTCACATATTTCCTTCTACTAAAAGTGTAAGATGTAATTGACGGGGTGCTTGGGTACCTGTGCTTGAACCCCAGTTCCAAAATTACATTAAGTTCCAAAATCACATTGCTTCCTAGTCTCAAAACACTGTCTCAGACACTTTCTCTCCAGTTCCAGGGCAGCATGCCCTAGCAAAATATCTCTCTTTCTGATACAATAGCCAGCTATACCTATAGAATTTAGTAGTTTGAACCAGCTGTGTACTGGCTGAACTGGCTGTTTACTGAGTCATAAAGATATTCACTTCTCACTGACCTATCATATGTATCCTAGACTTAGCCATATGTGTACTCGCTTAAGTTTATTTTGTCTAACAAGACATTAATGGGGGCAGCCTGGTCATTTTTCAGTCAGCCCAGACTGTTAGTTGACTTAGTGACGTTTCAGGCCTAAAACCATACCTCCCTGTAGCCCTGCCTTGGGTTAATTCCCAATGAATTTTGGGTAAAGTACCTGCACAGTAGATATTAAAAGTGCATGTTCCTTTAAGAACTGAAAACTCCTTAACCATTTCCTAACCCTTCCCTGATTCACCTAGGTACCATATTTGGCACATGTTTTACTAAGTTTATCTTATATAAACTTTAACTGTACCCCTCTAAGATTGCAAGTTCATAATATCTCTTGCCCGTTGTAAAGTGTAACAATAAATCTTTGCCACCTTGACTTAAAGAATAGTTGAGTCCATGAATTCATTCCAGGTGACCTTGCCCTTGGAACTCTGGTCTTGGGATGCCTATATCCCTGGGGATTTCTCTCTCGACATTTCTGACCCCTCATCACAATGATTACTGTGGGAGAAAATCACATGGCTTAGTTTGAATTGAGAGACAAAGAGGTGGCATTTCCAAAGAGAATGTGTATCCCATAGTTTTTAATACATTGAAACTTTTAACAAAATTTAACTGTTTGTAATAAATTTTTGTATGTATATTTATAATAAATTATATAAAATCTATCAATAATATGCATTATTTATGCCTTTATGACTTACTAGATTATTTTTTAGTTTTCTTTTATATAGGCACATTGTCTGCAGTTTTCTACAATATGCTACAAGTCTCCAGAAATTCTCATTTAATTTTCAATGACCAATCCAGGAATAACCAAAACCAGAAATGTGAAACCCACAAATGTTGAGGGATGACTACATATACACACTCAGTTGTGCATAGAAATGTAACTTACCAAATAGAGAAATAGGAGGTGAAAGTGATAAGAGAAAGGAGGGAAGGCAGGGAAAGTACATTAAGGGAGACAGTAGAGGCAAAATAGACTTTTGAGGAACATGATAAAAAGCAAGAGAGGAAGAAACAGAATAAAATGGGATAAACAATAAAGGGAAATACACTGTAATTATAACTGGATGTGGATGAGATGAGCTTTACCCACAAAACAGAAGCAGAGAGCAGAATGGATTAGAAACAAAAATCCAAGAATATATTTTTTACAAGAGACATGCTTGAAACAGAAAGACACACAAGAGTTAAAATAAAGAGCTAAAGTAGAATCTGCCATGCTTCAACTGAAATGAAATAAGCAGAGGTAGCAACAATAACCTCAGACAAAGCAAAAGCAAAAAATAGACTTAATTAAAACAGATAATCCAAGAAACTAAAGGGTAATAAAGACAATGAAGTAATATTTGAAATTTCTACTGCAAGTGACTCAGATAAAATTCTCATTTCTCAAGTATATACTGAGTATAGAACTGAGTCAAATTTATAAAAATAAAAGCCATTCTCTAATTGACAAATTGTCAAGGGATAGGAACAGGCAGTTTTAGGAAGAAGGAATGGAAGCTATCAATAGCCATATTTTTTTTAATTGTCTAAACCATTACTTATTGTTGTTGTTGTTCTGTTATTTCAGTTGTGCCTGACTCTTCAGGACTCCATCTGGGGTATTCTTATCAAAAGTATTATAGTGTTTTGCCATTTCCTTCTCCAGCTCCTTTTACAGATGAGGAACTGAGGCAATCAGGGGTAAGTGATTTGGCTAGGGTCACAAAGCTAGTGAGTGTCTGGTCAGATTTGAACTCCACTACACCACCTAACTGCCCTGCTCTTGATTACAGAAAAGCAACTCTGAGTTATTATCTCACATCTATCAGAAATAACTAATACTGGAGGGGAGGATGGGAAAATAGATACACTAATGAACTACTGGTGGAGTAGTGAACTGGTCCAACTATTCTTGAGAACATTTTGGAACTATACCAAAGGGCTATAAAACTGTATATACCTTTTGATCCAGCAATTCCACTAGTGGGTCTATAGCCCAAAGAGATCAGAGGAAAAGGAAAAGGACTTATATGTAGGAAAAAAATATTTACAACTCTTTTTCTTGTGGCAAAGAACTGGAAATTGAGAGGAGGCTCATCTATGGGGGAATGGATAAACAAGTTGTGGCATATGATTGTGATGGAATACTATTGTGCTATGGGAAATCACAAGGGGGCGTGGTTTCAGATAGCATGACAATCATGAAACATTGCAAAGTGAAGTGAGAAGAACCATATCATTGTGCACAGTAGCAGCAATGTTGTAATGATGATCAATTGGGAAAGACTTTGCTACTCTGATGAATAGAATCATTCAAGACAATTCCAAAAGGTTCGTGATGAAAAAATGCTATCCACCTTTAGAGAAAGAATTGGTGGTGAAAATTAAAGCATAATTTTCTATTTTATTTTTCTTACTTTTAAAAATGGCTAATATGGGAACGTTTTACATGACTTCACATGTAATTGATATCATATTGCTTGCCTTCTCAGTGGATAGGGGAGAACATGGAAGGTAGGGAGAGAATTTAGAGAATTTAGAAATCAAAAGTTCAAAAGATAGAATGTTAAAAGTAAATAAATAATAAACTTTTTAAACAAAAACAATAAGTAGAGAATATCAAAGGACTCATTGAAAAAAATATATGAAGGAATTTAGTTAGTAGTACCAGATTTCAAACTATATTACAAAGCAGTATTCAAAACAATCTATGGACATGGCTAAGAAATAAATAGTGGATCAGTGGAATAAATTAGGCATATACAATATACTGAGGTAAATGACACACTATTCAACAAAAACCAGGAAAACTGGAAAGCAATCTGGCAGAAACTAGACATAGATCAACATCACCATATACCAAGATAAGGTCAAAATGGATACTTGATTTAGATATAAAAGGTTATGTCATAAGCAAATTAGGAGAGCATGGAATAAATTACTTGGCAGATTATGGAAAAGGGAAGAATCATGTGGATCATGTGAGGCAAAACTGATCATTTTGATTACATTAAATTAAAAAGTTTTTGAATGAATAATTAATGCAGCCAAAATTAGAAGCAAGAAACTGGTAGTGTGGTTGTAAAATTTACATTTCTCTAATAAAAACCTCATTTCTCAAATATATAGAGAACTGAACCAAACCGATAAAAAATAAGATTCATTCCCCAACCGACATATGATCAAAGGGTATGAACAGACAGTTTTCAGAAGAAGAAATCAGAGTTTTCAATAGTCATATAAAAAAGCTTTAAATCACTAATAATTATAGAAATGCAAATTAAAACAACTCTGAGGCACTATATACCTATCAGATTGGTTAACAAGATAGGGGAAAAAAATGACAGATGCTGGAGGAGGTGTGGAAAAATAAGTACACTAATACACTGTTGGTAGAATTGTGAATTGATCAAACCATTTTGGAGAACAATTTGGAACTATGCCCAAAGTGCTATAAAATTGCACATGCCCTTTGACCCAGCAATACCACTATTAGATCTGTACCTCAAAGAGATCAAAGAAAAAGGGAAAGAACCCATATATACAAAAATATTTATAGTAGTTCTTTTTTGTGGTGGTAAAGAATTGGAAATTGAGGGATGCCCATCATTTGAGGAATGGCTGAACAAGTTATGATATATGAATATGATGGACCATTATTATGCTATATAAATGATGAAGGGGGTAGTTTCACAAAAACCTGGGAAGACTTATAGGAATTGGTTGGTTGATTAGTTGATTGATTGGCTGTTGTCCTTCATTCTCAAAAAGGATCAAAATGACATCACTATGTTGGAGTAAAGGTACAATATGTCCAACTGTGGCTGATCAGACCTCTATGAACTCAGAAGGCTCTGCCACAGGAAGTGGATATGTCTCTAAATGTGTGCATCCCACATTTCTTTTGAGCTACTACAATTCTGCTTTACTCATAGAGTACAGCATCTTCTTTGGTGCAGATATACAATGCTAGTCAGTCCTTTGCCAGTGTCTCCTATGACAAACAATTGATTCCAAAGTTCTTCAGAGAGACTTTGAGAGTCTCCTTGTGCCACTTCTTCTGACCTCCAAAAGAGCACTTGTCTTATGTGAGTTCTCCATAAAATAGTCTTTTAGCCAAATGTATATTTGGCATTTGAACAAGATAGCCAGCCCATGAAAATTGTGCTCTCTGCAGTAGAGTTTAAATGTTCGGCAATTTAGTTCAAGAGGACCTCAGTGTCTAGTGCCTTATCTTGCCAAGTGATCTTCAGAATCTTCTTAAGAAGATTCAAATGGAAGTGATACATTTTGCTGGCATGGCACTGATAAACTGTCCAAGTTTCATAAGCATACAACAATGAGGTCAGCACAATGACCCTGTAGTTTGGTAGGGAGCCTAATACTTTTTCTCTCCCACACTTTCCTTCAGGGCCTCCCAAACCCTGAACTAGCTCTGGCAATGTGTGTGTCAGCCTCATTATCTATGTGTACATCCCTAGGAAGTATACTCCAAGGTAAATGAACTTATCCCAAGTATTCAAAATGTCTCCATTTGCTGAAACCAGTGGTTCCATGTATGGATGGTGTAGTGCTGATGGGTGGAGAACCTGTGTTTTCTTGGTGTTAATTGTTGGGCCAAAATTAGCACAAGCAACAGAGAACTGATTTATATTTGGATGTATCTCAACTTCAGAGTTTGAAGTTGAGTGTACAATCATCTACCAACAAAGAATCATGCACCAGCTCTCCCTTCACTTTAGTCTTGGCTTACAGACTTTATAAATTAAATAGTTTATTATCAGTGCAGTAGCTGACCTTGATGCCATTTTGTCCTCACTGAAGTCTTCTGACAACATTGCTGAAAACATCATACTAAAAAGCGTGAACTGATGCAAAGGGAAGTGAGTAGAACCAAGGGAACAGTGTACATAGTAACAGCAATATTATAACAATGATCAACTGGGAAAGACTTAATTCCTCTGATCAATACAATAATCTGTAATTCCAAAGAATTCATGATGAAAAAAGTTATGCAGAGAGAGAACTGATGAACTCTGAGTGTAGATTGAACTATATTTTTAATACTTTATTTTTCTTGCATTTTTTGCAACACAACACAAAACACATGTTTTCATGACTTCACATATAGAAAAATTTATGAGGTTCAAGTGTCTTTGTTTCAAATTAAACTATTGAAAAAAGCAAAAATAATTACAAGGAATAATAATTAATACAATAATTTCTGCTACTGAAGGAAACACTTAACGTTTCAGTGTACTATAATTAATAAATATAGGGACTTGATCCATAACTTAGCATCACTTCTATAGATAGAAGTTCATGCATCAGTAATACTTCAAATTGTGAAGTTGATCACAATATTAAAAATAAGGTACTGGTTAATCAAAAAGCCCTTTAAGATACTCTGCATTCATTTCCCAAAACCTGTCCATTGGCTTTCAACTTCTGCTGAACCAGTACTGAATTTTCTTCTTGAATTTGCCTAGCACATATGTGCTCATCTTACAGTTTTAGCAAATACAACTTGGCTTCTTCACAATTGCCATAGTTTTAAATTCTTGGAGAAAAGTGCCTTGCTTAATTAATATAGGGTCCAAAGCTCCCTTTCCCTGCCACAAAGGATAGTTCTGCTCATTCATTCATCCTATAGTAGTCTTCAAATTGCTTCCTCAGTAAGTGACCTGGGACCACCTCTCTCTCTCTCCCTCTCCCTCTCTCTCTCTTTCTCTCTCTCTCTCTTCTCCACTTCTGGAATTCTCCACTAAAAAAGAATCATGTCCCCCTCATGGATACAGTATGCAACATCAGGACTGTCCTTTGGGATACCTACAAATCTAGCTAGAGGTGGGGCTATATTCCTTCCCTGGGGACAAACTTTTTAGAGTCTTTTGCAAAAATCAAACAAGATAAACTTGAGAATTACAACTACATGGCATAAACTAACATTAGCATTTTAAACAATAAGGGCAATTTTCCTGGTGTAGCAGGGGACCAACCTACATTACTGTTGAAAGGAAAAGAAGACAAATGGGCGTTAACAAAACATAGATATGGCATTAAACAAAGCATTATTGACAGGATACTTTAGTGACACATGCATAATTTGCATGAAGAACATAGTGCATGCACAATTCAAGAGTGAATGAATACCAATAGTCCATTAAAAATAGTCATAAACAAAGCAAAGTATGGCTAATTAAAAAACAAAAGCCACTAGCTATAGCAATAACACTATCAATTGGGATATGTAAAATATGGCATATCTATAAGCACTAATATAAGAAGGAAAGAAAAGAGGAATAATAATTTATATGTGTCCTACTATTCAGTTTTTAGTCCTCTTGCCCTGTAATTATACACATAGTTTCCTTCACAAGAAAAATCATTTTTAGCACCCATACCCATCTCAGTCTTAATACAATGAGTGGATGATCTCTTTGACTCAGTATTTATTCAGTGTCTATCATTGCTCTCCATATATTTACTGCAAAATTCAACTAGTTCTCCTATGAATGATATGTGGTTGACATGAATAATCTTGATATAGGGTCCCCTCCATTCTCTGGACCTGTTTTGTAGACAGACAAGTTGCTCAGTCTCTCAAAAGCTTTGATTGTGTCAGCTTTCCACTGGTCATAAATAACTTGTGAGCTCTTTGAATGCTATGGTTTTTCTAGAGGACTCATCTCTTCATTGAGGGTCTTTACAATGTACTCTAGCATCATAATACTTCATGATATTTGAAGTCTCTTGGACCAGTAAAATCAGTTTATCTTTCTGTAAGGTCCTTTCTTGATCCATATTTCTAAAGACATCATATAAGGCATTAATGATTTTTAGGCCATAAACTCTGAGTTGTACCATCTGCCTTCTGGTTCCATCAGTCACAATCCAGTGTAACACTACATTGCATAGTCCTAGTTTCTTCCATTTTCTTAGCAATAAGGTGCCTTCTGCTGACTAGAACTTAAATTTTTAAGATCTCTTCCTTGCTTTTTAAGATATATCATGTTATTAGTCCTTTACCAGTCATCTTTTCTTCATGTCAGTCAATTTCTCTATGCCATTAATAGGCTGAGCATAAACAATTAAATACCAAACCCAAAGGAAATAATTAAATCAACCCTAAGACAAAATTGTAACTTTTCCCCAAGGTGAGCATCTACCTTAAGCTCAGAAAAAATTGAGTCTGGGAGGGTCAAGTCCCTGGTGATAGTCTTCCATTGAAAAAATCTCAGGTGTCAAATTCTACCAATGAGTTCTTAGGGTTTTTTTTCCCCTGGGGGAAACCCTCTCACAGTCTTATGGGTTGAAAACTTATTTTTGAAAATTAAAGTAATATGAGTGACAATGGTCAGCACATGACCAATGTATTAGTTAAGCTAGCAATAACCAATAAATTGAGTCAATGGCCTCTCTCAATAACCAAAGACCCTGAGGCAGGTTCATCAACCTTAGCATAGTTTTTAGGAATACAGAGTTTGGTAGGTGGGGAAGACAATGTAATTGGTTATAGGGTAGACAACATTATGGGAGTAAGGACAACATGACTGGTTAAAAGAGTTCGGCATGATGAATGGCAAAATCAATATGACTGGTTACACAGCTGAAGCATGAGGGTTCATTATGATTGGTTGGAAATTAAAAATAAGGGACTAGCAACAATTCCCTCCCTCCTTCCCTCTTGTGACTAAGAAATACTCACTGTTTGAGTCTACCTGTAAGATTAGAGAGAGTAGATCAGACTTCTTCTGGATAACAAACTAGATATCCTTGAAAGACAGCTTGGTGGCGTAAATATACTTAGTCAAACTCCCTTGTGCCTACCTGCATCCCTCAAGGAAGGCTGGAAAACTGGACTTCTAAACTTAACTCAATACAGGACAGTTAGTTGAATGTCTGAACTAAGTTCAGAAACAAATAATCATGACTTGAACAGTTATAGGACAAAATTAATTAACTGTAAGTAGGCTTGCTTTTTAGAAAAGACACCAAAATCAATCTGATTATTTCATCATGAAACAGTAACAAAGATTTTTCATGGACCAGCATCTAGTAAATGCTTATGCACACAGCAGTGATTCAAATTTTGCTTATAAATAAATGGTAAATTTCATCAATAGACATATTGCAAAACAACATTTTCATGTTAGCATCAAGTAGGATACAAAGCCAAGCTAGCCCAGGTAAGTTCTTTCTACCTGCAAAAATAGATATTTTTTGAAATATTAGGAATAAACATAACTTCCCTGAAATATTCCAAGATAGCAAAGTCACAAAAGTTTATCTCAGTCCAAACTACCAAAACAAGAAAAAACTGAAAAGGAAAAAAAAATTACATTCAATAGCAGAGCCACCAAAAAAGAAAAACTGTTGTGAACAACAGCCCACAACAAAGAAATGGCTCCCAAGATATATTTTTAAGACTAGAATAAAAAACTTTCCTGATGGGAAAGTCCTCCAAAAATCACCCATTAAAAAAAAAAAAATCCCTGCCATTCATGAATGAGAAGCCTGAATTAGAACGCATTCAAATTTAAAATCCAAGGTCAGAAACATTAAAGCTGCCCATAACAGTAAAAACCTCTTCAGATTTCTAGGGAGATTCAAACTGAGGCACAAGTTTTCAGAAAAGGGCAATAAGAAAGCCTGGGTCAGAGGCCAGTGCAACATCAGAATCACCACTAAAATTTCAATGCTTAAAAAAATTAAGGAAACTCATTGCAAAAGAAGCAACAAAGAAATAGAGCACAATTAATCCTGCACAATCCCTCACAGGTAACACAGATTGGACTGCGTAACAGATTTTAGATAGATCTGGAATTCCCCAACTATACTTGTACAGGGCAGGCTGGATTTTCATCTTCGTGGGTAGTAGAATGACGGCCATGACTGGAAGATCACTCCTATGATCTCCTATATTCAAGAGAAGTCCTGGGCTAGAATCGTATCTATTCCACATCAGATATTTACTGTCTAGGGATATGGGGAGATGGGGTGTTATGGTTTCAGGATAAGGATTTCCTTGGTTCCTCCAGGGGAAAACAGCCCCAGACCTGGAGGGTAAATGGATTAATCTTGGCCAGTTAGCTGTCCTCCCACCAAAAGCTTGTCAAATAAAAGATTATTGTGGATCAAGTGAGTAAACATGTCAAAACAAGCTGTAAAATTCTTCAGGAATATCATACAGGTTAGTTTATGTGCTATAATACGTGAGTCAAAGAGATCTGCTACCTTAGAAGCAAAATGAAATTTCAATTTGAACAAGACAATGCTCTCACCCAAGTTCACTCATACACAGCAGTATCTGGTGTTGCAGGCATTGAGAATCAAGGGACATGCTGGGATGCTAGATTTTTCCCACATAGCTACAATTCCACAAGCCTCCCATTCCCCATTCAAAATGTGACTCTTACTTTCTCCTTCAGTTACAGAAGTCTCTAAGGAATAAGAGTCCTGCCACCACTCCCAACCCCACCCCACCCCCAGCCACATTCATATGGCTTTCCTTCAGGGGAATGTCAAACATACCTTGTATACATTGTGTTGCTGTCTCTGATCCAATCAATTCATATGTCTCTGTACAAGATTAACCTCTCAGTGACCATAGACAACTCAATAAGACAAGATACAGAGAAGGCACTTTTCTTCGTCAGTTAAGAAAGCCCTTTACTGGGAGCTTCCTATACTAATAAAATCCCAAGTAGTTTGTATTCTTGAGTTTATCACTGGGCTGCTGAAATTCTTTCTGATTCTTGCTCATCCTGTCATTTTTGCTAAACTATGTTTCAATTTTATAATCAGTATCAGTTTTGATGATTGCTCTTTTGTAATATGGTTTGAGATATGGTAATTCTGTGTTCCCTTCATTCCCACTTTTAAAAAACTACTTCCTTTCAGATTCTAAAATTGTTGTTCTTCCAAATGAATTTGGCTGTTATTTTGTCCTGTTTTATAAATAAGCTTTTTAGTAGTTTCTTTTGTGTAGCACTAAATCAATTTTTAAAAACATAGGGACTACTATCATTTGCATTACATTGGCACAAACTGTGAGGAATAATTATCCCTCCAATTTTCTTGAGCAAAATAAAAATATTTTTATTGCTTTAAAGAGCATTCCATATTTATTTTTATGCAACTTTTAAGTGTTTCTTGATATACTGACTTCAAGATATTTTATGCATTTTATTGTTGTTTTGAACGGAATTTCTTTTTCTCTCATTGCCTCATATTTTTTTAATCGATATATAGAATTACTGATAATTTTAGGGATTTATCTTGTATCCTGATTCAGGCTCTTGAGCTACCATCCCAATCCAAACTCAAACTAGTAAGTCATTTATGTAGTTTCTCTAATGCCATGGCTCTCAGGCCCCAATCTAATGTGTTCCTTCAACTTCATCATTAATTAACCAATTAACATCAACTAGCTTTTACAAAGGGATATTTGCTGAAAAAATTATAGCAAAAACAAACTTATCAATAAATCCCTTCTCCCTACTCCCAGAACCCAAACAGGTTCTGTCCTTGGTCCATGGGAAAGTTGGCTCAAACTTAAATTGCCCCCTGCAAGGGCAATTCTTGGTATGGCATGGCTGATGGAAGTCACTACCTTGCTTGGAAAACATAAGTGTCTCCATTCCGGGGACTATACACTTTTGCTCTGAGTCAAATACATCCTACCTCAGGACTGGTTCCTTCCTGTGCACAGCTGCTGGAGCCATTGGCAGATTCTGCTGTGGAGTTCAGCTGCTGAAACTACGGTGCCTTCCTAACCTTTCAAAACTTACTAGGTTTTAATCTTATTCATCCTATCTATAACGCTCATTTGTTTAAGATCGTGAAAGAATAAAAACAAGGACAGATGAAATTTATGCATTCACAGCCACATAATAGTCCAGATGAAAAAAGAAGGCAGCCTTAGAAGTACCTTTTATTTCCACTGCTACACCTCTTCCTTCCACCCCAAGTCTACAGCATTTCTTCTGCCTTCTCACTTGAAATTTCATCTGTTGGTGCCTTTCATATACACACTCAGATCCAGCCCAGCAGTCAATTAAAAGGCTTTTCATCACCATATAGAAAGTGGAGAGGAGGGGCAGAGCCAAGATGGTGGAATAAAAGCACAAACTTGTCATGGGCTCCAGTTCCAACCACTTCCAATACCTGTAAAAAAAAATTACTCTAAACAAATTTTAAAGCTACAGAAACCAGAGTGACAGAGAAAAACAAATCTCCTGCTGAAGGCAGCCTTGCAGGCCAACAGGAAAGGTCTCTCACAGTGCTCTGGGAGCTGAGCACAGTCACCCACAAGCCGAGGTTCTGGCCCTAAGGTGGCCAAGACTGACCAGAGCAGACTTCAGGAGAGGGAATCAGCAGCAGCTGTGGTGGTTTCCAGACTTCTCAACCCATAAACGCCAAAGAGAAAATAAAAGGTGGGGAAGTCTGTTGGAAGGATGAAGGAAGAGCTTGGTCTGTCCCCTTTCCCCAGAGTGAGAAGTGATGGAGCTTTGGTGGCTGCCACATGGCTGCTTCCAGAGCTCCTGGCCTGCAGATTGCAGGGGTCCAAGAGACCATTCAGAGGTTAATGGCTTTTGCTTTGACCTGCTTGGATCTGGACTGTGTTCTTGGGTGTGTGGCCAGTGAGCCACAGCTTGTGGGGGCTGTAGAGAGGGCACCCACCTAATATCTCTGGCAGCTGTAAAAACCCCCGCAATTTGGGACAAATCTTTCTCCATTCTGTAAGCTGAGTTCTACAGTGTCAAAAAAGTCAAAAGGCAAGTAACTGGCAAGATGAACAAGCAGAGGAAGCACAAACAGACCATAGAATCCTTTGGATCAAACCATGGAATGGGAGGAAGAAAACAAAGTCAGAACTTCTGCATCAAAAGCTTCCAAGAAAAATATAAACTGATCACAGGTCATGGAGGAGCTCAAGACTGGTTTTAAAAATCAGGTAAGAGAAGAAGAGGTAAAATTGGGAAGAGAAAAGAGAATGATGCAAGAAAATCATGAAAAGTAAGTCAACAACCTGCTAAAAGAGACCCAAAAAATACTAAAGAAAATAACACCTTAAAAAGTAGACTAACTCAAATGGTAAAAGAGGGCCAAAAAGCCAATGAGGAGAAGCATGCCTTAAAAAGCCAAATTTGCCAGATGGAAAAGGAATTTCAAAAACTCACTGAGGAGAATAATTCCTTCAAAATTAGATTGGAGCAATTGGAAGCTAATGACTTTATGAGAAATCAAGACACTATAAAACAGATCCAAACAAATGAAAAAATAGAAGGCAATGTGAAATATCGCATTGGAAAAACTAGTGACCTGGAAAAATAGATCAAGGAGAGATAATTTAAAAATTATTGGACTACCTAAAAGCCATGATCAAAAAGAGAACCTAGGCACCATCTTTCAAGAAACTGTCAAGCAAAACTGCCCTGATATTCTAGAACCAGAGGGCAAAATAGAAATTTAAAGAATTCACCAATCACCTCTTGAAAAAGATCCCAAAAAGAAAACTCCTAGGTAGCCAAATTCCAGAATTCCCAGGTCAAGGAGAAAATACTGCAAGCAGGCAGAAAGAAACAATTTGAGTATTGTGGAAACATAATCGGGATAACACAAGACCTAGCAGCTTCTACATTAAGGGATCAAAGAGCTTGGAATATGATATTCCAGAGATCAAAGGAGCTAGGATTAAAACTAAGAATCACCTACCCAGAAAAACTGAACATAATGCTTCAAGGGAAAATATGGTCATTCAATGAAATAGAGAATTTTCAAGCATTCTTGATGAAAAAAAAACAGAGCTGAACAGAAAATTTGACTTTCAAATCCAAGAAACAAGAGAAGCATGAGAAGGTAAACAGGAAAAAGAAATCATTAGGAATTTATTAAAGTTGTACTATCTACATTTCTACATGGAAAAATGATAATTATAACTCATGAGACTTTTATCAGTATGAGGATAATTGAAGGGAATATATATGTATATATGTTTACATACATATGTATGTATGTATGTATGTATAGGAGGGCATATGTGTGTATAAATATATATCTGAGTGTGTGCATATTTGTGTACATGTATGTATTGACAGCAGGCACAGGGTGAGTTGAATATGAATGGACAATATTTAAAAAATAAAATTAAGAGGTGGGAGAGGAATATATTGGGAGGAGAAAGAGAGACATAGATTAGGGTAAATTATCTCATATAAAAGAGGCAAGAGAACACTGTTACAATGGAGGGGAAGAGCAGGAAGGTAAAAGGGAATGGGTCAACCTTATCCTCATTGAATTTGGCTTAAGGAGGGAATAACATACACATTGAGAAAGTGGAGAAGAAATAGTGTATCCATGTATGTTCTCAATTACAGAAAAGGTCCCTCCATCATGCATTTCTGGAATCAGGCTCATTGAGGCTCTATGTAGGTTGGCATAAGGTAGAAAATATAATGTATGATTGAAGGCATTTATTGAGATATCTATTACTGAAGGTCAGACCCAACAAAACTGTGAAACCAACCACAACTTTGGGGGGAAATTGAAATAGAGTCTATCAGCTCAGTTCTTTAGGCTACAGATTAGAGGTTGAGATGCTCTAAAAATATTGAAGGAAGTAATGCTTGGATTTATGGAGGAATAGAAGAAGCTAAGGAAGAAAGGTTTTATTTGTTCCACAGTTCTGGAGAGTTCATTGTTGTTTATAGATCAGGAATGGTAGAATAAAGATATCACTACTGTGTAACCACTAACATAGCAATCATTTGGGAATGGAAAGAAAGTTCTCAAAGGTACAAGTTTTTCCATAACATAAATCAGTCTCCAACTATTATTTTAAATGAATTTAAAACATTGGTGAAACTCTCCCAAGAGTGCTGAGAAGTTCTATTTGGCATCTTCCATGAAACTTTATAATTGTGATTGGGTAGTTCAGGACTAATATTAATTGATTTAAATAATTAACAATCTGTTTTATCCTTCTCGCCCAAGAGCATCCTTAACTAAAGCTCTAAGTGAAAAGAAACTTGAAATAGCTCAATTAATTCAAGTGGAAACATTCTGATGGAAGAAAGATACTACATTCGACCTCCTAAAGAGAGGAAAACGGCAGAAGTTCCTAAATTCAAGTTACCACAACTGTATGGAGAATTGAGGATGACCAGAATTTTCTGTACAATTCAGATGAAATATTGAGTACTAACTTTTATCCACTTGAAAAAGAAGTATTAGAGTAATCTTGTATATATTCAACTTGTAGGTTAAGAATTTACCATTCTTCTTAGATGAAGTCCCAGAATGGAAGCCAAAAAGCCTATCTGCTAACCCAACTATGACCTTGGGCAAGTCCCTTGCCTAAATCATTCTACTATGGATTTCCTCTAGTAACAAAATTCAGGTAGGCAGGAAAAACTGCATCACAGGGATACTATCAGGCAGTTGGAAAATTGATGTAGAAAAGCAAGGTGATAGCAACAAAATGAATTCAAATTACAGGGGTTGTGTCTATGAAGTCTTGAAATCTAAAGGTATTTGTCAACAAAATTCATAGTGATAAACAGCCTATGTCATTTGTTTCCCTCTGTTTCCCTAATAGGATTTAGTGTGGCACTTTGCACATAGTGTGAACTTAACAAACACTTCTTGATAGAGCAAGATAAATTCTATAGAATTCAAGTGATGTAAGTATATTTTGTTGTGTATACTATATTACAGTGAGTCATATTACAGTATTCTATATTAATGGCATGTGCAAAAAGCATATCTGCTAAGTTCTCATCTCTAGATGCACTAAATTTTAATTTTCTTTCCATTTTAATAGGAAAATGTGTGAATTTCCAATTCAACATGCATATTTCTAAAATCCAGTTGCAACCTTCACTTTCATTTGCTTTGTAGTTGTGGTTCTTTCCATTTACATTGTTGTAGTCATTGTGTATGTTGTTTTCTTGGATCTTGAGAATAAGATTTAATTGGAAAAAGGAAGAGGAGAATGACATTACATAAAGAAGGACAAAGTCCACAACTTAGAGTGGGAGGAGGAAAGTGTTTAGAAGGATGAAGAATTGTGGGGAAAGAGGGCAAGGATGAAAAGACAAATTTCATTTTCTTCAAATTTTTGCCTTTTCAAGGTATTTGTTTTTACTATTTCACCATATTGATGGGTACTAACTAGCTTACTTTCATATCTAGGTCCTAGAGATTGAGAATGTTCAGCAATATGGTGTAGTAAGAGCATAAGATTTTCACTGAGGTGATGGGGATTTATGTTCCATAAGAGTTTGCAATTGGGGCAGCTAGTTGGCACAGTGAATAGAGCACTGACCCTGGAGTCAGGAAGACCTGAGTTCAAATCCATCCTCAGACACTTAACAATTACTGGCCATGTGACCTTGAGCAAGTCATTAAACCCCAATTGCCCTGCCTTCCCCCATCCAAAAAAGACAAAAAAGGAGTTTGCAATTTCCTTTTCTGGTGTTATTTCCAAGGTAGAAGAAAAAACAACAGTGGGCCCTGTATCTATAGGGGACTGAGGTGAAAGATATTGCAAAGGACACTGACCCAGGTGAGTGAGAAAAAAATCAAACATGAGAGATGGAGAGCATCTATTGGTGCCCATAAGACTTGCCTAGCATCCAGAAAAGGACAAAAATTGCACTTTGCCAATGCCAGTGACTACTATTATTCAGTGCCTATGATTATCTTTTCTTCTTTCTCTGCAGCTTCCCCCGAGTCTCTCAATCTCTATGAGCCTTGTCATAACTCCATCATTTCTCTTCCACCCCATCCTTGCCAACATCTTCCATGCTGTCTCTCCACTTAGGCTAAGTTCCCACCTCCTTGAACACATCTTCCTCCTTCATGTTAGTCATGTTTCAAGAGGACATTAATATGCTGGAAAGCATCCAACTGGTGCATCATAGAATAATATATTTAAAGATGGAAGGAATCTTAGGCACTATCAACTCTGACCCCCTTCTTTTATAGCTAAAGAAATTGACTCACACAGAGAGTAAGCAACTTGCCCAGAGTCACACAGCTAATGAATTTCCAAGGTGGCATTTGAATCTACATCTTCCTGACTCCAAGTCCAGCTCTCTATTCCTTATTCCATGCTACCGCTAAACCAGGATGGTGAAGGACTTCAAGTCCATGACAAAGGATTGGTTGAAGAAAAATGGGAAGCTTAACATAGAAAAGAGAAGACTTAGGGGAAATAGAATGACTGTCTTCAAGTGTTCAAAGACATATCTTGTAGGAAATGGGAGATGTCTCATCTTTGACCCCAGAAGACAAAAATATCAACAACTGGTAGAAGTTGCAAAAGAGGCAAACGTAGACTTGGTGTAAGGAAAAACAAAACTTGGTCCCAATTAGAGGTATTCCAAAGTGGAGTGGGCTGCTTGGAAATAGATAGGATACCCTTACTTGGAGCTGTTCTAGTAAAGGCTGTGTGATTACTTTTAGAGGAGATTCTTTTTTCAGGTATAGACTAGACTAGTCTGTTCCTGAAATCTCTTATATCTCTGAAATTCTGTGAGCCTAGAAGTCCCCATGTGACAATGGCTAGCTGTGTAAGCTTGAATAAATCTCTGAGCCTTGGCAGGGAGGGGATTTTTCACCTTTGAAATGGAAATAATCATACCCTTATATGGTTATTGTGAAGAAAATACTTTGTGAACTAAAACTATGATACTTATATTAGCAAATGCTTGGGATTGACCAAGAATTCACTTCCACAAATTCAATTCAGTGAAGGTTTATTGAGTACCTACCATTCACAAAGCCCTGGTCTATGCACTGAGAAAAATACAAAGATAACCAATGAACCATGGCTTCAAGTTCCTTATAATCCTTAAAGTCTAGTAGGCAGAACATGAGCTATTCATATAAGCAGATACAATAATGAGATGTGCACAAGTACACAGTATTCACAAGAGAACAAATTCACTTTTAGTTGGGTTTGGATTGGGAGGAGATGCAAAAAGCCTTCATGTAGGTAGTCTTTTAGCTGAGCCTCAAAGATTGGGTTTCATTAGAAAACAGAATTAGACAACATTAGAAAACAGAAGGTAGAATGGTAAGAAAATGTAGGGAGATGTAAGTTTGTTTTCTTTTTTGTTTTTTGTTGGAGGGCATATGAACAAGCATAATATAGGTAAGATAGAAAATAAGGCATAGAGCTCATACAATAGGCACCTCAAATGCATTCCTGAAATTGAATTCAAAGGTAGGCCAGAAGCAAATCATGGGGGCCTATAATGGAAAGTTAAAGAGTTTAGACTTCATTTCTTGGTAATTGGAAGCCATTAAAGGCATTTGGCCAAAGGAGGAACGAGAATAAAGTATCGTATAGTGGTGAAGGATGAATTAGGCAAAGAGTCTGAACTTAGGGAAACAAACAAGAAAGTTATTGCAATGGCCCTGGCAAGAGATAAAATAACCCAAATTAGGGTTGACAATAGGAATGAAAAGGAAATAATTTTGCAAACAGAATTGAAAGAACTTGGGAAGTAGTGAGCTGTGGGAGAATGAGAAAGAGTGAAGAATCAAAGATGCTTCTGAGAATTCAAACCTTGGTATTTGGGGAAAAAAAAATACAACCATTAGAAGGAATAGATAAACTAAGACAAAATTTTGGAAAAGATAACGAGCTCAGTTTTGTACTTGTCACTTTCAAAATTCTAGAAAGGCATGCAGTAAAAATATAAGAGAGTGGATTCTGGAACTATGAAATCACTGGGGTGGGGAAATCCTGCTGTGGAAACTCCCTCCACAAATGCAGACTCCTCATCTGTATCTTATGATCCTAGAATATTACCTGGGTCACTAAGAAAGTAAGTGACTTGCCCAAAGTCATACAGCTAGTATGCATCAGAGCTGTGATCTGAACCTAGGACTTCCTGACTCCAAAGCCAACCCTATATAATCACTTAAAAATATCTACTAACCAGTTAGAAATAAACATCTAAATCTCAGAAGTCCAATCTAAACATTATAATTTAATGAATCATTCAAAAAGAGGTGACAGTTTAAGCCTTGGGAGCTAATAAGATCCCCAAAAGGGAGAATGCAGAGACTAGCAAATAAAATGGAGGATAGGACCTGGGAAACAGCCTATATTAAGAGAAAGAGCAGAAGAGCCAATGAAGGACACAGAAAAGTTGTCAAAAAAGGTAGGAGAACCAGGGGGGTGCAGCATAACATCAAAGTGAAATCAGGAAAGAATATTAGGTGAGGGGAAGGAGGAAGATTGCAAAAGGTCAAAGAGGATGAAGACTGAGTAAAGGCCATTCATTTCAGTAATTTGATAGTCACTGATGACCTTTCAAAAGAACATATTTCAGTAGATAGATGGAAGCACTTTTACATGGAGTTGAAGAGACAGTAGATGGTGAAAAATTAAAGGCTTCAAATGTAGATTGTTCTCTATAATATTTTTTTGGTAAAAGGGAAGAAGAGAAATGTGATGGTGAGGCATGGAAAAAGTTTTTGTAGCATAATGAAGATATATATGTTTTTAGTCAGAGCTGAACTCAGTATTTAAAAGCCTGAAATACAAGAAAAAGAGTGGATAATTGATGAAGCAAACTTCTAGAGACAATAAAGAATGGTGCTGAAGGCAAGGATAAACACATCAGCCCTGGAAAGAAGTTATGTCTTCCTCTGACACCAGAAAGAAGAAGATGAGTGAGGATCATTTGGAGGTCCCAGGCAATGTTATAAAATAGGTTTTCCTCTAACAGGATAATACAGCACTGTTTTCTATACCTCCTACTCAAAGCATGATAAAAGCATTGTAAGATAGAATGGGGGTAATTGCATTGTATTCACCAAAATGGCAGTTTACCTGTACACTTAGGGACATATGATGGTTGTTATTGTTGAGTTGTTCTGCCACATCAAGGTAAAATCAAGAAAGAGTATGTATGAGATGAGGGGAAGGAAGATATCAGCAGTGACCAGTGTTTCAAGAGGTCACGGAGAAGGAGGATTGAGTAAAGGTCATTCATTTCAGTAATTTGACAGTCACCAATGACTATTTGAAAGAACACAGTTTCAGTAGATGGAAGTTCTTTTACATACAAACTGACTTTTCACATGATACAGTCTGCATATAAGTTAAATAAATAAGGTGAAACTATACAGCCTTGTTATACTCATTTTCTAATCTTAAATCAATCAGTTATTCCATGCTCAGTTCTAACTATTGCTTTCTGGCCCATATACAGTTCCTCAGGAGATAAGTAAGACAGTCCGGTACTCTCATTTCTTTGAGGACTTTGCCTCATTTGTTGTGATCCACACAGTCAAAAGCTTTAGAGTAGTCAATGAAGCAGAAACAAATGTTTTTTTCTAGAATTCCTTTGCTTTCTCCATAATCTAACAAACGCTAGCAATTCGGTCTCTAATTCCTCTGTCTCTTCAAAAACCAGCCTGCTGAAGCCTAGCTTGCAGAATCTTAAGCATAACCTTGTTGGCATATAAAATGAGAACAATTGTTTAATAATTTGAACTTTGTTTGACTTTGTCCTTTTTTAGGACTGGGACTTAAACTGATTTTTTTTGTAACCCAGTGACCCCTGTAAAGTTTTCCAAATTTGCTGACATATTGAGTGCAGTACTTTAACAGCATCATCTTTTAGGAATTCTGTCACCTCCACTAGCCTTATTGTTAGCAATGCTTCCTAAGGCCTACCTGATTTCATTCTCCAGAATGTCTGGCCCTACAAGAGTAACCACACCATTGTGGTTATTGGTGATGCTAAGATCTTTCTTGTATAACTCGTCTGTGTACTTCAACCACTGTTTTGTTTTGGTTTTTTTTTGCTGTTTTTGGCACATCTTTTTTTTTTTAATTTTATTATAGTTTGCATCATTCATTTCCACAAGATTTTGAGTTACATATTTTCTCCCCCTCTTTGCCCCACCCACCGCCCCAAAACAGCCATCCCAGTGTGTCCCCCC
>CM053588.1:213174803-213214830 GCA_028646515.1 Pseudochirops corinnae | reverse complement strand
CCCCCTGAACTAGGTAAATGATATGTTTGATTAAAGTAAGATTGTTAACCCATTTTGAGTTGCTCTCCTTTAGAAAAGCAGATCTAAGAACCTGTGCTAGTAGCCGCCCTAGGTATGCTAGGGTGCTTGCTGTTACACTACAGTGCTGCATTATTATCAATTCCCTCCTTCTCCTCCAATGATGACCTTAGAAAATTGGTTTACCTATACAAGCAGAAAAAGCAACAAAAAGCCTGTGACTTATATTTTAACTCAATCTCATCATACCCCCTTTTAATTTTAGAAATATAGATTGGAAGGGCAATTAGGTGGCGTAGTGAATAGAGTACCAGCCCTGGAGTCAGGAGGACCTGAATTCAAATCCTGCCTTAGACACTTGACACACTTACTAAGTGTGTGACCTTGGGCAAGTCACTTGACCCCAAATGCCTTGACTTCCCCCCTCCAAAAAATTTTATATATATATGTGTGTGTGTGTGTGTGTGTGTGTGTGTGTGTGTGTGTGTGTGTGTGTGCATGTGTATGTATTGAGACAGAGATTGGTTCATTGTTAAGAAAAGGAACAGACAATTTGAGTTATAATTAATATGCTGATAGTAGTGAAAATCTCCTCAGCCTCCTCAGTTCAGAACTTTCATGAAGATGCTTCTGCCATTAGTTATAGTCTGTGCAATAAATTTAGTAATAAGCAATGAAAACAGACTTTGTCTCTTAGTCTAGATCAGTGGAATTCCTATTCAAAGCCATTCAATTGTCCATCAGATGATCTAGTATGTGATATTCTGGAAATTAATTAATTAATTAAAACACCAGTCTCAATTATCAAGAAGGATTTTATGAGTCTGGATTGAGTATATTTCATCAAGGTAAGATAAAGAATAAACAAAGAACTTTTCAGGCTCCTCAGTACAAAACTTGAGGTAGTAGAACATAGTCCAACAAACGAAGCAACATTTTGCTTTTACTTCCATTTCTTCTCCTTTAGTGATGCAACAAAGATCACTATGGCATTCATTGGTAAGAGACTCAGAAAATCTCATAGCGCCTCTCATAGAGATAAAGCCAATGAATGTTTTGGTAAACAATTGACTGTCAAAATCTTTTGTGTTGAGCTCCTCTTCATGGTCAATTGTTTTTTAATAAATAGCACTTTATTTTTTCCAATTACATGTAAAGGTAGTTTTTAACATTCGTTTTTTATAAGATTTTGAGCTCAAATTTTTCTCCCTCCTTCCCTCCTATCCCCCCTCCCCAAGATGGCAAGGAATCTGATACAGGTTATACATGTTCAATCGTGTTAAACATATTTCCACATCAGTCATGTTGTGAAAGAAGAAGCAAAAAAAAAAAAAAAAAAGGGAAAAATCATGAGAAAGAAAAAACAAGAAAACAAAAATAAAGTGAAAATAGTATGCTTCAATCTGTAATCGGACTCCATAATTCTTTCTCTGGATGTGGATAGCATTTTCTGTCATGAGTCTTTTGGAATTGTCTTGGATCACTGTATTTCTGAGAAGAGCATAGCTGATCATCACACAATGCTGCTGTTATAATGTACAATGTTCTCCTAGTTCTGCTCACCTCACTCAGCATCAGTTCATATAAGTCTTTCCAGGTTTTTCTGAAATCTGCCTGCTTATCATTCCTTGTAGCACGATAATTTTCTATTACATTCATATACCACCACTTGTTCAGCAATTCCCCAATTAATGGGCATTCCCTCAATTTCCAGTTCTCTGCCACTACAAAAAAAGTTGCTATAAATATTTTTGTACATGTAGGTCCTTTTTCCTTTTTTTTATGATCTCTTTGGTATACAGAACTAGTAGTGATATTGCTGGATCAAAGAGTATGCTCAGTTTGCCTTTTAGGCATAGTTCCAAATTGCTCTGCAGAATGGTTGTATCAGTTCACAACTCTACCAAAAATATATTAGTATCCCAATTTTCCCACATCTTCTCCAATATTTGTAATTTTCCTTTTCTGTCATATTATCCACTCTGATCAGTGTGAAGTGGTACCTTAGAGTTACTTTAATTTGCATTTCTCTAATGAATAGTGATTTAGAGCATTTTTCCACATGACTATAGATAACTTTAATTTCTTCATCTGAAAACTACCTGCTAATATCCTTTGTCATGGTGGATATTTAATGAAGGGAAACCTTGATGTAACATTGGGTGCATTACAGTGCATTACTTGTCTAAACAAAAAGAAGAGTGACATAAATGAAGTATGATAGAATGACTGTTCTGTATTTAGAGAAAGGTATGTCATTCTGGGGCTATAATACAAAAATTGAGAGTTTGGAGAAAGGTTTATTTCTTATCCTTTTCAGTATGTTCCAAAAATATGATCCTATAATAGCAAAATATGTTCAATGATTTCCTTGAAATACTATCTATCTGATTAATTATGACTTTGGACTGAGTTGTACAACAAAACATAATATCTCTATCCCTAGCTCTGAGCATACTGTCTGGTTCATAGTATGCGCTCAATGAATGCTTACTGACTAAATGACTCTTTGTTAAAGGCAGATATGGTCTCAATAATTGCTGATGACACCACAGATTATAAATATAATGAACAAATGTCAATCATAGTGTATTTTGATAATAAAAATTATCCAACTGGACATTCTGTGTAAGTTCTGAAATTATTAACACCTAAGTCTCAATCAGTTTTTGTCCAATAAAACAAAAATCTTGGCATTCTTAAAATTAACTGGTTATCAATGATGTCTGTTTTGAAGGTACATCTATTATGTCTGCATGTATTAGAGGAATTCAAATGAAATAAATACTTTATGTGCCCTGCCCTGTGATTTACATTGTTTGAAGCTTGTCCTCTCTTAATATGGTCTAAGCTCATACTGTCCTTTTTGAATGCCATATTATGACTTTGACTCATATTGATTGAGCAATTCCCTAAAACCCTGAGGAAGTTGATTCATTGAGGACCTCTACTATTTTCCAATCAGTATTAATCAATTTGATATGATAGGGATAGTGATTATAAGTTCTGTGTATTTGACCTCAGAGCTGTGAGCTACAGATGATAAGATCACTTGCATAATCATAGAAAGCTAGCCAGAGGCCCTCGACCCTTGTTTTTCCTTGTCATGGTGTCCAAGCCCAATGTGCCAGAGGTAACTCAACTACAAGGCAAGTCCCCCCAAATTATTTTGTACCTCCAGACTACTCTCTCTTGTCCAACATGAGCAGGTATTCATCTTATGACCACCTTATAGACACTTCGTCAGTGGGGATATTCTTTGCTTCACCTAACTCATGACCCCTCTGACATGATTTTTGCTTATTTTAGTCTATGTGTCATATATCACTCAATGGAATTATTCTGTATTTGCTATAGTTGTTCTTGAATGTTTAGATATCTATCATATAAAAATAGGTCCCTAGAAGAAGGGAGCATCTGAGATCAAGAAAAAGATCTGAGGTCTACTTCCCCTCTTTAATAGAGTGCCATTGGTTCAGAGCTCTTCCTCAGTTTCACTTATTGTAGGTGGGATGATTTTTATCCCCACAGTCTTTTTTCAGAAAGCTACTCTCTAGTTCTAAGCTGTTCAGATTTTTACAAGAGGTAGGGGAATATGGTGAGAAGTAAGGAGTAATATCAATCCACCCAATGTGATAGCTTTGTATCAACTGTAAATTTAATTAAAATACCATCTATGCCTCTATCCAAGTCATTAATAAAAATATATTTAACAGCACAAGACCACACACCAATCTCTAGGTTCCTCCTCCACTTATGCCTCCATTTGATGTTGCCATGGATCCACAAAGAACTCTTTTGGGGTCTGGCCAATCAACCAATTCTGAAACCATATCTTTCTCCTTTTTCCACAAAAATTGCATAAAACACCTTGTTAAATGTTTTGCTAATTTCTAAGTGTTTTAGTTTGCAGGATAAACTAATCAGTATTCAAAATCCAATTAAAAAGTGAAGAAATTTGGGGCCACTAGGTGGCAGAGTGAATAGAACACCAGCCCTAGAGTCAAGAGGACCTGAGTTCAAATTTGACCTCAGACACTTGACACACAGTGGCTGTGTGACCTTTGGCAAGTCATTTAATCCCAATCCCCTTACAGTTATGGAATGAAGTGGGTTTCTTTGAAAACTGGTGTCATTCAGTGAATATAGCCACATCAGGACCTGAATCAGAAGATTATCCAATCCCAGAAAATAATAGTGGCTCATTACTGTCCAATACTTCAAGATTTGCAAAGCAGTTTATGTACATTATCTCTATTGTTATCCCAATTTTACAGATGATAAAATTAGGACCTAAGAATGCTAAATGATATGCACAGGGGCCCAAAATCTTAAGATAAGACTCAAACTCTGTCTTCTTGACTCCCACTCAAGTGCCCCATCTACTATACCACAAGGCCTCTGATATTCCTGATTACTTACCAAGCGCCCGTCTTATTGCTTTAAAAAAAAACTCCCAATTTGCACAGTCCATTGAGTGAATCAATGTTCCATAGTACATAGGGTATATGATAACTTGAAGGAAAGTGAATATGAAAAATACTGGCAGTATGTTCATGATATCCCCTGGGGTAGTAATTGCACAAAGCTCATTATAAGGAGACAAAAGGCTAGGAGGAACTTGTTACAGAGGGGACAAGTCTTATCTTGTCTTGGGGAGAGAGCTACAGAAACCAAGAAAAGCTAATCATCTGTAACCAGAAGCTTCTGGAGTCTAACTATTAGATAGATAGTGGAGTTAGTTCAATAATACAATTGCTGTCCTCTAAAATGGATAAGTCATGCTAGGTGGCACAATGGATAGAGTGCCAAGTCTGGAGACAGGAAAATTTATCTTCTTAAATTCAAACCTGGCCTCAGATCTTGCTAGTTATGTGACCTTGAGCAAGTCACTTAACCCTGTTTGCCTCAGTTTCCTCATCTGTAAAATGAACTGGAGAAGAAAATGGCAAACTGCTCTAGTATCCTTGCCACAAAAACTCCAAATGGGGTCATAAAGAGTCAGACACAACGTAGACCACTGAACAACAACAAAAACAACAGATAAATTAGGTCTACAAGCACTCTCCTACTCTACCTGTGCCAACCTGACTGAGCCAACAAAGAACTAAGTGTATGAGCTAGGTCAGTCCGTGAGACCTTTTTGCTCAAGATTCAGGTTGGAGATTAGGAAGACACCCACTGTCACTACTTAGGTGATTATGGCTTCTTATTGGGAAGCTTACCTAACAGGATCGTATAAGCTCTCTCATGGTTCCTAGATTCTTAGATCGGAATCTTGACTTTGCCATTCTTGCTGGCTCAGTGACCCTGGGCAAGTTTCTGGGTCCTAGTTTATCTGTTCAATAAAGGGATCAAGCTAGCTGATTTCTAAGCTTCTTTTCTTCCCACTCTAAATCTACAAGCCTATAAAATGCATGAGGATATATTACAGCATGGTGTTTACTTCTGTATGGGGCTAAAATTCTTCCATGATGGTGTGGAATGCTGTTAGGTGACTGGTAGACACAGAGCTCAATGGTATATCTTGGAATGGAATCAGACACCATCAAGGATTTTTTTTCCTATCTTGATTCTCAGCTCTAAAGCTGAGCTGAGTTGATTCAAACTGTGTTGAATTGAATAAACCACTTAGAGAATTTCAGAAATTGTAGCAGGCTGGGCAGAGAAAAATTGGTGCAGGAGAGACAGGCAAATAGCACCCAGTCTGTCAAATCAAAACACTTAATAACTAAAATTCTCTGCAGTGCCAGCAATCTGTGCCTACTCTCCTGGCCTTGGAAATGTGCTAAGCTCTTCTACTACAAGACATCATTCTCGGGGATCATGAAAAAGTTCACTCTCTTTTTGTTCAACACCGGGGAGAAAAGGAATCAGAAAGCTTTCCATAAATTATTTGGTTCATTCCCAGAAAGCAGGCCTTTGAAGGAACAAGTCCCAGTATGGGAAATACATCAAATACCTATGATCTGATTTGGCACAAAGCTTAGTATTTAACAGGCCAGTCCTGAAAGTGACCCTGATTTAGTTATTTTAGGCTACTAAAAGAATGGCCTGGATAGTTCTCTAGGTCCACATACCCTCTAGCTCCACACAAAGCTTGACTGTTGCTGCTAGAATCCTCAGGCTTAAGAGCTGTGTCCAGAGTCTCAGGGCCTGAACAAATTACTTCAGCAATAATAATAATAAGCCACATTGATATTGAGTTTAAATAACTTCATGAGTTGCCCAGTACTAATCTGTTTTGGGAAAAAAATCCATACATCATGTCACCTACTGAAAAAAATTTCTTCCTTGTTAACTGTGCCATTTATGGCTTAAAGAGCAAAGTACATAGAATGCTGGGACTCCAGTCAGGAAGACAACATAAGATGCTTACTATGTGACCCTGGACAAGTCATTTAATCTCTCTCTACCTTAGTTTCCTCAAATGCAAAATGAGGATAATAATATCACCTACTTCACAGGGTGGTTGTGAGAATCGAATTCAATAAAATTTGCAAAGAGCTTACCACAATGCTTGGTACACAATAGACACTTAAAAAATGCTTATTCCTTCCTCTTCCCTTCTGGTCCTGCTGGGCAAAGATGCTTCTTTACTATTCTTGGGATCCTGATGGAGTGTTAAGCTCTTTTAGCACACAGCTGCCCTTGTCAGGGTCCTGAGAAATTGTTAAGTTCTTTTAACAAAATATCTATCACCATAGTTCCTGTCAAAATGTCTGTAAAGCTTGTTTTTCCTCTTTTCATGCCCTCTGTTAAGCTCAGACCCTCCTGACCCCAAGAAGCTAAAGAGGGAAAAGGTAATACGAGTATCTATGAAAGATTTCTCCTCTCAGGCTACAGAGAGGGCTAGAGGGAAATACTGGCAAATCCATCTTGAGCAGGAGAATTCTGCTTTCTTTAATCAGTTTCCAGAAGCTACAGTGCTCTCTTACAAGGAGGACAGTACCTAGAGACTGCCTGGTTTCAAACAGGTCTCTTAACTATCACTCCCAAAGTAGTTGCTTTATCTTCTGATTCTCCTCTGCTTTTCTCTGCTCTGCTCAGCTTAGTTCAAGCAATAGGAGGCAGTTTCTGCCATAAGTATCTCCCTACAGGAAACTGCTATGTTTCCTAATTCTTCTCAGCTTTTTATCTTATATTTTTATCTGGTTATCTCTGACTTCTAATGCCTCACACTGGGGGTGGGAGGAAGACAGGATCTACAGTTCTATCAAACATTATACAAACAATAAGCAGTGTTTGCATAGAAGTCAAAGAATTCTGCAATTTATAATTTCTCAACTAAATCCTTCAAAACCCTTAGAATGGTCCTGTGCAAATGTACTAATGGTTAGCAGTCTTGCAGCCCTCCCAGTTTTGTTTCTGTGAAAGACCATTCTCTCTGTGGTTCTTTCTGAAGTTTGTGTCTCTCCTCAAACTCTTTAATCACTTTTTCTTCTCAAACCAATTTTATCAGCCTTCCACATACAAATTTTATTTTTGTCTGATACTTTCAGTGACCAGAATGGAATAGTGCCTTATATAAATGTATCTGTCTATTTCTATAGACAGCCAGTTCTGTTATACCAATGTCCAGAGAGATTAGGGCTTACCAAAATATAGCAAGTCCAAGAAGTATAGACTTTACCCAGGAGGTGGGCGCTGAATACAAATTAGGCAAATCAACAAATCCACACGTTCCTTGTTAAAGACGAAGAACTGTCTTGAAGACAGAGGCAGAGCTGAGAGACAGAAAGTCGTGGAAGTTCTGATTACTATAGTGAACTTTGATTTACACTTCTATTCAACTGAATGGAGTCCTAATCAAATGAATACTATATTCCCCACAGCCAGATTCTTTCTTATGGAATAAAAGCTGTAGGAGCTACCAACACCACCAGATGGTTAAAAGTATATGAAGGCAGATGACAATAATTTGATTGGATAAATGATAATTATATTAATTATATCCAGCCCTGGAATACTACAGAGCTCCTTCAACAAGATTCACAATGACTCACTTAATCTGATCATCCCCACTAGTTATAACCCTCTATCTCTCCTCCTTTTCTTGGCTAAACTTTTCGAGGACGTCTTTTGTACCAGGTGCCACCACTTTCTCTCCTCTCAATCACTTCTAACCCCCCTACAAACTGCCTTCCAACCTCATAATTCAACTGAAACTGTCCTCTCCAAATTTTCTAATTATCTCTTACTTATCAAATCTAATGACATTCTTTCAATCCTAACCCTTCTTGACCTCTCTGCAACCTTTGACACTATCGATCACTCTATTCTAGATACTCTCTTGTTGCATCATTTCCATGATACTGCTCTCTTGGTTTTTCTCCTATTTGTCAAACCTCTCTTCAGTCTCCCTTTCTGAATCTTCATCCAGGTTATGCCTACTAACTATGAGTTCCACCATGACTCTATTCTAGGTCTTTTATATTAGCTTGTTTATTGAGCTTTTCAATTCTCATTGGTTCAATAATTATCTCTATGTAAATGCTCCTCAGATTTATATATTCATCCCTAATCTCTCTCCCTCTAAAGTTCTAGTTTTACATCATCAGCTTCCTTTTGGAAGTTGAATAGTCTGCTCATATTTGACCTTTTCTTTACCAAGAAAGCTTCAAATGCCTCTCTTCTTGAACATTTATCTTTCTTGCATTAATGATCAGATTCAAGTTTTCAGGGTATTTAATTCTGGACTGCATCTTGGGGTAAATTGCTTTTTGGAACATATTATTCTATTCCCTTTTGTAGTTTCTGAGGGGTACAGAATAGTCTTGCGTTATTCAAATATCCGATTCTTTATACCGAAGGTCTTTCTATTGACCTCTTGCAAAATTTTTAGTATGACATTGGAATTATTAAATTTAACAGCTATGTGTCTTGAAGTTTTACTCATAGCTGGTTGTTGTTATTGTTGTTGTTACTATTGCTTTGTGGAATCATTTTTTGGATTCCTTCCATTAGTGCCTAGCTTTCTATGTAAAGAAATTCTGGGGAAAAAAAATTTTTAGTATCTCTTACATTATGTTAAAGTTTTTCATGTTGTGTTCTTTCGGGAGATTTATGATCTCTTAACTTGTCTTCATATATTCTGTCTTTAAGATCAGTATCTTTGGCTTCTATAGAGAATATGTGTTCTTCTAGAATTATTGCCATTTGCTTGTCTTCCTCCAGATTGTCCTTTACTTCATTATTCCCAATCTGTTATTTTCTCTTTTGCTTCCTTAGATACATTGACATCTGTATTTTCAAATTTTTCTCTTTTGTTAATTACTTCTACCATGTAGGTCAGAAATCATGACCTTTGTTCTCTTCTAGCTTCTCTTATAGTTCTCATTTCTTTTTTTTTTTAACAATTCTGGAACACTGAGTTATGGTTGCCTTGTTTCTTGTGATTCCAAAGGGCTCTGCATTACATTCAGCATTGGTTCAATTTTTTTTGTCTTATAATATTTATGGAGAGAAGTTTGTAACTTTTTGAGGTTTGAGTTGTCATTCTTCCTTTTTAAGTTTAGTATCCTCTCTGTTGAGTTATCTGCTTTTGCTCTAGGTTTTTAATTAAAATTTCCTCCTCTTGAAATCTTTGGTGGTTTTAGTCTTCTTTTCTAATGTTCCCTTCTTACTTACTTTCTGATTCCTTTCCTTTTAATAGTAGATATATTCGAAAGACTAGACTACAAAGTTGCCTCAGCCTCCTCCCAAGTTGGGGTAGTTGTTTTTCATCAGCAAAAACCTTGCTATAGGTAGATTCTAAAAGTATAGATGTGGCTTTTGTTTTATGTCACTCCCTTTTTCTTCAAGCCCAATGCAGTCACCCATACCTTCTCCCTGCTCCCATTCAATCTATTCATTAGTTCTTTGGCTAGGCTAAAACAACTGCTTTTTGTAGGTGTGAGGAAAGACAGGGTAGGTGATCTGGGTGGATTCTCTATAGCTTTGGGGTTCCTTCACCCAGAGCCCACTCAGGAAGAAGGAAGCCCAGTTTATCTCCCCTCTGATTCTCACTTCTCATGTTGCTGAGTAGATTCAGTGTCTGAAGCTAATTGAAATGGGGTAGAGTCTGTTCAAAGTCTTAAGCAAAAAGGAAATTCTCGTATGAGTCCCAAAATGCTTACAATAGGGTGAGTCTCCAATAGAGTCTCTGCAATAGGAAGAGAATACCTGTGTGCTAAAGCACAATATTGTGGGTCACTTTATACATGCTACAGGGGTATGGAATTGGTGAGGAAAGTATGCAGAGTGAGCATATTAAGGATTAATGTTCTTTGTTAATTCACAGGGCTGTTACCTTCTTGGGCTTCTTGCTTTCTTGTCTTTTAGATTCAGCTATATTTATTCTATGTTTGACATATAATTCCTCTCTAAGGATTTTTTTTGAGATTTGAGATTTTATCTTCTTGTTCATGCCATCAACCGCCTTTCAGAAATCTTGAAGTAAATGTCCCTTAGGTATCTCAAACTCAATATTTCCAAAAACAAAACTCATTATATTTTCCCCAAACCTCCTCTTCTTTTCAACTTTCCCATCAGTGACAAAGACACCAGCATCCTCCCAGCAAGCCAAACTCACCTCCTCAAACTCAAACCTCCTCAACTCCTTACTAGAATATATCCCTCATATCCAATCTGTTGTCAAGTCTTATTGTTTTTACCACCTTTATAATAACAATTGTATGGTCACCTTTTTCCACTCACAAAACTATCATAAAAACATAGTTTCTTGTCACTTCATGCTTCCACTATTACAGTAGTTTTTGGTTCATCTTTCTCTTTCCATTCTACTCCATCCTCCACTCCTCTGTCAAAGTGAATTTTCCATCCCAATATTAAATGTAACTCTGTACTCCCTCTAGTATTAATAAAATCACTGTTTGCCATTTAAAACTAGTCAAAAGTGGATCTTTCTATCTTTCCAGTCTTCTCACATTTGACCTACCTCCACTGACTCTATGATGCAGCTTCACTAGGTTAATTGTAGCTTCTCACACAGGACACTCCATCTCCCAACTCTCCATCTTTTCATTGGCTATCCCACATGATTGAATAGCCTGTCCCTTTGTCTATGACTCTTAGCTTCCCTCAAGACTTGGATCAAGGGGCAGCTAGGTGGCCTGGTAAATAGAGCACCAGCCCTGGAGTCAGGAGAACCTGAGTTCAAATCCAGCCTCAGACACTTATCACTTACCAGCTGTGTGACCTTGGACAAGCCTTAACCCCAACTGACTTGCCTTCCCCCCTCCAAAAAGAGTAAAAAAAAAAAAACTTTTTTTTAAGACAAATCAAATTCCATCTTTTTCAGTATTTTCAGGTCTTTCTTAGTCTCCTTCCCCAACCCTACCTCACCATTGCTAGTGCTTTCTATCAACTTTGTATATATCTTGTGTATATATACATCATACATATATGTACATATACACATATACATATACATATGTGTATATATACACATACACATACATATGTGTGTATATATACACATACATAGACATATATACCTATATTGTGTATTTATAGATGTGTACATATGTGCATGTGTGTCTATGAATTTACATGTTGTCACTTCTATTACAAGTAATGCTAGTTTTCTAAGGAAAAGGAAAGGGATTTTGCCTTTCTTTGAATCCCCAGTATTTAGCATAATACCTGGCACCCATTAAGCACCTTATAGATGCTTTTTGGCTGACTCAAATAAATTCATTCTAATAATCTGATTAGAAAATCCAAGTAGATGAAAAATGACTATTGTTCAGGTGATATCATAGCATTATAAACTCAGAGCTAGAAGGGACCTTATAGAATATCTAGACTAACTGCCTTATTTTACAGATGAGGAAAATATAGTCTATAGGGGTTAAGTGACTCGTACCAGGTCACATAGCTAAAAGTAGAGCTAGATTTGAACCAAGGGCCTCTGACTCAATATCCTCTTTCCATTGTGTTAGGATTCAGTTAAATGGTCAATACCCTGAGCTGATAGATCTGCTCATCACAAACATAGAGATATATCTTGAACAGACACTGAAGATAGACAATGAAGTGGGTCCAGAATTGAATAAGAGGAAGAAAGTGTGTTGAATTGTATTTGAGAAATTGCAGTCATCTTAATGACACTAAAGATCCTCATAAAATAAAATCTTATCTTTTAACATCAATATTCTTTCAGTGATGGTACAAGACTCCAAATTATAAAATATCACAACATACAAAGAATTATAAGAAACCTCACAGAGGGGTAAAGAGTAGGTATGAGTTAGACTATAACATATTACCAATAATGCATCATGAGGAAGGGTTGGCTTACAATATATCTTCCAGAAGATGTGTGATTGGAAAGTGGGTTGGCACCATATACTTCAAGTGAGGAATAACAGATAGGCAGCCTTATTGTTGCAGTGGTACCTATGAAATGTTAAAGATTTTCTAGAAATGTCTTTACCATGTTAGTTGCACCCACTACATAAGATTTATAAGAATATATGAACAAGAGTCACCCAAGATAAAAAGGCACATTCTTGCCAACAGTGCCTCTATCGAGGAGATCATTGATCCATTGAAGCACTGGGGCATGGTATGACATGACAGTCTAGGACCATTTTTCTCCCTACCGCAGTGCAATTTTCCCAGTGGTTTTCATTGAATAGTAATTTCCTTCTGTTGTGTTTTATAATCTTAGATTCATCGAATGCTGATCTACTATATGTCTTTGTTTCTAATTCTGGGTTGTCTATTCTTTTCTGGTGATCTACTTTTCTATTTTTATTCAGTGTCAGATAATTTTTGTAATTACCAGTTTAAAACTGAAATATACTTATGCAAGTCTCCTTCCTCATTTTTCAGTTTCTCTTGATATTCCAGTCTATTCTCACAAATAAATTTTATTATTATATTTTCTGATTTTGTGAAGTAGCCAATTGGTATTTTGATTGGTCTTACAGAATCAGTAAATTGACTTGGGTTGTTTTGACACTTTTATTTATATTGATTCAATTTATAGGTATCTATTTCATTCACAGAACCATAGCTATAATGAAACCTCAGATGCCACTTAGTACGACTCCATCTTTTTACAGATGAAGAAATTCAGACCCAAAAAAGTCTATGACTAAGATCATAGAAATTATAAGTAGAAGAATTAAGACCAAAATTTAGGTCCTCTGACTCCAAATTCAATACTTTTCCCACTACATTCAATTTATTCTTTATTTCTTTTAAAATTGTTTCATGGTTATCTGGGTTATTCATATAAGAAGCAGCACAAAGGTAGTAGGAAGAGCATTGTACCTGGAATAAGATGACCTATAATTTAAACCTTGTTCTCCTACCTCTAAACTTTATGAGTTTGGACAAGATGTATCAACTCTCCTGGCTTTAATTTCTTCACCTGTAAAAGGAGACTATGAGGTATATTTCATTTCTAAATCCTACTTGATGCATATTTTGTCATTATTTCTATCAATCTCTCCTGATTTAAATTAGTGATATGTATAGTGATGGTGATTTTTTAATATCTTGATAAAGTCATCTATTTGTTGTTCTTGTCATTATTCCCTTGGATTTTCTAAATGTAGCATTGTATCATTTGCAAATAGCATAATTTTGACCCCTTGTTTGACAAACTTAATTTCTTTTTTCCTGCCTTGCTATGTCTAATAATGATGGTGATAGTAGACTGCCAAGTTTCTCTATTATGTATCATATTAAATTGATTTTAATTCCAATTTTTTTCATTACATAAAGGAAAAAAATCCATTTATGTCTTTATTTTGCAATTTTTAACATAAGTGAATTTTATATTTTTGCTAAAACCCAGTTCTCCATCTATTAATATATCCATGGTTTTGTGGTTTTTCTTATTGATACTTTTTGCAATACTGATTGTTTTGTTAATATTAAATTGTCTTTGCTTTACTCATATAACTTTTCCTTGTGCATAATAAATATGTGTGTATCACACATATATGTATATATATATAAACTACACATACATATATACACATCATTGGCAAACAAAATATAGGTATTAATCTTTTGCTGTCTTGCTAAAGATGCCACAAGGCATGATGCATAATGACCTGGCCTCAGAATCAGAAGACCTGGCTCTGCCTGACACATCCTGGCTGTGTGATTCTAAGTAAATCACTTAATCTCTGAAGGGGTCCAGACAACTCTAAATTTCAGAAAAGTTGCTGATCTACACTGGAACTCCCTCCACTAGGAACTATCTATACTATTGAAATCACAGATCTACAGCAGAAAAAAATATCTTGCCAAATACCATGATTAAGTTTATTATTGTTGTGTCTTAGATTTTTAAATGTAACGTAATATCCCCAAATGAGAAAGAGAGAAATAGGATAGAGACAGAGAAAAGTATATATAAAGAGGAAGAGAAAGAAGAGACAGAGAGAGACAAGGAGAGAAAGAACAGAGAGGGAGAGAGAGACAGAGAAACAGAGACAGAGACAGAGACAGAGATAGAGACAGATAGAGACAGAGACAGAGTGTGGTATTTATGGTGTTTTGTTAAATATTTTTGTATCTCTATTTGCTCATGATCTCGACATATATATATTTTTTTTTGTTTGTCATTGCCAGGTTTGAAATAAAAATCATGTCTCTCTTTTAGGAGGAAAAACAGATTTTTTTATATTATTAAAAAAATTATATCAAACAGAATATTTTATATTTTATATTGCCTACTTCTAGTTTGCCAAATATACCATTTCATCTCTGGTACCTAAAACATGATGAGCACTAAATAAATACATACTTAAACTGATGTTCCTTCCTAAATATTTTGTTTTCTTTCTCATTTCAAAAAAGACAATTATGTAGTATAAGGTTTATTTTTCCTTTGCATGTTTGAGACAATTCATATGAGGTTTAGAACTGAAAAGGTACTGACTTATGAATTCATCCCATCCCAACATCCATTTATATGGTAGCTCATTAACACCCTGCTTAATTTTTCCTTCCAAAACTTGTTTACTTAGCATATCTATTTCCTGGTTTTGTTGATCTGCGTATTTTATGCTTTTTATAAATATTTAGTTATTTCTTTTAAATACTCAGGCTTCTTATACTTTTCTTTGTGATCTCTCCATTCCTATTTATTTTATTTTTCATGATATAGTAATATATCTCATGATTATACTATATTAAGTTGTCATTATATATTTCATTGTGATCTCTCCATTCCTATTTCTTTATTTTTTTCCAATTACATGTAAAGACAATTTTTACCCTTCATTTTTTATAATTTTGAGTTCCAAATTCTCTCCCACCCTTATTCTCCATCCCCCTCACTGAGAAGGCAAGGAATTTGATAAAGGTTATACACATACAATCATTCAAAGCATATTTCCATATAAGTTATGTGGTGAAAGATAACACAGACCAAAAGAAAAAGAAGAAAAGAAAAACATTTTTTTAAAAAAACCAACATGCTTCAATCTGCATTCAGATTTCATCAGTTCTTTCTCTGGAGGTGGATAGCATTTTTCATCACAGGTCCTCCATTCCTATTTCTGATTTCGGTAATTTAATTTTGCTATCTCATTTTTTTAAATTAAAATTTCCAATTGTTTAGCAACCATATTGATCTTTTTAAAAAATAGCTTCTTGTATTACCGATCAATTCAATATCCTTTTATTTTCTGTCCTACCAATCTGGCCCCCATATTTTAGCAATTTCTTTTTGAAACTTGCATTTTAATATTATTTTGTTCAGTTTCTAACTTCACTAACCAGAAACAACCAATTTGCTCTTTCATTAATACAAACTCAAGGGTATGAATCTTTGAGGTAATTTAGTATTTCTATGCTTTTTGTTTAATCCAGACATTATTTAATAACTTATTTTTAACTTCTTTATTTGCTTGTATATTTTGATTAAACTTTCCCCAAACATTGTCCTTTTTTACATTCCATTATGGCTCCATTTCCTGTCATTCTTCACTATTTGGCTCTCCTTCCACTACTCCTTCAAGAGCAACTTCTCTCCAGGACAAGTGCTAGCTTTTGAATATATAAACAATGGAGTATAAAACACTGCATGTATAACATTCTTTCAACTCTTCCAGAACTCTAGGGACAGAAAGGCTCTAGGTTATTTACTCCTATTTTATTTTTTGTTTTTTTGCATTGGTCTTGGAAATCCAACAAGCATTTATTAAGCATTGGAAGGCACTGGTCTAGGCACTGGAGATACAAAGACAAAATAAAAGTTAGTCCCTATCCTCAAGAAGTTTATGATCCAGTAGAATGATATAATACATAGTTGATACAATATGTAAACCTAAGTATATATGGGATCATTTGAGGAGGAAAGTTCTGAAAACTAAGAGGATCAGGAAAGGTTTCTTCTAGGAAATGGCACATAAACAGAGACCTGAAGGAAGCTAGGGATTTTAAGAAATACAGGTGGTAAGAGAATGTGTTCCAGCCATGGCTTGTCCACTGGCAGAAAGGTAAAAGATGTAATAATGATAAATCCAAAGAACAACAAGTACTTTAGATTAGCTGGGGCATACTGTGAATAAAGGGGAATAATGTTTAATGAGCTTTAATAGGTAAAATGGAACCAGCTTGTGGAGGGCTTAAAATGCTGTTCTGGTATAGGCATAACTCAGGCCAGTTCGCTGGTAATTTAGGTTTGATAATGGAATAAAATGGATCACTAGTAGGTCATTCAAAAATTAACAGAAAGAGCTTGACTTAGTCATAGCTGGAGAAGGATATTCAACAAGGACAGATACTGAGGAACTGATTCAGTTCCAGTTGATACAATCAGGAGAAGCTCTGTTATGGGAATCTGAAGATCTTCCCTGCCCCTAAGCCCTTTGCTTAAGTGGCTTAAGCGGCTCTGAGAACCTTCCCTGATTTGAAAGTATATTCTGCCTCCTAATAGGCTGAATGTGGTCATGTGGAGCCTGTGGCGGGAGGCTTGTTTTGGAGGCTTGTTTTTTGGGAATGCCCCCGCCTTGTAGCTTTGTGATTGCGCAGTGGGTCAAGAGGGCCGTGACGATCTCTGATGCAGGATAAGGCTGTATATATGCCCTGATGTGAGGTTTTGCTTTGGGGCTCTCTTTGGAAAGAGTTGTGTGATTTGGCCAGACGAGACTCCAGGAAGCAGTTGAGGCCCCCGCCCCCCCCAGCTTTGAAAAACTCAGATGTTGGTGCTTCCCTCTCTGGTAACTGAATAAGTATGGATATGATGATCAGATGGTTGGAAGCCCATCAGCTGATCTGTTTCTCTATCTGCTTGTAACCTGTGTTTTGTACTCTGTTTGTATTCTCTGAAGTTCAGGGTGCTGACTTTTCCCCCTGAACTAAGTAAATGATATTTGTTTGATTGATTAAAGTAAGATTGTTAACCCATTTTGAGGTGCTTTCCTTTAGAAAAGCAGATCTAAGAACCTGTGCTCCAGCCATCCTGGGTATGCTAGAGTGCTTGCTGATACAAGCTCTCATGATTAAGATGCCCTCTATGATTCACTAGCCATGCACAGAGTGCCTCTGGTACTCCTCATGGATTCTTCAGACTAAGGTAACCAGTAAGTAATGTTAACAGCTTATCTCTTCAGTCCCTTGAGATATTAGAAGAGTAGAGTATCATCTCAATGTCTTTTTAAGGAAAGTAACCTAATTTTGAATGGGGAGAGGAGATAGGATATTGTCATTTCTTCAAATGCAAAACTGAGAAGTTTGTATTTTGTCCTAGTAGCAAAAGGAAGTCACTGAGAGGTCTTGAGAAAGAGAAAGACACGATCAAACTTGTACTTTCTCAATGAGTTCAATACCTGGCTCACAATTTTTCTCTCCCTTCAACTCTTACCCTCATGCTAGAGTACTACACATACAAATCTATTCTCTTTCAAATGCCTAGCCACTCAGTTCCTCAACCTACTCAATTCCCATGAGCTACTCCTCTACCTCACTTCAACCAAACACAAAGATAGTGTGAAAAATTATTATGAATCACCAATATCTTGGGCAGCTTCAGAGCTCTCCCCTCCCCCTCCCACCTTATTCCAAAATCCTGACTTTAAGTTCAGTTTTTCTTCAGAAGGACATTACTGATTATGAGATTTCATTGACTCTCTCAAGCTTAGAAGGAATTTAATCTGAAGTGGGGAAATCCATTGACTTTTATCTAGATAGAGACTGAGAATGGTCTGGTATGTCTGGGAGTGGTTTGTTATAGAGATATTTTCCCTGTCCAGGTTTGAAATGATGATCTAGTGACATCAACCCCAGCTGTAAGGGTATATCAACTGTGCAGCCTAACCCCAAAAAGTAAATTCAGTTACTGACTGCATCTCCCAAACACTCATATACATGTCAGTAGGCTTTGAGAGAAACAAATGCACATATAGCCCCAATCTGTTTGTCATTCTTAGACAGAATTCTGGAAAGTTAACAATAGTCATACCCTTGATCTTGTCAAATCTCACAAATATACTACCTCTGTGTTCAAGAATTTTGAAATCCCTTTAACCAACCTACTGGCTTTTCACCTCTCCCTGGTTTTCCTTACAAAACCCTCTGCTTCATCTGCACCTTGGCCTCTAATCCTTTGACCCTTCAATTCTCTCGCAGGCCTTCTCCCCCTCACTAGTCATTCCCTCCTTTTCTCCCCATTTTGACTCCCTGGTGAACCAATTCAATTCTACCTGTTCTCTTCTCTTGAATCCCTAACTCTCTTATCATATTGCCAATTACTCCCTACCAAGTCTCAACCTTGGATCACTCCCACCATCCCATCTGTCACCTTTACTCTTAAATGTGTGCTACTGAATGAAGGTAGAGAAAATTATACCATCATCTGACTTGGTCCACTACAAATCTATGTTGCATAACCTCAACTTGGCTCTCACTGCTGCTAATCAGTTCTACTGTATCTCCCTTATCAACTCTCTATCCCACTCTTAGCAGGAGCTCTTTCAAACTTTTATCCTTCCTCAACTGTCCCATGGCTGGTCTCCTTCCCCATCTCTCAGTTGAGAACTTTACCTCATATTTTACAGGAAAAATTGAGACCATTCATTATGAATTCCCTCTCCTCCCCTTTCTCATGTCCTATTACTCATTGCCTTCTGCCACTATTTCCTCCTTCATCCTTATATCATATGATGAGGAGTCCTTACTCCTTACCACAGCTAACCCCTCTACTTGTTTATGCAATCCCATTCCATTCTGTCTCTTCCAGCAGATTGCTTCCTCTATTATCCCCTTCACTAATTTTCAATTTCTTCCTAGCTACTGACTCATTTCCTACTGCCTACAAACATGCCCATTTCTCCTTCCATCCCTGCTATCATCCTATATCTCTTCTGTCTTTGTAACTCAGCTCCTTGAAAATGCCATCTACAGTAGGTCCCTCCACTTTCTTTCCTCTTATTTCTTCAGTATCCCTTACAATCTGGCTTCCTACTCCTTACCTTATCATTCCCACCAAAACTACTCTCTTCAGTTGCTAATGATCTCTTAATTGTTAAATCCAGAGACCTTTCCTCAATTGTCATTTTCCTTGACCTCTCTGTAGCCTTTGACATTGTTGATTACACTCCCTTCCTAGATGCTCTCTTTTCTCTAGATTTTGGGACATCACTCTCTCCTTCTTGGTCTTCTTTCTTGGTCCATATCACACCCTATAACCATTAGAGTCACTAAAGATTTTGTCCTAGGTCCTCTTCCCTCCTCAACTACTTCACTTGGTGATCTCATCAGCTCCCATGGAATTAATTACTATCTCTATGATGATGATTGTCAAATCTACTTTTCTGCCCCACTCTCTCTGTCAACCTCCAATCTCACTTCTCCAAATGCCTTTTAGACATCTCAAACTGGATGTCCAGGAGATATCTTAAACTATATACCCAAAATGGAACTTATTATCTTCTTCCTTAAACTTTTCCCCCCTCCTACCTTTTATCGTAAAGGTTCCCTTCCTCAGAGTCAAACTGAATTCTTCACTATCTTTCACCTGCTCCCCCTCCATGTCCAAGCTGTTGCCAAAGATTGTCAATTTTAACTATGCAACACCTCTCAGATTTATTGTAGGTCTTCATCACCTCATGACTGGACTATTGCAATAGCCTTCTTATCTTAAGTCTCTCCCCACTTCCTCCATTTAGCCTCTAAAGTGATTTTCCTAAAGCACAGGTCTGATCATGTAATCACCCCACCACCACCACCACTCCATACTCAATAAACTGCAGTGCTTTTCTATTGCCTCCAAGAGTAAATACAAAATGCTATCTCTGGCATGCAAAACCCTTCATGACCTAGCCCTCTCCTAAGCTTTCCAGTCGTCTTACACTTTGCTCCCCAACATGTTTTCTTAATTCCAGTGACATTAGTCTCCCAGCTGTTCTAGGAACAAGATACTCAGTCTCTCAGCTCTGACCATTTTCTCTGGCTGTCCCCTGTGTCTGGAATGGTTTCTCTCTCCTCCACTTCAATTACTGACCTCCCTGTCTCTTTTAAGTGTTAGCTAAAATCCTACCTTCTACAGGAAGCCTTCCCCAGCCCTTCTTAATTCTAGTGTTATAAATTATATACTGCCTTCTGTTGATTATTTCCTATTTATCCTGCATATAGCTTATTTTGTATAGATTTGCATGCTGTCTCTCCTGTTAGATTGTAAGCTCCTTGTGCGCAGGGACTGGTTTGTTTTTTTTTTTTTACATCTTTTTGTATCCCCAGCACTTAGCACAATGCCTAGTACATAAATGTTGAATAAATATTGATTGATTGGTAACAATGTATGAGAGACAATATTGAAATAGAAATCAATATTTGGTGATTGAAAAGGCATAGAGGGTGAAGGATAGTGAAATGTTAAGGATGCCTCCATGATTGTAAACCTAGGTGACTGGAAAACTGATAGTACCCTCTATAGGAATAGAGACATTAATAAGGGATATAGGATGGAGGCATGGGGATAATGACTTCTGGGGAATGTTGAGTTTGATATACATACAGATCATTTAGTTGTAAATGTGCAATAGAATTTACAAATAAGGGACTAGATTTCCAAAAAAGAACATAAGCACATAAAAGCAGGATAATATCAAAACAAATGTGTAAAATTTGAATTATACAAAAAAGTTGTATGTAATGGAGGGTAAAAAAAAACTATAATAAAAGTTCAAAATTTCATATAAAATGCTCTTCTTTTGTTTTCCTGTGATATTGAGATGTCCACATTTATTAAATTTACAATATAAAAAGAAATTTATTAATTACAAAAGAAATTAAGATTGGGGGTATTCTCAACTTAATCAAGAAAGTTTTGAGGACAGATTGAGTTAGAAGGGAAGATAACAGGTTCCATTTTGGACAAGTTGTATCCAAGACGTCTGCTTAACAATTGTAGATATACTAGTTGTTAGTGTCATCTCCCTCCCCTCACTGTCCTCATCACTGTGTATTTATCCTGGTGGTGGTGGTGGTGGTGATTGAGTCATTTCATTTGTGACTGACTCTCTATGATGTGATTTGGGGTTTTCTTGGCAAAGATGCTGGAGTGGCTTGCTATTTTCTTCTCCAGCTTGTCTTACAGATGAGGTACTAGGGGAAACAGGGTTAAATGACTTGCCCAGTGTCATACAGTTAGTATCTGAGGTCAGATTTGAACTCAGGACCTTCTGAATCCAGAGTAGACACTTGTAATGGTAATGGAATTTAAAGATCTCCTATATTGGCTTGGTTTTTGGGTTAAGTGTTGAAACCCAGAGCTTATGAAACAAGGAAAGGACTTGTTGACATGAAGAGAGAGGGCTGAACTGGGAGGAGCTGGTGCCATGGACTTTAGAGAGAGGTACAACCAGAGAGAAGGCCCAAGTAGAAGAGGCCAGAAGAACTTTTGGGGAGCAGTATCATGGAGACAGAGAGAGAAGAGAATTGCCAGGGGCCAGAGTTGCTGAGAGAGAGACTGCTGAGGGCCAGTTGGAGCTGCCAGGACTTTTGAGAACTGCCACCCAGAGCTGCTGAGGACTGAGGAGGCATGGCTGTGATGCCAGTATTTTGTCAGTCTGTTTTGATGTTGTTTTGCCAGATTTGTCTGCTGGTGACAGACTGCTGTTGTTGCAGTGATCCTGGAACCTCGCTGTTGGTTCAGAAGCCCTGAAGAAGGATTTTCTTGTTGTATGTGTACAGAAATCCTGGAAGAGGGTCTTACTGATGTTTTCAGGGGTTCTGGGACCGTTCTGCAGGCAGAAAGTGAATTGGTAAGTGTAAGATCCTAAAAAGGGTTATTAGCTGTGGAGTGCTACGTGGCAGCCTGGGGCGGGAGTTGAGGTCCTTGCCTCTTTGAGGTCCAGTCAGGGAGGAACAAGAGATACCTCCTTAGCCTCGGGGCGGCACATGATAGGCTCAGTCAGCGATAGCCACACCTACAGAGGACAGGATCAGAGAACAGATTTAAGGACTTGTAGGAGGAAGTTGGAAGAAGAGGCGCGCAACACAGTGGGCATATTATCTGTAATAAGTATGCTCTAGTGTGATTGTTCACTTTTTATAATAAATATCACTGCTCACAACCGCCTCTGAAACTGAGTCTTTCTGTGGGGGAGCATTCTCCGACTCATCGGTGGGTGCGTATGCCGAAGAACGGGTGGAAGCTAAAGGCCAGAGGGGTAAGTATTAGAAGATATCCAGGTAAGTTAAAAAGATAAAACCCCTTGGGACATAAGAGGTAAGGACACTGGCAATGTATATTGTGGCTTTGTTAAGCTTTGTCTCCCCAAGAACAGAGATTGCTGAGAACTTGCCTCAAGTCAAGATGAAGACAAAACCTCTCCTTGGATATTAAATGCTGTGATGCTATCTTAACCTCGTTGTAGTTTAGGGGTGGATGGCCTTTTGTGCTCTCCACTGCCCCTTTTGAGAAAGTGCTTGGCATTAACTGATGATAATTTTAATTCAGTTGTGATACAGGAGTGGGAAACTTTTGAATTTTTTGTGCTCGGTGACTGACCAAATGAATGTACTTTGTTTATGATTGGAAACTAACCTGCATTTGAGAGGAGAGACTTTGTGATTGACTAAATGAATGTACTGCCCAGGAGTGGAGTGGTACTTGGATTGAATTGAGGACTTACTAAATTATTGAATTATACATGGTGAATGCTGTATTTTGATTTTGTGAATGTTTTGCCTTAATTTGTCACTGAATAAAATGGAGAGTTACTATTCAGGTATTCCAAACCTTGGAATTTGCTTTTGCTTGGCATTGCAACACTATCTACTATGCCACTTAGCTATCTCCGCCCCCTTTGTATGCACTTCTATTTTGCAACACTATCTACTATGCCACTTAGCTATCTCCACCCCCCCCTTGTATGCACTTCTATTTTGCAACACTATCTACTATGCCACTTAGCTATCTCTGCCCCCCCTTGTATGTACTTCTATTTTGCAACACTATCTACTATGCCACTTAGCTATCTCCATCCCCCCCTCCCCCCCTCCCCCCTCCCCGGCCTTGTATGTACTTCTGTTGACATGTTGTATTCTTCCTTGTAGAATATAAGCTTGTTGAAGGTAAGGACTGTCTCATTTTTGTATTTGAATGCCCAATACTTACCACAGTACCTGGCACATAGTAATTGCTCAACAGGTGTTTGCTGGTGGATTAACTGATTGATGTCCAACAATCAGTTAGACACTGATTGTAACTAGAATAGAACTTAGGAAAGAGTCTAAGGCTAGATGTATATAGATCTAGGAGTCATGTGCATAGCAATATTAATTGAACTCATGGGAACTGATGCCTCTTCAGGACCTTTGGGAACTGCCTTCTACTTGCCCTGCTCCATGTCTCCATATTCCATTCATGAATGAGTCAAGATGATTTTATCCCATGTGTCTTCTATCTTTCCAAGATCCAGAATTCTGAAATTCTATTCTCCGACCAGAGTCTGCTATCCTTCCAAATCTCCACTCACACAAAACCTCTTGCCATTTTGTTGAAGCCTATTCTCTTCAACTGTCTATTTTCTCTATTTTACCCACTTTGATTTCACTTGCCCTGATCCCAGTCTAAGGACCTCTGGGCCTTGATATCTATACCACTGCTGCATACTTAGACTTTGCCGTGCCCCTCATTCTCCCTAGCTGAAGTTTCTTTTATATTATTTCCTCCATATAGAGTTTGAGCTCCTGGAAAGCAAAGACTATTTCACTTTTCTATTTGCACAGCCTATGCTTGGCACATAGGAAGCATTTAATAAATGCTTTTTTCATTCATCCATTCATATATCCAATCCACTTCTAAGAGGAGCTGCAAGGTATAAGATGCAACAGGCATAAAAGTTGGGAACTCTTCCCCCTCTGTCTCCATCTTACAGGCAAAGGAATCATTTGTATCAATTAGAACCTACCAGACAGAAAATCCTTAGCAAGAATGATGATTAAACTTCTACTGAAGCCTTTCCCAACTGGGAGTCTCTGGAAAAAAAAATCCATAGAGACTAGAATCTCTGAGGGGACAATATGAAAAAGCCCAACCAGAGAAGTCATTATTTTGAGAGGGTAAATCTTGACCAAAAGTGAAATTAAATTTTGTACTCTCTCAATACAATTCTCCTAAAGCCACAAAGAACCCATCTGCTCTCCTGAAAGCATTTGCCATAGTAATATACACAGGTACTTGCTACTAGTTCTAGAACAGACTCATTTTTCTGTTGATAAAAGGAGGTGCAGAAAAGATTTCTGTTTGCTTTAACTAGTCTCTGACCATTTATCATCCTTTTTTTTTTGTTTTAGTCCACTTGTGAACAAGGATGTGGCCCAGCACTTCAGAAAACTGAGAACATTTTCTTGGGAATCTGGAGTACAGTGAGTATGATGTGTGCTACTCTGTGAGAAAGGCAGTAAAATTACATTTCTTCAGTAAGGCATTGGTCAGAATGTTGATTGTCAATTTAAATTAAGTTTCATTTTTATGCAGAAGAGCATAGACTTGTATCTCTTTTATTTGAAGAAGTCTCAACGCATATTTCCCATATTTTCCATGAATTTCAAACTAACAATGTTGATTCTTTCTCTTTACATACAAGTCAGCCACATTTCACTTAAGTAAAAGCTCCTGAGGAGCCCCTGTGTGGGTGGTTGCATCCCTTCTGCAGTTTATCATCTCTGTAGCCTACCACATTGGATTTGAGTTTATTCTCTGTTCCTCATTTGAAGGGTGGCTCTAACTTGGTTTCTTCAATCTACTCAGTCCAGTCCATTAGATTCAATCCAACCTTACTTTGCGTAAGGTTCTAGAGAAGGCAACTTTCACTATAAATATATCTCGTGATTTCTAACACTGTATCTAGGCCAAAAAAGTAAAAAAAAAAAAAAAAATGGAAACACAGGTTTCTGGAACATACTTTCGCAATGAAACTATCTTTAGCGTAGACAAAGAGCAGTTAAAATAACATCAGTCAGGTTCAGAAAATCTGAGTTCAAGTCCTAGCCCTGCCATTTATCAATAATAAAACCCTTAATAAGTACTGATTTAGCTTCCTCGCTAGTAAGATGAGGATAATAATATTTGTACTATTTCACTGGGTTATGCAGAAAATTTTTGTAAACCTGAAAGTTTAAAGAGTGTCATGAATATTACAGGCCCAGACACAGAAAATAAAGAACCAAACTAAGCTTTTTCCTTCTTGCCTGATTTTATGAACTAATTGAATATTATGAATATTATAGGTCCAGACACAGAAAATAAAGAACCAAACTAAGCTTTTTGTTTCTTGACTGATTTTATGAACTGAGACTGAAAAGTTCATGGAAAAACTGGCATCCTTTATTATCCATAGTCTCAGTTCTAAAGTACTATAAATATAATACATCCCCAAATATTGAAAGCTGAATAAATTAAGTAATTTGATCATAATAAAAAAAAAACAAGGCAAACCTCAGTGATTCCAGGAACATACCATGAAATGGTGTGTCTACTGTTAGGGAAAGATAGCAACAGATCTGCATGCAGCAAACCAAGAATGAGAAATTCCATTATGATAAGGGAAAACTGAAAATAGAAACCAACATGAAAGCAACAGTCTAAGAAACAGGCTATTTGAGTCTTTAGTATGGAAAACACTGCAGAGTGAATCTTCAGCAGCACTTTGAATATGTAAGATAATGAGATTGTCTGCAAAAATAGAAATGCAAGAACAATAAACCATATATGGTGACTAATTGCAGATAGAGTATAGATGATAAAGACTACATTAATGAATGCGAAAAGTGCAAAGTTTGGTCCATTGTTTATTCACCTCCACTTCTACAAATGCTATTTGGTTGTCCCAAGTTATGTAAGAGTGTTTATCTCAGAAAGAAAAAAAAAAAAGGGGGCGGCTAGGTCGCACAGTGAATAGAGCACTGGCCCCGGAAGTCAGGAGGACCCGAGTTCAAATGCGGCCTCAGACACTTAACACTTACTAGCCATGTGATCTTGGGTAAGTCACTTAACCCCAACTGCCCTGCCCTCTCCCCCTCCAAAAAGCCAAAAAAAAAAAAAAAAAAGAGTGTTTGTCTCTGAAAATATATATGTAGGTGGAAAGACTGCCTCCTCATTCCTTTGAGAGAGTAGATATTACCACATCTGTCAGATGTGCAGAGCCCAGGTTCACCACAGAGTATTTTGGTTCTTAAGCACAAACTAAAACATTTATAGCTTCATAGGAAAGTGTTACAGCTGATGGCCATGTAAACTGGGAACAGTTGTCTCCTGGAGATGAATGCAAGCTCTAGAAGATAATAAGAATAAGGTTTCCTCCCTGAGCACTGGAGGAATTCATGTTCCATTACATAAAGAATCAAATAATGCCTGACAAGTAATTTTGTACTGCTGTCCATGCCAAAATTTACTACATACATTGAAAACTGTGTAATTAATGCCTTAGCATTTTACGGAGAAGTCTTCCTCACAAAAGAGATGAATACATAATAAATAACCCTCAGGGAGAAAGGTCACTATCTTCCTTTTTCTTTTCCCTAGCAATTATAAGAGAAATAGGAAGCAAGGTCTAGCAGATGTGCTTATTTGCCAGCATATGAACAGAATGGAAGTTTTATTGTGTAAAATGAAATGTTCTGTGTCATTAAAAAAAAGTCTTTGGACGAAATCTACTTCCCAGCATGGTTGCTGAGCAGGAGTATCCTTGTGGATACTCACAGGGAATATTCAGCCAACTCTTTCCCTTTGACGTTTAATTTCTGACGTTATGCATGGATTAGTGCTTGGTAATAGTCCAGGACAAATTTTTCCTTTCTATAAAAATTTTTGCAACCAAAGGTTGTTACTTGTTAAAACTTTTGAACTTTAAAACCAGAATTCTCTTTTTCCTCTGCTTTCTAGTGTTTATCACCTTCTTTCCACTCTTTACCCCTCCTTCTTTATGGCTCCCAATTTTTTCACCAAAACCACCACTTCTACCTACCCACTAACTCTGAACACTAAGAACTACCATGCTGAATCTGGGAGCAGGGCATAAATCAGCTAATGTTAGGAAATTTAGAGTTTACCTCCCCACAGAATGAATTGGACTAGCAAGTATTACTATAAACTCTTCCATATTGATGACTGCTAGCAAGGTAGCAATCATAAGCTTTCTTTAAAAATTACTTGGGATTTAAAATTTTATTTCAGTTTTCTCTTTCCTAAACTTTTTAATTCATTGCTGACTTAAACTGGGTATCTCTGAGGTTGAATTTGGTTTTGAACTCTTTTTGAGTTTTTATTGAAGATTTTATTTGTAGATTAAAAATTTCAATTCCATTTTAAAAAAAAAAATTTTTTTTCAATTCCATTTGCCAGGGCAAGTTCATCACTAATAAAAGTATAAATTTTAAAATTCTATTATTATTTACAACTTCTTGGCTAACTAAACCACATCAATTTAACAAAAGATAAATGTATAAATAAAGTATAACTACAAATTAGTACTGTTCTTAAAAATATGGAGGGTGAAGTATTAATTTTTATGACCATATTTTAATGCTATGAAAAATACTATTACACTCACCAAATCTGTACTTAGTGAGCAGCTCAACCAGTCAAGGGCCACATGATAAGTTGTTGCATTCAACCTTACAATTTTTATTGAAAAAGGGTCCACATGTACAAAAATGTTTACAGCAGCTCTTTTTGTGGCGGCAAAGAATTGGAAATTGAGGGGATACCCATAAAATGGTAAAATGGCTGAACTTGTGGTATATGAATGTAATGGAACATTGTTTTCTAGGGACTGCAAAGGATATGAGAAATGGCACATTGGTCACAGAGTTTATTCTCCTAGGCTTTCCAGACATACATGGACTGCAGGTTCCCCTCTTCATAGTGATCTTCCTCATCTACATTTTAACCATTTTTGGAAATGGACTTATCATTGCTATTGTCTGGGCAGAGCCAAGACTACAAACTCCTATGTACTTCTTCCTTAGCAATCTCTCCTTCTTGGAGATTTGGTATACCACCACTGTCATCCCCAAGCTGCTGGAAACTTTTGTGGTGGAAAGGACAATCATCTGTGTTCCCTGCTGCCTGCTACAGTCCTTTTTCCATTTCTTTCTGGGCACAACAGAGTTTTTCATCCTCACAGTCATGTCCTTTGATCGTTACCTGGCCATCTGCAAGCCCCTCCATTACTCTACTCTCATGACCAGCTCCCTCTGCCTCCAGCTAGCCCTCAGTTCTTGGATGATAGGATTCACCATTGTCTTCTGTCAGACAGTTCTGATTTTTCAGTTACCTTTCTGTGGCAACAACACCATCAACCACTTCTACTGTGATGTTGGCCCCATCCTGAAAATGGCCTGTGCAGACACCAGCCTCCTAGAGTTTCTGGGTCTCCTGGCAACCAGCCTGATCATACCAGGGTCACTTGTCTTCACAGTAGTTTCTTATATCTATATAGTGTCCACTATCCTGAAGATCCCCTCAGCCACTGGGCGCCAGAAGGCATTCTCTACCTGCGCTTCTCACCTAACTGTTGTTTCTCTGCTGTATGGAGCAGTTCTGTTCATGTACCTGAGACCCACAGCACATTCTTCATTCAAGATAAACAAGGTGGTATCTGTGCTCAACACTATCCTCACCCCACTTCTGAATCCCTTCATTTATACTATTAGAAACAAGGAGGTGAAAGGAGCCCTTTGGAAGGCAATGGCATGCCAAAAAGCCAGTTACCATGGGTGAGATATGCTGTACAATAAAGTGTCTTCAATAAAAGTGAAAATTAGACCCCAAGTTTCTAGGATTTTACAACTCAGCGTTGTATAGTTTACTCACATATGACAATGGAGTAAAATGCCAATCTGTTCTTTAAGAATTTGCCAACTATGGAAAGAAAGGAGGCTCTGGCTTGAATGGGAGAAAAAGCCTAATACTGCCTTGGGAAAATATCCTTTCCCTTTAGATTGCTGGGGTACAACTTAAGAGCTATGAAAACTTCCCCTGACAAGTTTTGAAGGTGGTTCACAGGCATACGAAATGAACTAGCTCTCTATTTTTAAATTAATGAACCCTTTGGGGGCCCAAGGTTCTATATAAGCCAAAGTCTGCAGGTATACTGTGAGTAGTGATACCTACCACTAGCTGTATCCTAGACAAATACCCAGTTACCCAAGTTTCAAACTAGACATGTGCTTTCACAGAAGTTAAGTATTAAGAAAACTATTAGAAGTGAATCAGAACCCCTTGTTATTTTATTGTAATTAGTATTCTTTAGTATTATCTTATTACTTAGCATTATTATAATTAGTATTATAACATTTATATAATATATACAAAACTTTGTATTATTTACTATTATCTAACATTATTGCTTCTCAGTTTAGTATCAAAGAACATGGATTACTGATTTAGAGCTAGAAGAAAACTTAGATATCACCTAGAATAATTACCTTATTTAACAGATGAGAAAACTGAGACCCATAGAAGTGAAATGACTTGGCCCACATCACACCATCAGTCAATGGAAAAGCTAGGATTGGATTTCATGTTCTCCAACTCCAGCTCTAGTGAGTGCTTTTTCTACTACACCACTCAGTCCAAATATCTGTGATCTATGTTCCATGATTCACACCAAAAAGGTCAAACACAAGTTCAATCTTTCTGCTTCAATGACACAAACCATGGTTACTGTGAACATGATGTCACGGACTTCTGCACTGTCCAATTTCCTGTACAACATTGTAGCTCTCTCCACAATAGAAAAAAATTGCATAAGAGTACTTCCAACAAAACCAACAGCACAATGCCACCATTCCTTTTTAGATCTCTGGTTATTATTTTCCTACTAACTTTTTTTTTTTTTATTGCTTTTTGGAGGGCAATTGGGGTTAAGTGACTTGCCCAAAGTCACACAGCTAGTAAGTGTGTCAAGTGTCGGAGGTCGAATTTGAACTCAGGTCCTCCTGACTCCAGGGCCGGTGCTCTATTCACTGCACCACCTAGCTGCTCCCCTACTAACTTTTAATGACAAAAAAACAAGGCTTAGAGAGATAGTGCTGAACCAAATCCTGTTTAGATTACTGAGATCTTGAGTTAGTTTGTTGTTGAACAACACAAGGCAAATTCTAAAAACTTTTTGCCACCTCCTGGTTGGGCCTGTTTTTAATTAAAGTCACTTCTGCCTTTATATAAAATCAGATTATTCCATTGTATTTGTAAAGACCCATTCAGGAGAGGAGCCAGCCATTCATGTTGCTAAGAATAAATTGCTTCTTTTGAGGGTCAGGTGTCTTAATCAAACTAACATAAGTACTAATTAGTACATAGTGCTAACTAGATGTCTTCTTCGGCTTAGAAGATGGAAGTTCTTTCTCTACATCCCCTACCCTATAGTTGGATGTCTATCTCCAAATTACAAAAGCCTAACGCAAGAAAATGTAAACTTAGAAAACAGATGTTAAAAGATAATTAGTCATACCAGAAAAGGGTTCATGACTTTGCAACAGGATATGGCAAAATATTTTAACTAAGTTTTTCTATTGCATTTAAAATAGTCTTCATTTACCGACTATTCAGGAACTCGTATATAGTGTAAAGCAAGGTCCTAGTGTTAATTAGAGTAAAGAATACATTTGCCCCAGCACTTGGGAGATTACTCCTATACTACTATCAGTAGGACTCACTCTGTTAACTGCATCCCACCCCATGCACCTTTGTAAGAAAACTCTTTCCGTCCCTCATATTGACTTATCTGATAGCACCTAGCACATTAACTTGAAAAACAAGTACTTGATAAGTATTTGCAGAATAGGTTGATCTGACCAGACCTCAGAGCCTGAGGAAATTGGAATAGGTAATGCTTGCTAAATCACTTTACAAAATCTTAAAATAGGGGAATGCAAGTTTGTTGTTCTCCCCATAATATATACCTCTCAGCTGATACAGGGTACAATTCTTAAGGTGGTCAACCATCAAAAGAAGTACTTCCGTGTTCCAGTGGCACCAAAAGAGAAAGACAGTCAAAGGGAAGACACATTCAGGAACACAAAAAGAGAGTTTCAATAAAGACATACATTTAGCAAAGATACAGGTTTGTGTGGTGGGGACTGAAAGACAGTCACAAATTCAGAATCAGAGAAAAACAAAGAGAAAGTAGTGAATATAGAGATAGAGGGGCACAAAGAGAGTCCTGGAAGGGGATAGAGACACAGGGAGCCCTAGCAACAAATAAATATAAATTAGTAAGAGAGACAGAATGAAAGGGGCACAAAAAAAGGCACTCACATACATGAAGAATGAGAGAGGAAGGGGCAGAGAAGTAGAAGAGGCACAAGAAACAGAGACCCAAGGTAAGGACAGAAAGAAGAGGGGTATTAAAAAGGGACTCCTGAGGGATAAAAGAGAGACCAAAAAAACTGCGTTGGGTAGTAGAGGGACAAAGAAAGAGAAAGAGAAAGAGAGACAGGTAGAGTGAGGGGCTGATCCAGAGTTAGAGAGGCACACACAGATAGAGGCAGGCACAGTGAGACAGGCAGTCCTTGGCACAGGGACACAGGCAAGGAAAGAGACAGCCAGGGTCACTGAGAGGTAAAGACAGATACACAAAAAGAGAAGAGACACAGAGACAAGAGACAGAGAAAGTCAATAAGAAAGCAGAGACAGGGAGACAGAACAGACAGACAGAGTCGGGTTACAGACAGGGGCTCAGAGACAGGGAGGCAGAGAGGACGAGATCGAGAGACACACCACTGAAAGAGACAGAGCCAGGGTCGCAGAGACAGTCCGGGAGAGACGACGGGGCACATAGAGAGATTGAGTGATAGGAGCAACCAAGAGGGATGAGCAGAGGAGGCCAGGAAAACAAAACAGATAAGCAGAAAGGGGAGGAAAGACTGCCGGACGGAGCCGTAGGGTCAGCAGTGATAGACAAGCTTTCGAGGGGCGGGGCCAGATTTGAGGGCGTGGCTAGAGCAGGTTTGGCTTGTACGTGGGGTGTACTTCCGGTTCGCCAACCTCGGGGCCTCATCTCAAGGGAGAGCACCAGAGAGATGCGGCTTAGCCTCCCATAGCCTAGACAGGCTCCAGGCAAGGTTTGGGGCGGAGCCATCCATGTATTCCGGTTCCGGGCGCTGCGGCCCCACGTGTTCGGGACCCATTTGGCCCCGCACTGTCCAGATCCGGCGCCGCCGCTTGGCTCTGGGGTGGGTGGGGGAGAGAGCCTGGGGAGGAGCCGTCGGAGCTGCCGGATCCGTGAGTGCTGGCACGGGGGTGGGGTGGGTGTGGGGGTCCTGGCCGGACCGAGACGAGACGGGCTGGGCCGAGCTAGACTGAGCAGAAAGGAGGGGGAGGGGCAGAGGAGCAGAGACCCGCCCCTGCCTCGCCTCCTTCCCCCCATGCCGTCCGAGAGCTCGGCGGGGGGGCTAGTGAGGGGGAGGGAAAGGGGGTCTGTATCCCTGTTGGGGCGGGGGAGGCAGGCGTTGGGCCAGGTCTTAGGTCTAGAGCAACTGGGCAGCGGATGACGTTGTGACCCCGGTCTACGGCTGCCCTGTTCAGCGTTGCAGCCCCCGCCCCTACTAAATCCCCTCACCCCGGCGGCCACGGCCTTGCCCTGTGAGATTGTTGTCTCCTGGCCCCCCGATTCTGAGAAGTGGGGATTGACTCTGAAGCACCCCTCGTCTCTCTCCCAGCCCTCCTTCCCCCGGGCTGGGAATGGAGGTGGCTCTTCCTGTTACCCCTTATTGCAGCGCTCCCCGTAACCCAACCTGCCTCCCCCCAGCTCGCGGGCTTGCCTTTGCTTTACCCAACCCCCGCCGCGTGTTCCCTCCTTTGCCCATCCTTCCCCCACAACGCAGTGCCCATTCCTGCCTTGCCTCTACCCCACTCCCAGACCACTTTTCTGCGCCTTCTCCCCTGCCGGCCCAGCTGCTCTTTCTCCCCAGCTCTGCCCTGTGCTAGGGACCCGGAAAGTTGGAAGGGGTTGGAAAGTGTTTCGAGTTCCTTTCTCAGTTTTGTCCATGGGAGGAAAGCCCAGTGTGAGTTCCATAAGCTTGGGCCTTCTGGACACCTTTGCAGCTGCACTCTATCTGACTTGGCATTGGCTTGGTTCTGGGCCCTAGCTCTCCACAGTCTTTTACTGACAGTCTATGTCAATCTTGTCCAAACAACTAAGAAGCCTGGGTGAGCAGTGTCTCACTCAGCCCTCTGAAGCCAGAGCCTCTACTCAGAACTCAGAGGTTTTTTTTGTTTTGTTTTGACCACCTGCCTGGGTGGCTCAGGTCAGTCTTGACACTCAGCCCAGTATGAAAGACCCTTGGAGTTCTTCCTTCCCCCAGCCCTCCTCACTCCCCTTTTGGGCTGGCCCCTGAGTTAAACCACAGAGCACCTGGTAAAGTGTGACAGTCACTCCCAGAGCCTGCAGCTGCTGATCTTGGGTAATTTTCTGGAATCTTAAATTTCTTGGAATCGTGAGTGTATGTTTGTGTGGGGGTGGGGGTGGGGCTGTGAATTTTCCATCTTTTGGAATTCATTGCTTTTCCATCGTTTTCTTACCAACCCCTGCCTTCACAGGATAGTTGTGACATTCTAGGATATGACTGTATTTACTATAGTGAGGAAATCTTGGGATACAAACCATATTCAGACAGAGTAAGTGACAGCTTTCTAGTGACAGATTATTCATTTAACTTGGCAAGGATTTAAAACATTTAACAGTGTCTGGTTCTCTCTGTTGTCACTCCCCATCTGGTTAGTAAACCTTTTATAACCCCAACCTCTGGGGTTCTTTCTTTTTTTCTTATTAGTTCACCTTTCAACCCCTGCCATAAATTAAACTCAGTTTCAATCTCAGTACTCTTAGGTTCTTGGAGAAGTGGGATTATTTTCTAGGTAGACCTGTCAAAGCCACCAGTTCAGCCATAGTATTGTGGAAGGAGAGCTGGATTGGCCATCAGAAGACCTCAGTGTTATGTTCTTTTCTGCCATTAACTTGCTTCATGTTTTAAGACAAGTCACTTAGCCTCTCCGAACCTGTTTCCTTGTTTATAAAATGAAGGACTAACTGACTTTAAGGCCTTATATGCCCAGGAGCATAGATTTTGAGCTACCTTAGAGATCCATGTTCTTCAATCTCAGGCTCTAAAAGTCCATACTGGTTTATCCACAGAAACTTCCTGACTTCTTCCCTAGGTTCTGAGTGTTTTAACATGTTATTCACTTCCCATGAGCTGAGCATTTCTTGATTACATCTTTGATTCCTCCTACCCACCTCACCCTAGGTTCACTCTTTCTCTGAACCCATAGGATTTCTTTAAAAATCCCACTCTCAAAACTAGTTGCACCTCCCCTTCTGCATTAGACCTGTGAAACTTGGAGATAGCAGCCTCTGAACTGAAATCGTCTCATCCTTCTGGTTGCTTTTAGCAAAATATTTGCCAAGATAGAATCATTTAACCAATTAAAGTACATCCTATCATGCAGTTTCACAGTTATTCATTTTGCCTTGTAACACTTGTATGTCCACATTTATTTTTTATCAAAACATGTTGGCCTGGTGATCTTAAGCCCATATCTTTCTATAATAATTTAGGAGTAGGAGGGTCTTAAGTACAGAAAATTTCATTGTCAAAGCTCCCCTAATCAACCCAGCCCTTAAAGAGGAAATGACTCGCTAGCCAAGTGCAATAGTGTCATAGGACGTGGCTGCTGCCAGCTGACTCCCCTACTCCATAGGCTGGATCAAAGGAAACTATGGGATCCATAGCTCCTCTTTAGGAATTGCTTTTGCTGGATGGCACAGTGGATACCAAGTGTCACAGCGGGAGTCAGGAAGGCCTTGGTTCTAATGTGACTTAAAATACTAGCTGGGTGACCCTAGGCAATGCACTTAATTTCCATTTACATCAGTTTCCTCATCTGGAAAATGGGAATAATAGCACCTACTTTCCAGGGTCATCAGGAAGATCAGATGAGATAATAATTTTAAAGCACTGAATACAATACCAGGAACAGGGTAAACACTATCTAAATGTTAGGTTTTATTATTATTACCTTATGATGCTACTGAGGTCTGTAGATAGCAGATGCTGAGTGACCTTGTCATATGAAAATTGGGGAAGAAGTGAAGGTGACAGTATCCCCAGGAAAACCAACTATTTGTGAGTATAGCCACTTTGTGAAACTACCCCTCTCCAAGTATCAAAGCCTCTAGCCTTATATGATATGCTAGGCCAGCCTGTAAGAGAGGTAGGTAAAAGAGCTGCTACCTTTTCCATTAATTTTTAGCATTATCTTGGAAAAGAAGCTCCCTGGAAACAGATGCTGTGTCTTCAGCTGCTCGGGCCATCCAGTTCAAGCTTGAAGTGTCTGCTCCCCAACAGCTCTTCCATTTGTCCACTTTTCACCATGCAGAAAGTTTCTACTTTGGTTTAGGCCTTTATGACCTCATCTGGACTGTTGTAGTACCTTCCTAATTGGTCTTTTTGCCTCTTGCCTCCCCTTTCCAATACATCCCCACATAGCTGCAGAAGAGCTATTTCTGAAACACATCACCTTATTTCTCAGCTTAGAACTCAACAGTGGTTCTGTTTCCTCTAAGATGGAATACAGATTTTGCTTTTTTGAATTAAGTCTCCCTGAAGTATGTCTCCTATCTTCATTTTTGGTCTTATTTTATATTTTCCCTTCGATGCATCTCTTCCTTGTGCAGGTGGTCTGCTCAAATGCACTCCCTCTTCACTTCACAGTGTAGTTCAGGTGCCACCTATAGTAAGTGCTTTCCTGTTTTCTCTCTGTAAACCCAGTTGTTAAAATTCAATGTTTAAAATTATTTTGTGTAATCTTTGTAGATACTTGTGTATCTATCCCAGCCTTCAGCAGGATGTGTCTTGAGAGCAGGGTCATTTGGTTTTTATCTTTATATCCCCCAGGACCTAGCACATTGCATGAAGTAGGCACTTAAATGTTTATTGAATTGAATTCTGAGCCCTTACACTAGGCTTTGAGGGATGTGGTATGATGAATGAGCTACTGTTCTTACTCTCTAGAAGCACTGATCTTGTAGGGAAGATAGGAAAGGATAAAAATAGCAATAATACACATTAGGTTGCAGGACAGGTGCAAAGCACCATGCATGTCCATACATGCAGCCTAGTGTCCGTGATAGGAATGACATAAGGTTGTTTCTCCTTCAGACTTCAGTGTGTTATGGAATAGGGATTATAAAGTCACTCTTCAAATTCTGTAGTTGTCATCCTTACCTTGTTAGCTTCACCCCTGAAAAAAATCCTAGGACAGAGCTGAGAAAGCATTGGGTCCAAAATACATTGAGGGGAGTGACTCTATGAATTCCAAAGGCAAAATAAATACAAGTCAGTAACATAGTAGCCATTCCAGAAATGACAAGGTAAATTTCATGGCAATCAAAACCACATATATCTTAATAGGCACTAGATTTTCAGACCTCAATAAAATAGGTTGGATAGAGACATATGTCAGGTCCTGCGCTTCAGTTTAAAAAAATAATCAGTAAAAGTATTCAAAAGAAACTTGTCTAGATAGCAGTTATTGGAGATGATATTGAGTGCATGCTCAATGAATGAAATCTTAGGTTACATTAAAAGCAGTGTGTCCAAAATAAAGTGATGATCCTATTGTGTTCAGCCATTTTTGGTCCTTCTCGGGAATGTTGCATTCCATTCTAGGGACCATGTTTTACAAGTGCCTTTGACAAATAAATATGTCAACCAAGTGGAGGGCAACCAGGATGGTGAGGGTACTGGAAATCATGTCATTTGAAGATCCATTGAAATTACTAAGATTATTTAACCTGAAAAGAATTTGTAAAGAGGGCAAAGTCTTATTCTACCTTAACGCAGATGGTAAAATAGATACCTCTGCTCCCCATCCATTGTTTTCCTGATATGTCACACTTGTATAATTTTCTGCTTATCCTAACTCATTCCTGCCTTTTAAAAAAAAAGTCTCTTATTCAACCTCAAGTGTCATGTTGATTTTAATAAAGAAAAAACAATAGCCAAGCAGAATTAGAAAAAATGGCATTGGATTAAAATGATTTTAATCTTTAACTGACTGAGATCAGTGAGTAGAAGTTTTGGGAGGAGACACAACGTGTGTGTGACTACCAATGTTGATAAACTGGACTCTTCTCAGCAACGCAAGGTTATAAGACAACTCTAAAAGACTCAGGATGGAAGGAGATGTCTACATTCAGAGAAAGATCTAGAAAGAACAGAATTTAAATGCAGACTAAAGCAAACTATATGCTCTCTTTCTTTTCCACGTTTGGTTTTGTTTCCTCTTTCCCATTGTTCATTCCAATGGTTACAATCCTTCTATACAATCAGACTAATGTCTAATGAAAGTATTTGCAGATCCTGTACTTGACTGCATGCCGCCATAGGAGGGGGGAAAGGGAGGGGAGAAAAATTGAAACTCAAGGGATTGTGGAACTGAATCTTGTAAACAAAATGAAAACAAACAAATTAAAAAAAAAAGAACTGGGACTAGCCAAGAAGTTTACCCTCATTTTCCAGATGAGAAAACTAAACTCCAGAAAAGTTAAATGATCTGCTCAAGAACACACGAATAATAAATGGCAGAGCTCAGATTCAATCTCAGATTTTCAGAAACCAAATCTAGTGCTTTCAGTGTGAAGAGTTTATGTTAAAAAGAGAAAAGATATGACACAACAGCTTGAATGAATGGTAGGATCAAGTTAAAGTAAAGGATGGAGTAGGGAGAATGTAGGTATGCTTGGAGGTTAACAGGGCAAGAGACACTGGATAAGGGAAGAATGCAGGGAGAACAAGTAAACTTCATTGGAACATTAGCTCTTGAGGGAGAGGGACAATGAATACATACATGAGTGGAGAGACGATATCCAGTTTTGGGATCAATTGACATAAAAAGAACAGCATAGTATTTCACAGAGGCCATATTTATCAGAGAAAAGTAATGGACTTCTAAGTCCAATTTTGTTGATGAGAACACTATACAAATCACAACCTCTCTATAACTTAATAGTTGCTTACTGAGAAATGCTGTGCCAGTAGCCAACCTATGGATGGACTTCTCCAAATGTAGTTAGTATAATTCCCAGGTGGGATGTTTAGTCTGAAGTCAGGTCCATACATGATACTTTTCTGGACTAGCTGTGTCTGCGATGGCCAATGAGTAACTAAGGTTAAATCCAAGGCCTTCGAGGTCAACCGAAGCCAAGAAAAGGGCTGATGATAGTTTGTGGTGGGAGAGATGTAGTGAGCACCAATCAGTTATTAAGCAGCCCTATTATAAAGAAGTTATCTGCTATTGAAGAATGTAATAATTTAGATTATGAATACAGCTTAGACCACTAAGAAGCTCTGGGACTAAATCTTGGCTCTGCTATTTATTAAGAGAAGGTAAGAAATCTGGATTCAAATCCTGCTTAAGACACTCTGGGACCCTTTGCAAGTCACAAACTCTGAACCAGGTTTTCATCTGTAAAATACAGCAACTACCTCTCAGGGACGGTTGCTGTGAGAATCAAAAGGACATAAGGTGCTTTGCAATCTTAAAGCACTATATAAACATTAGTTATTATTTTTATTACCTCTTTATTTTATCAGATAAGTTATTCAGCCTCTCTGGGGTTCAGTTTCCTCATCTGTAAAATGAGAAGAGTTGGACTAATGATCTCTAAGGTCTCTTCCTGGTCTAAATCCTTTATCAGTGGTTAATATAGGGGCATGGATTGTCAAAAGTAATGAATAGTATAGAAATTCATAAAATCGGAGGTTGGAATGGATAGAGATCATCTAGTCCGACTCCAGCTTTGTACATAAAGATGTTCAATATTCCAACAAGGTTATTCAACCCCAGATTTAACTCTTTCAATGACAGGGAACTAGCTTACTGGGCAGCTTTTCCCATTTTTGCTAGCTCTAATTATTATCAATTTCTATACACTGAGCTGTCATTGTGTACAAATTTCTCCTGATTCTGCTTTTCTCACTTAGCATCATTTTGTATAAGCCTCTCCAGGTAAATATGAAGTCCATCTGCTCCTCATTTCTTACAGCACAATAGTATTCCATTACATTCATATACCACAACTTGTTTCCCTTAATTTCCAATTTTTTGCTACCACAAAGAGAGCTGCTATAAATATTTTTGAATATATGGGTCTTCCTCCCACTTCTGTGATCTCTTTGGGATACAACCCTAGAAGTGGTATTACTGGGTCAAAGGGTGTGCATTTATTTTTATAGCCCTTTAGGCATAGTTCCAGGTTGCTCTCTAGAATAGTTGAATCAGTTCACAACTCCACCAGCAATGCATTAGCGTTCCAATTTTTCCACATCTTTACCAGCATTTGTCATTTTCCTGTTTTGTCATCTTAGCCAATCTTACTGGTGAGATGTGGTGCCTCAGAGTTGTTTTGATTTTCATTTCCCGAATCAATAGTGATTTAGAGCATTTTTTCACATATTTATAGATACCTTTAATTTCTACCTCTGAAAATTGCCTGTTCATATCCTTTGACCATTT
>CM053588.1:213100700-213174303 GCA_028646515.1 Pseudochirops corinnae | reverse complement strand
GGTATCAGCCTTTATACCTAGATCGTGTGCCCATTTAGACTTGATTTTAGTATACAGTGTTATATAATGGTCTGTGCCCAGTTTCTGTCATATTATATTCCAGTTTTCCCAGCAGTTTTGTCAAATAGTGAGTTCTTATCCCAAAAACTGGGGTCTTTGGGTTTATCAAACAGTATATTACTATAGTCATTGACTACTGAGTCTTTTTTCCCTTCCAGTTCTAAATCAGTGATGATCTATGATCTTAGAAAAAACTGTTTGCACTTGTTGCCTCTACTTTTACAGTGCTTTGCAGTCTGGTTTCCATCTCCACCACTCAGCTGAAACTGTTCTCTCTGAAGTTGCCAAATATCTGTTTATTGCCAAGTCCAATGGCTTTTTCCTTAAGTCTTCATGCTTCTTGAGAGTCCTACAGTGTTTGACATTGTTGACCAACCCAGTTATTCTGGATACTCTCTCCAGTTTTTGTGACTTTTGTCATAGTTTTCTTCCTATGAATGAGTGACTACAAAAATGTTTTTATTAAGCACTTAATTTGTCCAAGCACTTTGATGAACTCCAAAACTACAAGTACAAAACCAGTTAGCCGTTGCCTTTGGAGAAGCAACACATGTAGGGACAGTGGTAGCCAAGAAGGGGCACTTCTTGACCCAAAAGTCATAAGGATGATGAATTGAGTAATAACATAATGGATTGATAAGCCTTACCCAGAAACAGTGATAGGGTTAATTTGATCATGGTTCCAGAACTGGAAAGGGATATGTTTGAGACTATGTAGTTGTGGTAGATGGAGAAGAGGGAGGAAATTGAATCATAACTAGGGCTTTTCTGAGCTAGTATTCTGGGAGAAGCAGTCACTAATCAGGAAAGTGGAGCCTGATGGTAAAAGTTCACCTAGTGTGAATAGCAGGGTGATTGGCAAAGAGGCTAAGATGGGAGAAGAAAAACTTCCTTCTTGGTCTCTTTTTGCAGGTTTATTGTCCCGTGGCCCACTTCCTATGTGGTGATGTACCACAAAGCTTGGCTCTGGGCCTAAAACTCTAAGTGAGCTTAATTCCCATAGATTCAGTTCTTCATCTCTATGCAGATGACTCCAAAATCTACATATCCAGCCTTCTAATTTCTCCTGAGCTCTAATCATATAGGGAGTTATCTTAAATACATCATGTCCAAAATACAACTCATCTTTTTTTTTTTTTTCCTAACCCTCACTCTTCTTCCTAACTAACCAGTTTCTTTTAGTCATCCAAGTACATGAACTAGGACTTGTCTTTGACTCTTGTATCTTTTTTCTACCTCTTCTCCACCACCCATCCCCATCCAATCAGTTGCCAAGCCTTATGCCTGAAAGAGAAATTAAACTCTTGCATTCACTGATTATTGGCTGTTTTTTTTTTTTCACTACTTCTGTTTATGTTGGAATGGACACATAGGCCTCTTACTGCATAGAAATGCCCACTTTTATTTTTCCTACCTGGAACCTGTTTCTTTCTCTTCAGTAAGAAGAGTGTCATCATCCTCTATAAAATGTTTTATCAGATTTAACTGACAAGGTAAACAAAAAAAAAATTTTTTTCACCCTTTAAGTACCATAGTTATTTTGAGATGCCAAGTTTGACACTTCTACCTTATTCTTTTTTCCCCTTCTTTCTAGTCACACCACAACCACTTTAGTTCAGGCTTTCATTTTCTCTCTTCTGGACTGTTGCAATTGCCTCCTGATCCAGTTTCCTGTCTCCATTCCACACAGCGTTCAGATTGCTATTTCTACAGCATAAGTCTGACATGACAGTATCACCTCTAGGAAGCTGTAGTGGCTTCTGGGATAAAGAACAAAATGAAAAACAGTCCAAGTTACCAAGGATCCTACTTCTTACCTAGATTACTTACAGAGTACTTCTGTGCAGGTTATGTCTTTATATTCTCCTCTGTGCTAGGGGTACAAAGATAAAATGAAAACATTCCATGCAGACTTCCTGTATTTGGTATTTAAAGGCCTTCCTTCACAGCCTAGCTCCAGCTTGTTTCCAGGCTGATTACACGTTGCTCCCCTCTCCATGCACTTTGTATCCCCCGTGCATAGCATGCCATCTCCTTCCTCAGTGCCTCTGGCCAGGTTGTCCCCCATGCCCATAATACTGTCTCTTTTCATATTCTATACTTTGAGCACCTTCAGTACTTTAAGGTTCAGTTCAAGTTCTTTATTTTTCGAGAGGTAACATTCCTGATTCTCACTCCTTTCCCCATCACTGAGAATTTATTTAGTTTATATACTATATTTATCTGTGCACATATTGCATTTCCCAAGCAGAATATAAGCTCATTAAGAGAAGGAACTTTCTCGCTCCATGTTATTATCCCTAGCACAATGCCTGGTATGTGGTAAGTGCTTGATGCTTGTTGATTGAATGATGTGTTTCAGCTCCTTCATTTTACAAATGAGAAATCATACACGTACGAGTGACGTGGACACAGTTACTTCCCAGAGCCAGGATTTGTATCCAGGTTCTCAGATGCCTGTTTCCAGTCCTATTTTCATCTTACCAATTTCTTGGAACTGTGCAAAAGTAGAAGATGCTGTCTGAGGTTGTTGTCTGGAGATCAACAAGCATGTGATAGAAAGAAGGGATTCCTGTTGAGGTGACCTCTGACAAAGGAAGGAAAAGTCCTTCCAGTCCTGAGGTTCTAAGACTTATTGCAAGTAGTACTGTGCTGTCCAAAAAGAGCCAGCGCTGTCTCTGAGTTTTAAAAAATAAGAATTGCATTTCTAGTCCAAATATTTACATTTCCATTTATCTAATTCTTTTCTCTTCCCTCAGGATTTTCTACTCCAATCACAACCCCCAGCAATATCAGTGCACAAGAATTTTATGGCCAACTGTTCACAATTCCCTCAGCCCCATGTGACTTGGCCACATAATCAGCTCTTACTCTTTGGGTTTTTTAATGCTTCCTTAAACTTAATCATACTTTGCCTTTTGGGTTTTGTTTTGTTTTTGTCATTGCAAACCTTTTCCTGCTAGTTCAGGTTCTGTTCTTAATTTCTCCTCATCTCAAATGCCATCGTGTTGAATCCGATAAAGAACAAATAAAAAAGTAAAACAAAAATTGTATTGGATAGAAAAATACTTTGAACCATAAAATGTTAGAGATGGGGATGACCTTAGGTCATCTACTTCAGCTCATTCACTTGACAGATGAGATTTAAAGAGAAGGTGTGACTTGCCCAAGGTTTATCTAGTGAGTTAGTGTCCAGAGAAAAAGTTCAAGACCTGTGATTCTCTGTCCACTCTGTCACTTACAGGTCGAGTTTAGTTTTGCAGGTTATGGTATGTAATCTACTAAAGACCATGTATGTTATTTATAAATGGATACATATATATGCTTGTATCTATTATTTTATGTATATATTTTATTTCCATAAATGTATATATAGATTTACATATGTGTGTGTATGTGTATATACATATACACATACACACTAACTAAACCTGTGATTTTATTGGTATAAAAGACTCCCAGTTAGGAAACTTCTCACTACCAATACAGACTTGCATTGTCTCCTAGGCTTTGGCTTCGAATTGCCTGGGAGTACTGAGGAATCAAATGAGTTGCCCAGGGACCTGTAGATAGTATGTGTGTCGTACCAATGCAGTATTTACAGCAACCATGATCACATTAAGTATACTGACCGTGACTATAAATATTCCTTCATGGTGCTCAATCACAAAATATAACAAACTCTCCATATAGAGGACAGAAGCAAAGCATTTATTCACACAACAGAAAACCAAATTCAGCATAGCAACCTAGAAGTTAATTCACCATAACATAGCAGAGAGCCATGCCATCCTTTAGCCTTCCCACAAACCAGTACCAGATCAATATTTGATCATGAGCCTATCTGACTCCTTGCCTGAGCATCCTCTCCCCCAGTCTTCTAGTCTAGCCCTGATTCCCAGCTTCCTGTGGGCTCTGTTCCACCTTCAGCAAACTGTTCCCACCCAGGCTCCATGTGACTACATTCAACCTATTAGGGGGCAGAGTTTATTTTCTAAGCAGGGAAGGTACTCAAATTACCATTACCATTTTAATGGGTCAGAGGTGAGGCTTGAACTAGGCATTCTTGACCAAAGCCTGCTCTCTAACCACTAGTCAGTATTGCTTGATATAAATGAATCAGTTCCCTTAAGTTTACTGTTACCTTTTGGCTTAGGACACAGATTCCTGAAGACTTTGTATCCGGGGCCACTCCCTAGGGTTGTCAGAAGAAGATACTTGTGTCCCCTGATCCATTTGTCATGACAGATGGCAGTGGGGATGGCACCAGTTGTAGTAGCCAAAGCCAGTTCAAGTTTGGAGACTACTGGACTTTGACTAGAGAACCAATTGCAAGGTCCTATTCTGTGCTTTGAGTGTTTTATTTACTCTTACCCAGTAAGCTCTCTGCACAGGAGCTTTGTCCTGTAGCACAAAGCGATCGACGTATTTTCCGCATGGGTTTTCATGATGATACTGCAGGGCAAGGGCTGAAGAGAAAAGCTCTTCCATCAAGACCTTTATATGTGCAACCATCTCATCCATGTCCTCTCTCCTTTGACACACCCACATACCCCCTGGCAAAAAAAAATTTTTTGAGGAAATGCCCATGGATATATATCTTTTTACATTCAATAGGTAATATTCTTGATAAAGATCCTGTGATGTAAATTCTGGAAACTAGCTATTAAATTATCTCAGGGTAGAGAATTATTCTTACATTTAGGGAGAAGGAAAATCAGTAAGCATTTCTGTCGTTTCTACTATCTGCTAGGCGCTCTTTCAAGCACTTTTTACCAATATTATATCATTTTGTTAATCACCTCCTCACTCTCAAAGGAATTGAGATTGGCACCTCCATGTAACTTGCACTAACATTCAGCCAAAGGTCAGAAGGACTGACCTGAGAGCTCAGGACAGAAAAATGCCTCCCCCTATCACCATTCCCTTGTCTCCCTTCACAACACAGAATATTGAACAAAATTATTTTTTAAAAATGTTTGAAGCTGAGAGGAACATTAAAAGCATCTGTGCCTGTCCCCCACCCCAGTCATTTTACAGGCAAGTCCCAGGGAGCACAGTTTTCCGCATCCTATTTTAGTGCTCTTGGCTCCCTGCTCAGCTTCACAGCATCCTGCTTGCCCTCCAGCATCTAACTGTTTTTACACCTAGCCTCTGCCCTTCCTTTCACCTCTCCATGTCCATCTGACCTTAAAAACTTCCCTTACGACTTCTTCAAAGAACAGGGGAAAGATTTGAGTGTTGTTTAATTGGCAACAACTATGAAACAGACTTTTGGCAAACCTTTACTTATCCTTTCCATTTTCTAATAACTATCTTCTCTGATGAAGTAGTTGGTTTTGTAGGCACAAGACTGGGTTTGAATCCTTGTTCTGCTCCTTGTTAGTGGGATAAATCACAACTTTTCTGCACTTCAGCCTCCGTTTACAAAATGGGAATGAGACCTGTGTTGTCTACCTCATAGTAATGTTATAAGGATCAAGTGAGGCAGTGTGTGTAAATGTCTTTGCAAACTATTAAGTGGTGATTATCACTTCACCAACCCCCTTCCAGGTACTCTTCTTGCTGCCCTCTGACTTCTTAATGAATTGTTCCTTCCTGAAATATTACATCTCCCCAGCACTACCAAGTTGAATTCAAGACCACTACAACTATTTAAAAGTTAGAAAGAATTATTTTCCAGAGTAATGTGACAGTGCCCTGTTTTATGTGTCCCTGACCCTTTCCAGGCATAAGAAATCTCGTGAATTCAATTACTTAGAAAAGCATTCCGTGTATTTTGTTGTTCAGTTTTTTCAGTCATGTGCAACTCTTCATGACCTCATTAGGAATTTTCTCAGCAAAGATGCTAATTCATTTATAGGTGACACAAACAAGGTTAAGTAACTTGCCCAGGGTCACCCAGCTAGTAACTGTCTGAGGCCAGATTGGAACTCAGGTCCTCCTACTCCAGGGCTGGCACTTTATCCACTATATCACCTAGTTGTGCCTATATTTAGTACCTAGTAAAAACCACTTGTATCATTTGATCTCAAGAATGAAAATTACTTAGGACCAGTTGATGAACTCCCACTCTTTCCAGAGAGCAGAGTCATTCTCAGAATTATTGAGTGTGAACAGTTAGGGTCCCATGGGTCTTACCTTTCCATCTCTTCCACTCCCCCCTCAACACACAGAGTTATGGAATACATAGTTAAATAGCTATTAATAGGATTGCTTGTGTCCTTTCATTTTTAAAGAATGTTCATGTAAATACAGATTTTCAGTAGGAAATGTGTTTTAAACAAATAGGTATGTATGTATGACATATTCTGGTCTACCCACGAACAAGCTACCACTCAGCAGCCTTCACTTTCATACACATTGTCATGGCTTACCCTCTCAGGACCCCAGGTCCGAAAAGAACTGGGATTTCTCACAAGAAAATTTAGTGTCTAATAAACTACTGGAAGCTGAAGATTTACTAGAGCTAAGTAATAAAATGGTCTATCCACCAACCCGATCACAGATCCTAGACCAGTACATTTCTTTTTTTTTTTTTTATTTACTCATTTACTTTTAATTTACAAGATTCAGTTCCACAATCACTTGAGTTTCAGATTTTCTCCCCTCCCTTCCCCCCCCCCCCCCGGTGGCGTGCAGTCATGTATAGGATCTGCAAATACTTTCACATTGTACAATAGTTTAGACCAGTACATTTCTACTTTTTTTTTTCTGCGCACTAACTTTTGGTACTTTATATCTCTTAATGATGAAGTAATCCCTTGTTCAGTTATGTAGGCTTTAGACAGTCCTGTATATCCCACCATTGAAGCCAGACCAAGGACAAGAAGGGGGTTTGTGAAGATGAAATCTAACTCTCGTTTCTAAGAACAAATGTTCCAAACATTTTCTTCTGATCTCATTTCCCACCTCACCCCTACCTACCGTAAAGCAGCAGATGACTTTTTTTCCCTACTTCATTGAGGATACAACTCATTTCTTAACCTTTGACTAGAACAGCGGTTCTCAACCTGTGAGTTATGTTCAATTTGTAACAATGAAAATACATCCTGCATATCAGATATTTACATTACGATTCATAACAGTAGCAAAATTACAGTTATGAAGTAGCAATGAAAATAATTTTGTGGTTGGGGGTCACCACAACATGAGGAACTGTATTAAAGGGTCACAGCATTAGGAAGGTTGAGAACCACTGGACTAGAGCCTCCTTAATCCTTTTCTATTTCTTAAAATTTATCTTTTCCTTTAGTGATGTCATTTGTTCCTGCAATTCCAGTAATCTCTAGGCAAATCCTAAAATCTAAGCTCCTTGAGACATAAGGATTATTTCATTTCTTGTTTTCATATCCCCAAATAGTGCTTATAAATACTTTCTTAGTTATTTTATGATTCCAAAAATATCTAGCACCAGTTCTCTGAACCTCATTCTTACAAATCCAGCTGCCTGCTGGACATTTCTGCCTAGATATCACCCTGGGACATCAAACCCAACATGACCAAAACTGAGTTCATGATCTCCACACTTTTAATGGCCCTCACCATCAGTTCACTCAGTTTCAAAACCTGGAAGTTATCTTTAAATTTTCCTACTCTCTTAGCCTCCATATCTTAATCATCTGCCAACCTCTATTGATTCTGTGTCCACATCCCTCCAATTTGCACCCTTCTCAACCCTAATTTAGGGCTTCAGTTTTTGCCTGTACTATTGTGGTAGCCTCTTAATGTGGTCTCCCTACCTACCCTCTCCTCTTTCTAATCTGTCCTCCACAAAGTCGTCAAAATAATTTTCCTAAGGCACAAGGCTGACAGTGTTACTACCCTCCTCAAAAGGCTTTGGTGCTTTCCTGTTAAATCTAGAATAAAATAAAATTCTTAGGAACTCCTTTAATGTCCCGTAGCTGGAACCCTTTCCAGCCTTCCTTAACAACTCTCCCCATTTAAGCATTCTCCATTCCTACCAAATTGTACAAAGCACTTCCCTGAATATTCTGTCTTGCTCCTTCATATTTGCATAGGCTAGCACTATATCTGTAATGCACACCTCATTTCTGCTTTGCATATTCCTTATCTTTGGTAAAGACTCATCTCTATTGCCTCCTCCCTTTATTTTTTTTCCTTATCTCTTCTCCCCAGTATAGTAAGTGTCTACAACTTCCTCAGAAATCCCTACTATACTTTGTCTGATCTCCTCCCCCTAATCACTTCTTAATTATGCTTTTCTGTGTATATGTCATTATATCACTGTCTCCCCTAGACTATAAGTTTCTTCAGGACAGAAACTGTTTCATTTTTATCCCTGTTACTAATGTTAGTCTACATTCAACCAGAACCTTTGATCCTATTTCCTCCTTCCTTCAGGACCTATCTTCACCCTGACTGAACATCTCAATGCATCTTCAGTCTCTCCCTTTCTACTGGCTCCTTCCAGTTTGCCTACAAATATTGTCACGTTTCTCCCAATCAGAAGAGAGCCAGAAAGCCTGCTTTCTCTTGATGTTTGTACACAATTCAGCTTCTACTATCCTATAACGTAGCTCTTCCCTTTCACTACTAAACATTTTGAAAAAGCAGTTAATAGTGATCTCTCCACTACTCACTCTCAGTTCCTAACAGTTGAATTTCTACCAGCGTTCTGATACAGTCCTCAAATCCAGTGATTTCAGTTTTTACCCTCTTTGCTCTCTGGATCTTTTGACATAATTACATTCATATAATACATTACTACTCATCCCCTCCTAGTGGATCTCTTTCCCTTGACTTCAGGAACACTAGTTTCTCCTGGTTCTTCCATTTTCTGTGTTCTTTTTTTTACCTGTTCTGTCTCCTTTGCTAGCTCTGTCTTCCAGAACCCTTAATGTAGACATCTATCTGACATTGACCCTTTTCTCTTTAGGATAGGTGATCTTAACCTTTTTTGTGTATCATAGACCCTTTTGACAGTCTGAAGACTCTGATATTTTGAAAAGAAACTAATTATGTAGTAACATAATTATCAAGGTATTGTTAAAACAAAAAATATTTCATGGATCCCAGTTCAAGAATCCTGAATATTAGGCAGTCTCATATTTTTCCATGGCTTCGACTGTGACCACTAAGTAAATGATGCTCATGATTATGTCCAGCTCTGACCACTCTTCTGATCTCCAGACCTGAATCTCCAAGTATTTACAGAATATCCCCACCTGGATTCAGTTTGAGTCCATAAATATTTATTAAGTACCTGCTATTGAATTTTCGTTGTGCAGTACATGAAACAACACTGGATTTGGAGTAAGAGAATCTGAATTCAAATTGTGGTTGTGCAAGTTACCGTGTGTTTTAGTCATAGCACCTTGTAGAGGACATGACATTTCAGCTGAATCTTAGAGGGATTCCAAGAAGCAGAAGTGAAGAGGGAAGGCATTTCAAACCTATGCAAAAGTATAGAGACTAGAGAGGGGAAGGTTGTGTGAGGAACCACAAGTAAACAGGAGTGCATGAGGGAAAGTGACATGAAACCATCATAGAAAGATGGGTGGGAGCCAGGTTGTATAGGACTTTAAATGACAGGAGACAGAAAATGGTTCAACAAGGAGAGAACCTTGAAACCCAGAGTCCAAATAGTTTGATTTAGTACGCTGATGAGAGATAATGAGGATGAGAGATAATGAGGATGGTGATTGTGTGAGTAGAGAAAAGGGGATTGAAGTGGAGAGATGTAGGTAGAATTGAACAAGACTTTGTATCTGATGGAATATGGGAAATGCGGGAGAGTTAAAAGTCTCTTGGGGTACAAACCTTGGTTCTAGCAGGTTAGTGATTACTGCAACATAAATGGGGAACTTAGAGGGGTGGCCTTCAGAGAAAAGATAACAACTTCTGTTTTGGACATGTTGAGTTTGAGATGTCCATGGAATGTCAAGTTAGAGATGTCCAACAAACATTTGTGATGCCTGCATCAAAGTGGGCAGGCCGGAACCAAAGAGTGTGGAATGATTGGACATGAGCCAGGCGGGATCTGTCGTGGCAGTTCCCATTGATTGATCAGAGAACTGGGTTTATGTAATGAATGTAAAGCAATTATCTCTTAGGTTCCCATGAGAAAATATTTAATGTCCTTGTTCATTTTCACACATCTGAATGTTTTAATGTTTTTGTTCACTTATGTGAATCCATATGTTTTAATATCCTTGTTCCTTGCATGCATCTCTATCTGGGTCACTGCTTGCTTACCACGTCCTAAACTCCTTCAAGTCAGGAAGAGATGGTGAGCCAATCTTAAGACATAAGATAGCCTTTACAGGGAGCTGGCTTGGGAGAAAACCTGGACCAGATTCTTCCCATGAGTGAACCATATCAGAGACTGGCCCTTGACACATTTGGTCATGAAAAGACTAGAACATGGGAGAAACATAGGATCTGGAGATACAGATTTGGAAGTCATCCACAGTGATGGTAGTAGAGTCTATGTGAGTCCTGAGGAAATTCCCAAGAGAAAGTTTAGAGAAGAGAACATGCCTTAAAACAGGGCCCTGGAGTATATATACCTAAGCATAAGGGATGAGAGCTTGTTGATGGCTCAGTGAACAAGTCAGAAAGCTAGGAGGAAGAGATCTAGGAGAATTCTGGGAGAAGAGTATACTAGAGGAGGCGGCAGGCAACAGAGGACTGAGAACAAACAGATTTGGCTATTAGATCTTCAGTAAACTTGAAGAAAACAGTTTCAGTAAAGTGTTGAAATTAGAAGCCATGTTGCAGGGACTGAAAACAGAAGGGGATGCAAGGAAGTAGAAGAAACAAGTATCAACATTTATTATTTATTATCTAGGAATTTAGCTGTGAAGGGGAGGAGAGATGGGCAGCTAGGTAGAGCACCAGGCCTAGATACAGAAAACTTGCAACTCTGTGGCCCTAGGCAGGTCACATCACCTCTTTTTGCCTCAGTTTCCTCATTTATAAAATGGTGATGATAAAAACACGTCCCTTCTAGGGTTATTGTGAAGATAAAGTGAGGTGTTTGTAAAGTGCTTAGCACAGTGACTAGCCCATAGTAGTAGACACTGTATAAATATTAGCTCTTATTAGATAAAGGACCATAACTTGAAGGGATTGTAAAGTCATTTTCTAAGCATTGAGAAATCTGGGCATATTTGTAGGCATTGGGAAAGTAGTGGGTCAAGAGACTGAAAATTAAAGAGGGGATGATCAAAGGCTTATTACCAGAGGAAAGCTTATATACCATAGGATGTATTCAGAATTGAAACTTAGTTCTGTTTGGTTATTTCTGCCTGTTCCTCTCTCTTACCTGATATCCATTAAGTTAGTGTCTTATCAGTTCCATTTCTGCAGTATCTCTTGCCTCTGCTCTTTCCCTACTTTCATTTACAGGTCCTCATTCTCCCTGATGTGGATTTTTGCAGTAGCCTGACATGAAGGCTTTCTGCCTCCACTCTGCCCGCCTCTTCTCAATCCTTTCTTCACACCACTGTGAGAATGAACTTCCTTATGCCTCTAGCTGGTCTTGTCAGCGCTGTGCTCAAAAGTCATTTAGAGGCTCCCTACTGCCTACTTAGAAGCCTAATATTCAGAGTCCTCCAGAGTCAGAGGAGCCTACCTTATTTTTCTAAGTTACTGGAATTACACCTTCCATACACACTATGCTTCAGTCAAACTATGCTCTCTGCCAATTCTCTCCTCTCCTTCCCCACATTATCCCACTGAACATATCCTACCTCTATAGCCACACTTCCAGTGATGTCCTCTCACCAAAGCTCAGCACAAAGTCACCTCTTCCATGAAATCTTCCTGTGATTACTTTGTAATCCAGTTCAGTAAGCATTTATCAATCACCTCTTATGTGCAAACCACAGTGCTAGATCATCATGTTAAAAAAAATGGAAATTTGAAAGTCCCTGGCCCTCAAGTCACTTGTCTTCTGTCTTCTACAGCAATATTTTGTTTGCTTTTTTCTAATAACATTTTTATAACACCTTTGAGTTTACAAAACACTTTACATATATTACCTCATTCAATCTTCACAACAGCCCTGTGCATTTGTTCTATAACATGGTGTATTATAGTTACCTATATTTTATCTTATCTTCTTTTAAACCAGGAGTTCTTAATCTTTTTTATGTGTCTTGGGCTTCTTTGGCAGTCTGGTGAAGTCTAGGGATCCCATCTCAGAATAATGTTTTTTTAAATGCATAAAATAGGATTATACATAAAACCAATTATATTGAATATATATTGAAACATTTTTAAAGACAAGTGAATGGGCCTCATTAAGAATCTTCTTATTAAAGTAAGCCTGATGAAGGCAGTGTTGTAGATCTACATTTTGGACCCCTTCTGCACACATTCACAACTCTTCCTACCACCTGCCTCCCATAGCAGCACTTAATGAATATATATTGAGTGTAAATGGAGCAATTCCTTCCTATTGCAAGTAATGGAACCCCTTTTGCCTTGCTTCCAAAACCTACTCATAATCTTGGTCCTAGACTACTACAATTTTATCTCCTATTACTCTCCAACCTAAAGTCCTAGTGTTAGAGCTGAAAGGAGTGTAAGGCATCATCTAATCAAATTCAGTCGAGTTGAGGAGATTGAAAGGCCTGGAGGGGAGAGTGTCACATAGCTAGTAAGTGGCATGGATACTTGGAAGACCATTCTTACTGTCCCTACCTCCCAGTCTTTGTTCACAGTGTTGCCCTTGGCTCAGATGCCTTTTCTTCTTTCCCTGATCATTCTAGACCATGCTATTGCTTCAGTGCTCATCTAGCACTTTAGAATCAAACCTGTATTCCCACACACTTCAGTAATAAATTATGCAATCTTTCTTTGGTGTCTTTCCTAATTTCCCTTTCAGTTTTTTAGAGACACAATACAGTTATAAGATTGAGAAATGAAGTAAGAAATACAGTGATTTCCTTTGGGGTAGGAACTTGACACACATGTATAAAATCATTTTCCTGTCCTAATCAGGAATAAGCGAAGGATAAAGTAGAATTTACAAAGATAGAGTGAATTAAAATGCAGTAGATTGGGGGATAGACTGGAAGTTAATGGTTCTGGGTTAGACTCCAAATGTATGATCTTTGTATAGGCATTCTTACTGACATTGTGTGTTTCTTTCTACTCTAGTTCCCTTGGGAGAGATCCCTTCTACAGGGTTCCAGTCAGACCAGAAATGGCAGTGTGAACTCTATCTGAAATTAGGCTAACTCCAAAGCCAAATCATGGCTACAGTGCTGGAGCCAGAGGACCAGGATCTTTGGGAAGAGGAAGGAATCTTAATGGTGAAGCTGGAAGATGATTGCACTTGGAGGCAAGACCCAGTACTACAAAAGGATGATACTGTGCTTGAGACCTCACATCAGAATTTCCGGAGATTTCGCTACCAAGAGGCATCAGGGCCCCGGGAGGCCTTGAGCCGACTCCGGGAGCTTTGCCATCAGTGGCTGAGGCCAGAAAGGAGGACAAAGGAACAGATCTTGGACTTGCTGGTGCTAGAACAATTTCTAACTGTTCTGCCTGGGGAATTGCAGAGCTGGGTACGGGGGCAGCGGCCAGAAAGTGGTGAAGAGGCAGTGACGCTGGTGGAGGGTTTGCAGAAACAACCCAGGAGACCAAGGCGGTGGGTGAGGAGGGGGAGTCCTGATCTGTGTGATTTGGAGGAGGAAAGCTTGATGGTGGGTTGGATTCTGGGGGTGAAATGTGCTTCATTTTTTTCAGCTTTATTGACTCAACTCTTAGTAAGAACTTGGGTACTGGGCCTGGGGCAGTTGGTTGGTGTCTGTGAGAAATTTTCAGTTGAACTTAGTATCTGAAACATTTGCCAGGAGCTATCCTTAGAGCTATGGGCTACTGCTATGGGTATGGGGCCACGCTCTGTTGTAGCTGGGGCATAATTCAGATTTAGGGTACTACTACTACTACTATGGTGGCTACTGCTACCCACAGATCCTGGCTTTGGTTTTCTCTTCTTCAGATGTTGATTCTCAGCTTGCTGGGGGAGGAAAGTTCTGTGATTTCCTCAAGGGTGCCCATGTATTCCCAATTACAGAACCCCCTTTCAGGTTGGTAAGGTGTTGAAAGCAAGCATGAGAAGGCTACAGGTTGGGCAGGTAGAAATGGGAAGGAGGGATGTCTTGGAACCCTAGGTGACTTGGGGAAAGTGATGGGGGAGGTGGGGAAAGTAGCACCACATTGGAGTGTCCAGAGCCTCTCCTGGCCCAGGACTTGCTCTCAGTAGCCTCTTTGTTGCTCCCCAGTGGAATGAGACTCTTCCTCCTTTCCTGTCTCTGTGTCCCTAGGGTAGCTTTCCTGCAGGCAGCTCCTTGTAGGTTAAGCTCTGATTGCCCCAAGAATTTCCTCTGGGCCCTGTGGTGACAGGAGATGGGGATTGTTCCCAGGTGACGGTCCATGTGCATGGCCAGGAAGTCCTCTCAGAGGAGACATCAAATCTGGGAGCAGACCCGGAGTCACCGATCGAACGGCTGGAGCCTGTGCATACCCCATCCCTGGAGGAGTCCCATGAGGAGTCGCATGAGGAAGGGCCACAGAGCTCAGATCTGAGCATTGAGGAGCAGAGCCACTGCCATGAAGAGGAACCCCAGCCCCTACAGGAGAGCGGTGGGGAGCCTGATAGTGAAGGGGCATGGGGCTTCTTGGAACAGCGGCAGGGAGGGAAGAAAGGAAGGTAGCTGCAGCCCCCCAAGAGCTTGTGTAGACTGTAATAGGGGATGATCCTTAGACTTTGGCAGCTGGAAGTAAGCACAGTCTCAATCAGATTCCCTCAGCAGACCCCAAATGATGCACATGTCCTTGCTGTTCCCTGGCTGTGTGTGAGTTATATGTATGAGTGCTAAGTGGTGGGGTGGAGGCAAATGACTTCAGCTTTTCTTAACGTAGTGTTTTTTGAATTCCACAAGGGTAGTAGGAGTATTCTTTCATCGAAGAGAATGAGGAGGGATACCTGCCCTGATTAGGAGGGAATAACTACATTACAGATCTAACCTTTCTTGGCTCTGGCTCCTTTCTTGTCCTCAGAGCTTCCTGTTCCCCAGGACCATGTCCTTCCTGAAGAGGAAAGCAGTGGAGACCAGGAGATGGTTAACCTTCTTACAGCCATATCCCAGGTGAGCTGTGGTGTCCACCCCTAAGTACAATGCTCCTGGTTTGGTAGTCAGTACTAATGGTGTTTGTTAGGACAGGACCCTAAATCTGAATTATGCCCCAGCTACAACAGAGCATGGCCCCATACCCAAGGAGTTGGGTGCATTGTAAAACTGCCTGCTTGGCCTTTCCTGAAAAGAGATGGCAAGTGGATGAGTTGAGTTCTTGAATTGTTAGTCCCTAAAACCTTTTTTTCCCCTCTTACTGAAGTAAGGGGGTAGGTAAGAGGCAGGAGGAAGCTGATAAAAATTTTTTTTTTAACTTGCAGAAAAACTCTGTGGTTATAGAATTGGGTTTTTGTAACTGTTTGAATTACCTGAAGGAAATTGGAAGTCCTCTGTACTACTAGGGAAGTTGGACCAAATGAGGTTATTCCCTAATGAGGCAACTCCTTGCTTTCCCAATGAAGTGCTCACATTGGTCAGTCTGTAACAGTTATGCAATGTCCTGACCCCAAGGCATAGAGGTGGTTTCACAAGAAATGGGAAATACAGTCCCCGCTCAAGGAGAACTTATATTCAGTTTTTGTGAGGACTGAAATTTAACACAATGAGAGTGGCTTAATATGGATGAAACACATTCTCTTGTATGTGCTCTGTTCTCAACGGCCACTGTTCCTTTGTTCTCCCCATTCCTGGTACATAACCCAGCCCTGCCCATCTCTGCCTACAGAATTCATCCATCTGTCAGTCAAGATTTAACCGAAATGTCACCTTCACAATTTCTTCCATTCCTTTAATAGCATCCCTACTCTTAAATAACTTTCTCTCAGAATTCTCATAATGCTGTTTATTCCTCTCGTGCATGTCTGTTTTGCATTAATAACAGGGATAATAGGTATCTTATCTTTGTCTTCAGTTCCTAGCTCGATACTTTGTACACTATAGGCATTTTTAAGTGTTTGTTTTTGGGCAAATGAAAAAAACAAATGATTGCAAACTTCATGTGTAGAGAAGGTTAATTTATAATAGCTTCACCAAGGAGTTATGTTTTCAACCAAACTGATGAAAAAAGGGGAGAGAAACGTGAATTGGTGGGAAGGAATGGAGAGATTGAAAAAAATATTCCATGAAGGAATGCAGGGTCGGGAACAAGCTCAGTGTGGAGCATCACAGAATCTCAAAATTGGAAGGGAGCTCAGAAGTCACACAGAACAGCATTCCCTTCTGTAACATCCTTGACCAAAATTCCCTTAAGAGTTTCACTAAGGGGAACTTTCACTATTTTCCTGAGCCAGCCTGTTCCACTTTGGAGAACTCTAAATATTAGGGAATGTTTTCTTGGACTTGGCCAAAATCCTCCTTTGAAATTATCACCTAGTTCTGCCCAACAGGGCCCAGCAAAAAGAAAAAAAACTGAACCCATTTCCACACTTGTGGATTATCGCACTTTCCAGATGTTTGAAGGCAGCCTTCACATACCACCCAAGTTTTCTGTTTTCTAGGCTAACAGCCCAAGTATTCTTGTATGGCCTGGCCACAAGTCATTTCAGTATCATCTTCTGGATGCTATTCAGTTTATCATTCTGCTTGATGAAACTTGGCACCCCGAATTGTTGTGAAAAGGACAGGACAATCACCTCCCTGCTTGGGGACCTAATGTCTTTCTTTATGCAACATGCCATGTTATATTCTTGGCCTCTAACCCCCAGACGTTTTTCAGGACTCTTAATCTAGCCTTCCTTCTCCCATCCTGTACTTATGAAGTTGATTTTTTTATCTTCTCTTTAGGACTTTGCATTTATTCATGTTGAGTTTTATTTTACTAGATTTAGTTCACTGTTCTAGCCTGACCAGGTCTTTTTTAGAGCTTGAATCTATCATTTTGTATGTTTGATGTCCCAGATTTTTATCATCTGCAGATTTGATAAACAGGTCCAAGAATCAGTCTCTGTGATATACCATTAGAAATGCCATCCAAATTGACCTTAGTCGCTACTCTTTGGGCTTCTCTACCGAGGGGTCTATGCTATCATCTTATCTAGAGGTTCCTAAACTTATTTGACCTACCACTTCTTTTTCCAAAAAAAAAAATACTCAGCATCCCCCTCCTCTGCCTGGAAATCTGCTTTCTTTAATCCTTTAATGGGTTTTTAATTTTGAAATTTGTATCATTTCAAAAAAATATAAATTTTTAAAATGACATCTCTAATAATTTTTGGTAAATTTGTGGGGTGTTTTCTTGCATTGAAATTTTGATGATGCAGTATTGTGCCATGTAACCACATAGTATCATATTGTAAACAAGTCATTGCACGCATGTATTCCTGGCGATGCATGCTGGACTTCTCAACAATACATGACAGGCTTACCTGCCAACACTTGCTTGTTAAACCTGTCAGCAGACTTGGACACTGATCACTTTCATTTTGTGTGTTTATTTGGAAAATAATGTAATCACTATGACTTTAACTCTGTTATATAACAGATGAAACATGTATGAACAGTTTTTCAAAAAATTTTTATCTTCTTAATGTGTCCACTGCCCCCTTATTTTTATTCAGCACCCTCCCCAGTTGTACCTTAGGCTACTACTACCTTCTCTCCCCCATTCCCCGGTCATTCCAGTACCCCGCGCCCCCCAAGGGACAGTATCACCCACTTTGGGAACCTCTGACTAGTCCATATCTCCTCTTATCTATAAGGATAGATTGAGAAACCTATTTATACCTAGATTTCAGCAAAGCATTTGATAATGTCTCTTCCATTCCCCTGATTGTACTGACCCATCCAAAAGAAAATTAAAGTTAATTAAAATTAATAAGAAAATTAAACATTAATTTGTCATAACCTGTTCATGATCAAACCATACTGGCTGTTCATGATGATTATTTTATTTTCAGATGCTCATGGACAATCTTTTTAATGATCCATCCTAGAATTTTGCCAGAAATGAAAGGCAAGTTCTCTGGCCTATAGACTATTTCATTGTCTTTCCTGTTTTGAAAATGATTAATATTCTACTCCAGGACACTTCTCACATTCTATATAATCTTTAAAAGATCACTGACAGTGGCACAACAATCACTTATGTGCCAATTCTTTCAGTATAATGTAGTTTGCTTGACCTTGATGCCTTGAAATTAATAGAAAGCAACTAGGGTGTCTCTTATTTGCTTATTTACATTAGGTTTCAACTCTTTGTTAACCATTTTTGATCCAACTTCTACTGCTAAGTGATTCTAAAGTCATTCTCCTTGGCATTGAAGACCATTTAAATAAGAGTAGTTCTGCCTTCTTTCTGTTGTCTCTCCTCTTATACATCCTTAGGAATATTTGTCCTGTTCCTTCTTTGATCTTTCTCTTGCTTCTAAAATAGCAAAATATAATTTTTTGTTGGCCTTAAAATTCATTCTGAAACTTACTGTTCCTGACATCTTTACAGGCTCATGCTATTCTTCTATTCTTATCCTTTTTATCGGCCTTTAATTGTATATGTGTTTTTTAATTGTTAGTAGATGAGTTCTCTTGTTCATCTGCTTCATCCTTTTTAGACAGCTCCCGTCTCCTTTCTCCTCATAATCTCTTGTTTACCATTAGAATTTCTTTATTGAGAACTTAGGAAGTATTGTGGTATATATGAAAGAGCACTGGCTTTGGAGTCAGAGGACAAGGGTTTAAATCTTAATTTCTGATATTTTCTACTTGTGTGATTATAGGCAAGTTATGTACTCTCCCTGGTCCTCAGCTTCCCCCATCTATAACATGAAGGGATTGGGCTAGATGGCCTCTGAGGTCCTTTCTTGCTCTAGATCTATGTTACAGTGATCCTATAGCATCTATCCTCCTTTGACTGATTTCACCTAAAAATTTTAGGCCATGGAATCCCATCTGTGTGCTTTCTCTGGGCTCTTTGAAGTTCAGTATTCCCAAGATCTAGTGTGTGTATGCCTGAATTTTCCTTCTCACAAATTCCAAGATGAAGGGGTCTCTTACCCAGAAATAATATTAACATTTCTACTTTAGTAGCCACTATCTCCTTTTGGTCAGAATCAGTTCAAGGATAGCAAGTGTACCACATTTGCTTCCGCTGCCTTTTGAATTAAGTTATTAGGACAAGTTAAGAAGTATCCAACTTCTGCTTTTAGCAGATTATTTGAAATGAATGAAAGTCCTGTGAGGGAACCCTTCTCTGCCAGAATCCTGCCCTTACAGTAGCTGTCTCTGCCTGTCATTCTAGAACGAAAGTATGGGCTTGTTCCTGAAGCATCAGTTACTGAGTGAAATTTCTTCTTGTTTCAGGGATTTGCAACTTTCAAGGATGTGACTCTGTCCTTCTCCCAGGAGCAGTGGGGTGAACTGGATCCAACACAGAAAGAATTCTATGGAGAATATGTCTTGCAGGAGGATTGTGGAATTGTAGTCTCATTAAGTAAGGGCACATTTCCGCTGATAGTACATTTCAAAGCATTTCTAAAGCTTATAGTTCTGTGTTCTCTTCTTTAATGGAACTTTCTGAAATCATAGTAACTTCATCTAGTCCAATCCCTTCCTTTTATAGATAAGAAAATTGCCCAGAGAGGCTGACTTGCCAAAATTTAGACAGGTAGTAAATAGCAGAACCAAGATATGAACTCAGGCTTTTTGATCCTTAGGTCTAACTAGACTTAAGTTTTTTTATATATCCAACCCCCACCAATTGAGTAGGTTTATGGCTAGAACAGAGATCAGTAGTCTCTTAGACTGGAGGGAAGAAAGGATTGCTAGTATCGAGTACTATCAGAACTGAAGAAGAATGTTTGAGGTGTTAAAGAAAGATCAGAAGGAGGGGAGAAGTAGGATGGGAGCAAAGAGGAATCTACTTTCATGTTTATCATACAAACATGGCAGTAGACATGGTAAAATTTGGAGAAGTTACTTGTCACTGGGAAAGGAAAGTAGCCTTAGCAGTGCTTTGTCATTGGGTTGGAGAGGAAGAGGAGCACCTGAATAGATCAGACAAAAGATGCGCAGTACTTATGTGAATAACAAACCAGAGGGACTGAGAATTTGATCTCATTACCTGACTGTTTGACACCTTCCAGATCTTAGCTGTCTGCCAATGCAAGACTAACAGACTAAACCATCACGATATTCTTATTTCCTTCCCTTGAATAGCATTTCCGATTCCCAGAATAGATGAGGTCTCCCAGGTTGAAGAGGAGGAAGAGTCTTGGGTCCCAGATTTGGAATATCCCCAAGAGCCTGAAGAAACAGAGATCCTGAGTTTTACCTATACAGGTAAGATCTTATCCTCAGTGATCTAGGAATCATTATACTGTCTCCCCATTCTAGGGTAGACCTGTCCCAGCTTTCACTTGGCATAGTAACATCTGTTGATAGTGACTGTGTCTCAACTTCCAAGAGGAAGCCCTCCTCTTCCTTTTCTTTCCTTATGGGGCTTGGCCATAACATAACATTCTTTTTTTTTCCTCCCTTCCTGTCAGTAAGTCTCTCCCTATTTTTAGCTGTCCTAGGGATATAAAATATGTCCTGACTTCTCTGTGATTTCTCCCTTCAGTTTGCATTTTGTCTTTTCCCCATTGTGAGGAAAACATTACTGACTGTGTCTGATTCTCCCTTTTCTCTTATCATTATTTTCATAGGAGATAGGAGTGAGGATGAGGAGGAGTTTCTTGAACAAGAAGAAATCAATATTGAGGACCTACAGAGAACTATTTTGGGAAGTCCAGAAATTCCCCAGAATATTGATTGGGAACCACTTCTTGAGGATGAGCCAAGTAGCCCTAGTGAAAGAAGAATGAGTACAAGTTTTTCTCCAACACGTAATTTCACGAGCCTTCAAGAGAACTTACAGTTGCATCCACTATTAGGGAGATCTCATGAGTGCCCTGTATGCAGAAAAAACTTCAGTTGTAATTCCCATCTTATTAGGCATCTCAGAACCCATACAGGAGAAAAGCCTTATAAATGTCCTGATTGTGGGAAAAGTTATACTCGTAGCTCACACCTTGTCAGGCATCAGAAGATCCACAAGTTGCAAGTACCATTTGCATTTCCTCATAAGAGTGACAGATTTGATGAAATCCCCCAGTCATTCCAACATGAGATAATCCCACAAACTGAGAAACCTTATAGATGTGAAACATGTGGGAAACACTTTCGCTGGAGCTCAGACCTTGTCAGGCACCGTAGAACACATACAGGAGAGAAACCCTTCTTCTGTAGCATTTGTGGGAAGAGTTTTAGCCAGAAGTCTGTCCTTACAACACACCAAAGAATCCACCTGGGAGGTAAACCCTATTTGTGTGGGGAGTGTGGGGAGGACTTCACTGACCACAGACGATATCTGGCTCACCGGAAAACCCATTCATCTGAGGAGCTCTACCTCTGTAATGAGTGTGGGAAGTGTTTCAGCCACAGTGCAGCACTTGCCAAGCACTTGCGAGGACATGCATCAGTGCGATCCTGCAGGTGCAATGAGTGTGGGAAAAGCTTCAGTCGAAGGGACCATCTTGTCAGGCACCAGAGAACGCACACTGGTGAGAAACCATATACATGTCCCACCTGTGGAAAAAGCTTCGGGAGAGGATACCACTTGATCAGGCATCAGAGGACCCATTCAGAAAAGACTCTTTTACAGGACTCAAGTGTAGAGAGAGCTGCACTGAGAAAAGCCTCCCAGGCTGAGGATGGGCTGTGAGAAAAGCCTTCCTATCACCTTGAAACTGGGGCTTCTTACAGGGAGTCCCACTGACCAGCCCAGATCTTGCCTCTCCTCTTTCTGTTTTCTTGTGCAGATCCTCTCAATCTTCTTTGCCTTTGAGGGAACACTTTTTTCTACTCTGCTACCCCAGTAGGGCTTCTCCGCTGAGGGATCCTGTTCCCACTTCTTTGGGATAAGTTAGGAGAGTGAGAGAGTGCTAAGGAGATGTGGTTAAGACACCTTCCCAGGAGAGGCTGTGGTGTCTCTAAAGATATCTTGGCTTTCTTGTGTAAAAAAAAGTGACACAAAATGAGCCACAGGCTTGCTGGGCCTCTGCGTGGCAGCAGACAGCCCTGACTAAGACAGGAGATGTAGGGCCCTTTGACTTTGCCACAAATTCACTGGATAACTGGACAGACAGACCCCATGTCCCTTCTACGATTCAGTTTCCACATCTCAAAATGGAGAACACAATTGATGCACTTTCTTTTGACGGTACAGGGTGGAATGACAGAAAATTTTGTTCTTACCAAACAGGCACTTGAGGCTTATTGTTTGAGGCTCTTTCCCAGTTGCCAGGATGGTGGTAAGCAGTGCTGAGATGGAGCTGAGAAGGAGGTCTCTTACTCAAGTTGGCCTCTCTTCCCTCATGTTCTCTCTCTGTTGCCATTCATACACACTCTTAGCCTCCTTTCTTTTTCACCAGGCTCTTCTGGTTCTGTCCCAGGAAATACTTCTACTACTCAAGGTGAGGTGGGAGAATAAGTAAAACAATTAGGATTTAAATTAAAAGATGTAATTTCCGTCCTTTCCCCTTATCCAGCCCTTTTAGATTTCATGGGAATTCGAGTAGTAACAGTTTAGAAAGGTACCATGGTACTGAGTCATCTTGACTGGAATGTTACAGTTCCATGGGAACATCTACTAAGTGAAGAACTAAGAGTGTCCTCACAAAATCAAGCAAAAGTTCTTCTTAGGTATCCGTAGCTCACCAACTTGGGACGAGGTTCCCTGCTGATACCTTGTTCCCATCAGTTTCTGCATAGTATATTGTATCTGACATCAGGAAAAGATTTCGGGTATTCTCTTATTTCCTCAACTTCTCTAGCCAGCACCTGGGAACTAAGATCATATTAGGAGTGATTGATTTTAATGCATTTGTGAGTTCTATTTTCCCTCTTATTTTGTGTTTACCTCCATTCTCATGTTAGTGACAAAACAATAGCAATCTCTGAGTGCTCCCAAGAACCCTTGTTGTCTGGTGGGAGTTGCCATGGAAACAAGGCAAATTGCCATGGCAACTCATGGACCCAACTTGGTCTAATGTGGGTGTGGTAGACAGGAGGAACTTTTTCCTATAGTTAGAACACATTCTGGGCATGAAAGCACAAGAGGGAAGAAGACCCCTCTATTCAGTGCCTCTCTTAACTGTACTGTGCCACCTATGCCACTGATAGACCTCTGTTCCCTAGATGATAAAATGGGTTGATAATTCCAGGTTCTCCATCCATATGGAACACCTCTCTGCCTGCACCCTCCTTATAAAGGAGCTTTCATTTCATTCATCTTTCAGGCCTCTGTTATGTGACTTCTTGGATTTGCTGAGATTCCCAGATGGATTTGTTATTTTTCTTCTGACCACTGGCATGGTACATTCATAAGTATCTGGAGCAGAAGTGACCTATATGTGAGCTAGCTCTAAAAGAACTTTGGTTGAGCAGGGTGTAGCCTCACCCTTTATGGGGGGTGAGGGCTTTGAGGAGGAAGACTATATATGTGAGAATATCTCCCGACTCATAAGAAATAAATTCTAGAGCTCCCTGGGAAGGAAGAAATTGTTGAATACTGTACTATACCAATAATAAAGATTTCTGAAGAGACCACTGGCAGAATTGCTCTAAGAGAGCACCGAGACTGGAGGAAATAAAATTTTCTAATCTGATTTCATGGAATCAGAATTTGAGAGTTGGACAGAGCCTTTATATATCATCTGCTTCGGTATTAGCGTTTTTCATATGAGGAAGCTGAGGCCCAGAGAACAACTGACTTGCCCAAGGTCAGACAATGACACCAAGCAGAGCCTAAAATAGAGATCCTATCTAGCTTTCACACAAGGAGCCAGAGAGGTTGCTACAATAGGAGTTAAGCTTCATGCTTTTGTCATTCTGTAGCCCCCTGATTGGTGATGGTGGTAGTATTTATGGGCAAGATGAAGAGAATTTGTTATAGCTTGAGCCTTGGAAAAGAAAGGATATCCTAACCATTTGGGTCTTTGTTTAGGGCTTATGAGGCAGGGTACCTGTCTGCTAAAATAAGAGCCAGGCTTTGGAAACTCTTTAAGAAAAACATAATCAAGAAGAGGTGTTACAGCAAGCTAAAGCAATAGGACACAAACAAAGTTATGTACATTTTCAGTATAGAAATAGTTCAGAGTGAAAAGTAATAAGAACTTGAACAAAGATAAGGGCAACAGAAATTGAACCATGAAATCAGAACTTTAAAAAGCTTCAAACATCGCTAAAGTAAATGCATTCCCTAACAAGTATATCCTAAGTGGGCATCCAGCCTCCCACTGAAAACTTCTACTGAGAGAACTCATTGCATTCCAAGAGAGCAAGACAAGTCTAGCCACTTCCATATAGTATCCTTTAAATAGTTCAAGATAGTTAAATGTCCCCTGTTCTTTCAAACAGTTCTTGCATTGCACAACTTTGAGTTATTTAAGGATCCTTAGTCTCTTCTAGACACACTTCCATTTATCAATCAATGTCCTTCCAAAAATGCACTGCCAGGAGTAGGATACAATACCAAAAATATGTTCTAATCAAAGCAAAGTATTGCATTCCCTCAGGAACCAAATCTCTGAATACAGGATAAGATTGTATTAGTTTTGGTGGTGATGTACCACACCATTGATGCAAGAAGCACGCAGTCCACTAAAATTCAGTTATTTTTCACAAGTGTTTAGTCACACCTTCCCAAGGTTACACGTTTGCAGTTTTTAAATTTTTTTTTGCCCACATTCAAAGCCCATGTATCCTGACCAATTTAAGTTTTATCCCACTAAGAGTTGGCACATTATTGTAGCTGAGGAATTTATAGATTACGATTCTCTATTCTAACATGTTACAGCTTTGTTCATTGGCACATACAGTGATTGTGCATCTGTGCCTTTACCTGAGTCTGATAAAAAAATGTTAAAACTATACCACGCACAAATCTCTCGAACACTCCGAGACCACCCTCCTAGTTGACTTATTTTGAGTATATCCGTTTAGCTCGTTCTGAATCTACCTAACTGTACTTTAATCTAGCCCATGTATATATCTCATCCACAAGAGTAGAAATACTGTCAAATACTCTGCCATGTCTGTAGCATGTCTCATCTACTGGTCTTCATAGTTCCCAAAAAAAGAAAATGAGGTGAATGTAGGAAGGCCTGTTCTTGATCCTCAAGAGTTTAAAATTTGGAAAGGCCCTTAAACCATCTAGTCGATCTGTACCTGAACAAGCAAGCTCCTCATGTCTTACATGGCACGTGACTACCCTTTGTTAAAAGGGTGAGAACCCCACTAGCTTAAGAGGTGGTCCTTTCCACTTTTGGATGACTAACTTCCAGGAAGGTTTTTCTTGCATGAACTTAAATCAGCCTCTTCAACTTCTGCACCTTGTTCCTCATTCTGTCTCCAGGGTAGCCAGAATAAGTCTAACCTTTCTTCCTAATGACAGCCCCTCAGGTCCCTAGGAAAGCTCTGTTATCCATTCTCCTTCCCCTAATCTTTCCTAGGCTAAATAATTGTAGTCCTACTTTTGGCATGATCACACCATCATAAATCTAGAGCTGAAAAAGAGCCCAGAATCTTCCCCTTTTTTTACAGATATACTGAGGCCTAGGGTGGGTAAGTAACTTGTGCAAGATTACATAGGGAAAGGTAGTAAGCATCAGAGGGATGAGTTAATTTGTGACAGATATGAGGTCTTCTAACAATAAATAGTGCTCTTTACAGCCCTTCACCACTAGTTCTTGGTAATCCATTCTTCCATTTCCTTCCTTTAATAAGCTCTCATGCTCATAGTTATAACATCCCTTCTTCCCATTTTTTGAAAATCAGGTTTATCCCACAGTTTTGATGTACACATCTTGTTCAAATCAAGGATCCATCACTATCATTGAGCCACCACATCTGCCAGTTCTTTCAGTTTCTCGGGATATATGTCCATGCCTTGCCTCTTTGCTGTCCCGGAATCTTCTCATAGAACACATTGGAAGGGGAGGGTAGAATATGAGATATGTCAAGGAGGTAGAATCAGCAGTATATAATCCTTGATGTGAGAGGGAGAGAGAAAGAAGAGTCAAAGATAATTCCAAGGTTGTGATCGGGAGAATGATCATGCCATTAAAAGAAATTGTCAGGAGAAAGAATAATTTTAGTAATGCATGGGAAAGGAATGGTTCCATTTTTTTTAAAAAAAAGAAGTGCTTGCTATAGTCAGTACTATGATAGGCCCCAGAGACAATAAAAAGTTAAAGTAGAGACAATCATTGCCATCAGATCTTGTAGTCTAGTAAAGGGATGTGTCACATCTATAAATGTCTAATGCATGGTAAGTGTATGAAATTGAGAAGTCTCCCCTTTAATGGCCTTAATTTTCTCTGAAGTTGAAGGATAAGTAGTTTGTTGGTAACGTAAGTTTAAAGTACAAGGCATGAAACTTGCTGTGACATGTGATAGTCAACAACTGTCCAACAGTTGTGAGGGCCTAGCTAGAATGTTGAACCATCAATTTGTAGTGAATGACATGTTCTCACCTTCTCCAGTGACAGTCAAAACCCCAAATGGAGAAATAAGATTTGAAAGGTTACCCAGAAATAATAAACACTATTAGCAAGTTGAGAAGAGCAGAAAGTTGGAAGAACAAAGTGACTTGGGTAGTAGCTGGTAAATCAGTAGCAAACAATGATATGAAGATTTGCTATAGAGGTGAATGAAGCTGAGTTAGGGATAGGGGAATATAGGAAGGATTTGATAGTTACAATATCAGAAGTCACAAGGATGAATAGTTTAAATGAGTGAGTGGAAAAGGTGGGTAATAACAGGAATAGGCTTTCATAATTCAGGATCTTGAAAGTTATACTATTCTAGATGGTAAAATGTAAAGTTTGATTATGTTGTATGTAACTTAAGAGAGTGGAAGAGGGCTTTGAACTCACAGGTCTGAAAAATTGTGTGGCCAAGATGTTAGAAGGCTGTCAAAATGAATACTTAAGATCATGAGATGTTGACAAGGTATGAGGAAGGATTGGAGTCTGAATCACAGAATTTGAGAGTTGGAAGGGACCTCAGCAATCATCTGTTTTAAGTATATGTGCAAAAGAAATCCCTGCTACAACAGCTGGTCTCTGTTTAAAGAATACCCTCTTAACTCCCATCCCTAGGATTGGGAATCACTTAGCTTTCCTGGTAGCCCATTGCACTATGGGATAATTCTTATTGGTGTTAGATCTTCCTAACTCCAAATCTAAAGTTAATTCTGGGCAACTTCCACCCCCTTTTCGTGATTCTGCCCTCTGGGATCAAAGTGAAAATGTCAAATTTCCCCTCCCCATGACTTTTCAAATGCTTAAAAACTGTTATCATATTTCTCTGAGTCTTCTGTAAGCTAAATATGCCTATTTCCTTCAACCAATCCTCATGTAGCATGGTAGCATATTTTGGGTGCTCATTAATTTATCAACTACCTTTTTAAACTGGAGTCCAGAAGAGAGTATAGAGCCCTGAATGAGGTCAGATAAGGTCAGAGTTCTAAGGACTTTATCACCTCCTGCCTGGAAACTACCTCTCAATGCAGTCTAAAATGGCATTGGCTTCTTTGGCTGTCACATCACACTGCTGATGCATAATGAGTTTGCAGTCTACCACAACCCCCACATCTCTTTCAAACTGCTAGCTACCCACACTTCTATCCCTCAATTTTATGATGATTTTTTAAATCAAAGTGTAAGACATTACACTTCTCCCTGTTGAATTTTGTGTTATCAGATTGAGCCCAAACTAACCTGTCAGCATCTTTTGGGATCCTGGCTCTATCTTCCTTTCCTGCTGCAGCTTTATGGGAATACTATCTCTGCATTTATCTAATATGGTTAAAAAAAGAAAATCTCATCTCCAGGGTATTCCACTTGAGGCTTAGTACATGAACACTGAAACATTAAAAACTACTCTTTGAATCCACATCTAAATGTATCATCTAATTCACTTCTCTCCATATTCTTTATAAAAGTAGCTTGAGATGCTGTATTGAATGCTTATGAATTCTATCTTTAGGATTCCCCTCAATCACAGTGTAGTCACTCTGTTAAAAAAAAGAAAGAAAAAAAAGGAAATATGGTTTATCTGACACGACCTATTCTTAATGAAGCTGTGTTGGCTCTTTATAATCCCCACTTCCCTTTCTAGGTGCTCATCAGCCACCCCTTTAATAACCCACTGTAGAATTTTTCCAGGAGCTGAAGTCAAACTCGCCCTTCTGAGGGGTGCCCTCTGCTCTCCCCGCTTTTGGGGAACACGGACATTTGCTCTTTTCTCATTTTCCATATTTCAGATGTCACATCTGCCAGTTCTTTCAGGACTCTTAAAATAGTTTTCTGAACCAAGTAATTTGAATTCATCGAAGGTAAATGGATACTTTCTTTTCTTGGTATCAACTTCCTGTTAGCCTTTCTGCTGTTACAATGTTACTCTCCTTGTGAGAGAAAACAAGCAAAGTAAGGGTAAAGCAGCTGTACTTCTGTGTTGTCAGTTGTCATTGCCCTGCTCCCTCTTCTCCCCACTCCCCCAAGCAGAGACCTATCCCTCCAATGGTTCTTTTCTTCCCCATAGGAGAAAAAAAGAATGAGGTGGCTAGGTAGTGCAGTGAATAGAGCATTGGCCCTGAAGTCAGGAGGACCTGAGTTCAAATCCAGCCCTAGACACTTAAACACTAGCCATGTGACCTTGGACAAGTCACTTACCCATATTTCCCTGCTTCCCCCCCCCCAAAAAGCAAAAAAGAAAAAAAAAAGGGAGGGTGGGGTCCTCATGGCGCTCACCTTTCCCTGGAAGCCTTCACTCGTTCTAAGTTTTATCATGCCTCACTTTATAGAACAATGCCACATTTTTTTACCCTCTGCTAATTATCCTTTCATCTTCTGTACATTTCTTTTTTAATCTTACTCTGTTGGATGGTAAATTCCTATGTATTTCTATCAATTTCTTCCTACTTTTTCCTCCTGTCAAAATTAGGTGGAAGCCAGATGTCATTGAGAAAGTTGGAAAAGTTATCTAGAGGTTGGTTGATCACATACCAAGTGATCAGAAAAAGGTGACATAAACATTGCAATCCCTTCTGAAAGTGGAAGAGTAACCTTAAGACCAGCAACAGAGAGGAAAGAGTTTTCAAGTGGATTGCCTTCTTAAATTCTTACTATTCCAAATATCCAACCCTAAAAATGGGTTAGGAACTCAAGTACTTAGTGAACCCAACATCTTTCAGTATTACTACCTGCATTATTAAATGCCTATTGGTCATTTCCACTTGGGTTTCCCTGCCTATGACTGACACTAAAGAATTCAGATCAACATGACTAGAACCCAGCTTCCTTTTCCCACCTTCTTGTTTTGAACTGAAACCTGGCTTTCCCCTCAGGTCACTCCTCTTTCTATTTTCTCCACCTCACAGGGCCAGGAGGAAGAATAGTAAGAATTTAAGATGGCAATTTACTTAAAAACATCAAACTCATTAATTTTTCAGTATAGGGAAAAGAGGTAAGGCTGCTGAAGTACATATCTGGGACCTTGTAGGCCTGCAATGGTTTAAAGAGTCATCATGTGACAGAAAGGGGATGTTTTGGACCCATACACACTTGACTCTGGGCCCACTTACACCTCTTTCCACACTACATATGCATATAAACACACATCCCCACACACACATTTCCCCACTCTTGTGATAGTACGTGCAGCCCAAAACAGTGCCATTCATATATATCACATTTGATCAGGGTATTACATCACTGTCTCCAGAATGTTCAAATTACTCCTTGTGGAAAGGTTCTGAGACAGCCACAATGTCACTGACTTACTGCCCTGCTTCATGGCACCTACCTCTGTGAAGACACTTAAGATCTTTAAATCAGTTTGTGCTAAGGCAAACCCAGGCTTCTGGAGATCCACGGAATTGATGGCTTCCACAGTCACCACGCTGTTGTCTCTATTTGATCAGTTTAACTTTCTTTAAGCACTTACTAGGCACTGGGAATACAAAGACAAAATGTACAAGCTAGACCCTCAAGCCATTTACGTTCCTTTGAGAGTGTAGTAAGAGAGACACAATCTACATAGGGAAGTAAGTACAAAATGATTTAATGAGGCAGAGCACTACCAGACTAGCAGGACCAGAAGCAGCTTCCTACAGAATATGCTGCCTGAACTGGGCCTTGAAAGAAGCAAGGAATTCTGGGGGAAGTAGGACAGCCTGTACAGAAGTTCAGAGACAGAAGGTGAAACCTTAAATTTGGGAAACAGCCAACAGGTCAGTTCAGTTGGAAGGAGATAGAAAGGAAAGTAACCTGAAATAATTGTGGGATTATAGCTAGGAGCCAGATTGTGGAGAGCTTTAAAACTCAGGCTGAGGGGTTTATATTTTACTCTTCAGTGGAGGGACCCACTGAAGATTCTTCATCTGGAAAGTGACATGGTCAGACCTATTCTTAAGAAGGTTAATTTGGTAACTGAAAAAAATGGATTGGAGAGAGAAGAAAATGGAAGCAACAAGAGCAGTTAGGAAGCTGTTGTGGTGATCCAGGGAAGATCTGATGAGATTTGACCTAACATGGTGGTTGAAGAGAAGATGGATACTAAAGATGGTATGGATGTTGAAACAACAAGACTTAGCAACTGGTTAGATAAGGAGATTAAGGGAGAAAGAATAGTGTAACTATTCTTCTTGTGTAACTAGAAGCATGGTGGTATGTGAAATAGAAATAAGGACATTTGGAAGAGGGGTAGTGTTAGGATAAGAGTAGGATGAGATAATGGGTTCTATTTTTGCTTGTTGAGTTTGAGACATCCAGATAGACATGCCCTATGTTCAATTGGTGATTGAGATCTCAAGATCAGGGCTGAATATTAAATTGAGGGTGGTGTGAGAAGAGAGGTATCTATATGGAGGTGAAAATTGGCTTCATGGAAGTTAATGATTGCTGAGGGAAAAAGATAAGAGGAGAAGAGACACCCACACAAAAGTGGCAGAAAAGATCCAGGAAGTTAGTGCATGAAAATACCAAAGAGATGGTCTTGAAGTGGCAAGGTCTATGTGGCTGCTCTTCTTTCTGGTCTAGTGTGTAACTGGCATGAGAGAAAAAGTAACCAGTCTTGGAAAGAATAGCCAGTAATGCAATGTCTTCTGGAGGAAGCCGGTTTTCCGTGTGTGTTGAAAGACAGAAGTAGTGTGAAATGAGATCTAGGATAAAAGGAAGTCCACCTATAAAATAGAGTTGGGGGTGGGAGGCTCCACAAGGCAGAATGAAGTAGCTGATGATTTGGATTGTAGAGGAATTGCTCCAAAATGGATAATGATGAGAGTAAAGAGAAAGTTGACAAGATGAAAGGATTTTCATTCAAGTCATTGAATCACCAACATGAGGGAGCACAAGGCAAAAACAGCTTCCTCAATCCAGCTAAAAAACAGTTAATTGGGTGCCCACCCAACCACCCATCCCCACCCATCCCCACCCAACCACCCAACCATCCCTACCCAACCATCCAGGATGAATGTGGTGTCAGCTTGAAGGTAATGGCTTGTCACTCCAAATACTGGGAGCAGGGTAGGAAGCATCAGGTGGAAAAAGTAGGGAGTTATGTCCTGCTAGTTGAGTCAGGAAATAACTAAATGTTCATGTCTCCTTGACTGGACTGAACTCATATTCCATGCCAGTTTCACAGTCTAACCCCCAGGATTGTGAGAGATGAGGCATTTCAAAAGGTAGCCTGCATGTGGAGCATCTCTGTATTACACATCTCTGAGTCCTAGGAAGGGAAAGATCTCTAGGATATTTTCCACTGTTATATGGGATGGTTCTGAGACTTCAACAGCAGAGGATGATGACAGTGGTGATTGGGTCTCTTCTGACTGACCTGAACTCACACTGAGTGCTAACTTTACAGCTTCCTTATCTCAACCACTATCACCATAGAAATTACTCTCAACACCCTCACTCAAATGCCAAAAGATCAGGGTCATAGCCACACCTACTTGAGCATTTCCCACCATCATTAAAGTGTCCTAACTAATCTTTAATAGCCACAGGCAACTAAAGGCAGCTGCAAGTTCTTTTCAGCTCAGGCACTCAGAATCTAGCAGAACATGTTGGCCTGTGTAGAGGAAGGCTGTATCGAGCTATATTAGTCTGGTCACAAGACTTTTCCTCCAGTTTTCTACCTCTGCTAATGGTGCCCCCTGGCCGTTGGCAGTCTTGCAGCTCAGCGGTTAAGGTGACATGTGCCCAGAACTCCAGACAGTTGAAGTAGCAAATAATCTCTCAAAAAAACTTATAGAGTTCAAGGTCAGATTCAACTCAGGAGACTGGTAGTAATGAGTTGAAAAGAAGTCATTCAGCCCCAACCCAGAAGAATATGACCATCCCATCAATAACTCTGCCCTCAGCCAATCCCATTCCTTCTCTGAAGGTTTCCTTCACATTCCCCTTGATAGAAAAATGTTATGGCAAGAGCATCAGAGTCAAACGATCTTAGTTTAAATCCTAGCTCTGAAGTTTGCTAGCATTGTGACCATGAGCAAGTCACTTACCTTCACTGACCCTTAGTTTCCTCATCTGTAAAATGAGGGTGATAACTACATAACCTACCTCACAGGCATATTTTGAGGCTCAAATGAAATAATTTGTGTAAAGAGCTTTGTAAATCTTAAAGCACTGCCTATGTGACTTTGGGCAAATCACTTAATTTCTGACCTCCCATTTCCTCTCCTGCAAAAGAGTGTTAGACCAGATGATGGCTAAGGTCTCTGTCAGCTCTAACTCTGCCCCTGGGGGTGCTTTCCTATGCCTTCTGTAGAATGCACCTCCCTGTTCAAGTCGTCTCCCTTTGTCTACTCTTCCTTCAGAGCAGAACTCACTTTAGAGAGCTCTAGATTTCTCATTCTCCAGTGAAATTCCACTTCTTTGTGACAAGCTAGGAATTATGACAGAACAATACAGGCAAGAAAGATCCTGAAGATTAATATCATTAAACAGCTTCTTGATCAAGGGTTCTTAATCTTTTTTTTTTCATAGAGTCTTCTCATAATGATGTTTTTAAATGCATAAAATGAAATAGAGAATTCAAAAGAAAACCAATTGTGTTGAAATACAGTTATCAAAACTTTTTTTAAGTTCATGGACCCCAGGTTAAGAACCTTTATATCAACACCAGAATTAGTTGGGTAGCCACAAACTCTTTTTGGAAAAAATTACAGATGTCTTGAATAGGTCTTAATTAACTGGGAAGGAATAGAGTCAAGGGACATGGCAACCTTACCTTAGCTCTGATCCATTTTCATGGTTCCCTGCAGACTTACTAGCTTCCTACTTAAGATCAACAAAAAAACCACTGCCATATAGATCAGAAAAAAAATTCCCTCCTTCCTCCCAACTCAAGCCAGGGCCCAGAAGGCACTGCTCAGGTCAGGGGAGTCACCAGGAGCCTGACCAGCCATATACAACTATTCAAAGCCCCTTTGCCCAGAGTTCTAGTGATTTTCACATGTGTTCTCTTTGCAAAGAGGAACTATGTTTCCAACACTGGAAATTCCATCTCCTGTTGAAACTCTGACATGACTTAGTGTTCTTTATGGGTTATTGTGGGCAAAAAAGTAGTCATCATCATCATTGTTCCTGGTGACCAAACCTCTGGTGCTAAGCCTTTTTGATCTGATAGCTTGGTCCTTGGAGATGAACATAGTAAGTAAAGTACTTTTATGTAGTGCTTTAAGATTTGCTTGTCATAGGGCCCAAACTGATTGAAGATTCATTTGATGGTCTACCAGTTCAGGATATTTTGCCCACAGAACAAGTAGAATCATAGGATATTTCATTTGGAAGAGGTTTCAGAGGTCATTTAATCCGACAAATAAAATTAATAAGTAAGTATCCACTCTAACATTCCTGGTGATCATCTCACCTTTGGTTAAGGACCTCCAGTAAGAAAAGGGGAATCCACTATCTCCCCAGGCCGCACATCCCACTTTTGGATAGCTCTTACTGCAAAGAAGTGCCTTTCTGCATCTTTGACCAATTATTCTTAATTCTTCCTCCTAAGGCTAAAAATAAAGCAAATATAATTCCTTTTCCAAAGAACAGCTCTGAATACAGTTATGAATGATATTCCTACTCCTCCCCACCCTCACTCCCACAATCTCTTCTCCAGATTAAATATCACCACTTCCTTCAAATTATTGTCATTGAGTTATCACTTTGCAATCCCTTCACCAACCTGATTGCCCTCCTCTGAACACATTAACATATCAATGTCCTTCCTAAAATGTGGTACTTAGAACTGAACATAATATTCAGGATGTGGTATGACCACTATCACCTCTCTTCATTCTGAACACTGCCTCTGAGTGATGTCTAAAGTCACGTACAATTTGGGGGCTTCCACTTCGTATTGTTGACTCATATTAAGCCACTAAAACCCCTAGGTCATTTTCAAAAAAACTGCTTCCCCCATACTGTACTGGTAAAGTTGGTTTTTTTTTTAACCTAAGTGTAAAATCCTGCATTTAATCTTGTTAAATGTCAATTTATTAGATTTTGCACAGTATTCCAGCCTGTCAAGATATTTTTTTTAATCTTGATTTTGTCATCCAACCTATTGCTAACCTTCCAAGCTTTGTGTCCTTTGCATATTTGATAGGGATGTCTTTTATGCCTTTGTCTAAATCATTGATAAAAATGTTAGATAGCACAGGACTGAGCATAGCTCTCAAGGACACTCCTCTTCAGACTTCCTTCCAAGATGATAATTGGCCCATTAATGACAACATTTTTTGGTCCGACTTCCAAATCCACCTAATTATACCATCATATCACTTTACCTTATCCATAAGAAAAACAGGAAAGAATCTGTTAAATGCTTTGCCAAAATATATGTAAGTCATATCTACAATATTCCCTTGATACATCATTCTAGAAACCTGTCAAAAAGAAAATGAAGTTAGTCTGACTTGACCTGTTCCTGATGAAACTATAATAACTTTTTGCGATCACTGCTTCCTTTTCTAGAAATTTACTATCCACCCTTTTAAAAATAGATTCTGAAATTTTTCAGGGAATTAAAATCAAGTTCATTGACCTGTAGTTTGTAGATTCCACTCTGTTCCCTTCTTTGAAAATAAGAACATTTACCCTTCTCTAGCCTTGGAGCTCCACCCATTCTTCACAATCTTGGAAAACTTACTGAAGGTTGTTCAATGCTCACTTCTACCAAGTCTTTCATTGGAATCTAGTTCTGGACCAGATGACATGAATTTATTTAGAGGAGCTTGGTGCACTCTTTTTATTTCCTTACTTACCTTGAATATCAACTCCCTATTGCCAATTTTTTTCTGTCTCTTCCATTCTCTTTGACATAAAAAATAAAAACAAGAAAAATTAGAATTGCCCAATCTTGCCTTCTCTTCATGTCCTGACCAGTTCTGTCTAATCTTCAGTTATCCTTGTCCCATCCATCCTGGGTTGTAGTTTCTTCTTTTACTACAATTGAATTGAGTGGGACAGGATCTGTCCTTTCACTGGTATATGGAATATCCAATGAGAAAACAACCTTTACCAATGCAGGTGAGTACCTTCCCAGCAACTTAAAATCTTGGAGAGTTTCCTGGGCACTGTGAAACTGTGACTTGTCCAGGGTCACAAAGCCAACATATATGAAGTCTTCCTAACTCCAAGATGTGCTCTCGATATACTTTGCCACACTGCTTCTCCTTTCCCCAACATAGCTTAAAAACAAACACACAAAATAACTCTTCTTTTTGTTTTCCTTGGCATTCCTTATCAACCTCAATTCATTCTTCTTCAATCCCAGGGAAATTTAGGACTAGAAGGCATTTTAGAAGTCTTCTGATCTACGCTTGTCATTTTACAGCAGAGGAAACTCAGGGTAATTAGGTAATTTCCCCAAAGTCACACTGGCTCTGGAGTCAGAGGACCAGAGTTCAAATCTCACCTCTAAAGCTTACTACCTTTGTGATCTTGGATAAGTCATACCTCCTTGGGTCTCAGATTTCTTGTCTATAAAATGAGGAGATTGAATTAGATGATTTCTGAGGTCCCTTCTTCCTCTCTCAGCAACTTAAGTCATTCTTACATTGGGTAGCAGCTCCTCCAGGACTCTCCAATGGCATGAGATAGGAGGACCCTAAAATACCAGAAGGAGAGGTAAGGGGGGAATATAATGTTGATGCTTCATTCCAGCTGGACTTAGAGTCAGGAAAACTTAGATGTAAATGGGCAGGTTGCTCTATGTTCATGAACCTCAGTTTCCTCATGTATAAAATGCAACTGATGCCTGCAGTACCTTCATTGCAGGGTTGTTGTAGGGGTTATTAGAAGAGATAATGTATGTAATCTTTGTACCATATAAATGTCAGGTTTCATTATTGTTAACCCTTCCCAAGACAAGGGTTATAATTCAGTTCTCTCAATATTTCACACACAGAGTATTAATATTCATTTAATATACCTCTCGTAACAAGCATAGCACATCAGTCAAGTCCTATTACACATTATTTTCCACAAGATTTGAGAGAAAATAAAAAGCACACATAACTTGAATAGCAATCTGGTAAGCAGTGTGCTCACAACTCCACAAAGAATGGGAGGCCTTTGGATTGATTGTTCCTGTGTAGTCAGTCTTCTGTTGAACCAAGAATGTGGTCTGGAATCGAGTACTCTCTCACCATCAAGGCTGTGGGGTGAAACGGAAAGAACTCCAGCAGTGGTACCCAGAGCTGGCTCACCTTAGCTTGTGACCCAGCTTTGCGTGACCTTGAACAAACCTCTGTCTCTGTGGGCCTCGGATTCTGTAAAATTTGGATGTCTGTAAAATAGGGATCCTCATACTTTCACCACTTACCTCCGAGGTTGTGAGGATCAAATGGGAAAAGATTTGTAAAGTGTTTTGTAGCAGTAAAGCACTGTATAAACGTCAGTCGTCGTTGTTGCTGAATTACCACAAGGGGGCATGAGCGTCACCTAGTAATGAATTGTAGTCAGCAGGACCAGAATGTGTGAAATGAGTATAGGTATTGCCAAATGCCACCTCCCCTAGAGTCTTGTGTTACTGATATAAAGAGTATGAAAGGATGTCTGGGGCTGGCTGCTGTCCCCCTACCCCTAGCTCAGAAATACCTCAGCACAGTTTGCCAAGGCATCATTTCCTACAGACATTCATAAGTCAAACACCAACATGATGAGCTCCATCTGAACTCTGACTTGACTCGTTAGGAATTTTGTCTTATTATGACATAATGCTAAAGTCAGATTCCCATATTGACATAACGGGAGAAGACAGAGTAATTGCCTGTTCTCTCTGTATTGAATTTGGTACATCCCAGTATATCTTCAGGCCTCAGGAACTTGTATCTGTGTTGCTTTGATGAGAATTCTTAGGTGGAATATTTTTAGGGGGAGATGGAAGGGGAGGGATTCAAAAGATAATCACTGCTTGATATCAAAGCCAAACCAGAAAGAATTCAGCTGCAGTTTGGCATCTCCCATGCCCCCACTTCCTTGCTATGTATAATGAAACAGCACATCAGTAAAGGAAAGGAAAAGGAGGAAGTGCCTACTATGCGGGAGGCACTAGGCTAAACACTCTGAAAATATTGTCTCTTGATCTGCAGAACTCTGTGAGGTTGGTACTATTATTATAATCATTTTATAGTTGAGGAAACTGAGGTAGACAAGATTAAGTGGCTTGCCCAGGGTCACACAGCTAGTAGTGTCTGAGACCAGATTTGAACTTGGGTTTTCCTGACTCCAAGCCCAGAACTCTATCCACTGAGCTATGTAGCTGCCAATAAAGTCCTATTATATGTTGTTTTCAACAAGATTGTTTAAAAAAAAAAAACAACTGTTACTTGAATTGTAATGACGTAGTAGAAAAAAATAAGAGGTTTAGGTTCCTAATTAATATTTACTAGTTCAGTGACCATAGGCAAGCCACTAACCCTTCCTAAGCCTCAATTTCCCCTTCTATAAAATGGCAATATTAATACCTACAACAGAGAGTTTGCAGAAAGTAGTTTGTGTGTGAATGCTATATAAATGTGAATTATTATCAATAGAAGTTACAAAACATTAATATTCAACAATGTGGAGAATCAGAAAACTGTCCTCAAAGCCAGCAAAACTTGGGTGCAGGTCACTCCTCTGGCACACGTTGACCCACTGATTCTGGGCAAGCCACTTAATTTGTACCAGAGATAGTTCTCTGAGATTATGAACTGCAGAGAAGGTGTCATTCCAACGGTATGATGGACTTTCATACTCAAAAGGCAACAGCAAGATTCAGTCTACTACACCCTTGTCTCATGTAGTTTTTCATTTATGATTTCTTGAAATAGAGCTCTGGAAAACCAGGCTTTGATAAAGCCATCAGGATTCAAAGGGAGCAGTTAACCACCCCTTAAACCCAAATTACCAGCTCTCATTGATTGGCCAATAATAAGTCCCAGCCCAAGTCTCACTTAGTCACAAGGTCACCCACTACATCTGGGGCCATCTCCAGTTGTCCTGATCAGTGTCTTGCCACTAGATTCAGGTGATTCTGGAGGAAAGAGTGAAGCTGATGATTGTATAGTCCTGCCTCACTTAAATCCAGATATGACACATACACATATAAATTTAATACAGAGTAGGGTGTGATGGGTCAAAGGATAGAGTCTGAGAAAGTGTTCTAAGAAAACCTGAGAGAGAGAGACGAAGACTGAGAACATTTTTAGCCAGGAGGAATTAGGAAAAGCTTCTTGGAGGCCCTTCTGTGCCTTTTCTTCACATGGCATTCACATCTATGTCTACTTTAAATCTTCCATAAAGAATCTACTCTGAATGAATGAATGAAGCATTTATTAAGTGCTAAATGTTTGCATAGGAACAGCTAGGTATTACAATGCACACAATACGAAGACTTGTCTTTTTGAGTTCAAATCTGGGCTCAGACACATACTAGCTGTGTGACCCTGGACAAGTCACTTAACCATGTTTGCCTCTGTTTCCTCATCTGTAAAATGAACTAGAGAAGAAAATGGCAAACCTCTCTAGTATCTTTGCCCCAAAAACCCAATTAGGATCATGAAGAGTAAGATATGACCAAAACAACTGAACAACATATGCATAGAGGCCTCTGTTTCTTTGAATGTTTTCTAGCTATACTGTTGCAACTTTTAGGCTGTCCATCAGTCTCACTGGCCCACCTTTTTCATTTGATTTCAACTTAATAAGCATTTAGTAAGCAGTTCTTATGTACAACACACTGCACAACCTATCTCCCAGGTTTTGAAAACCAAATGAGATGTTCAGTGTTGAAAATACAAATATAAAAATGAAATAGCCCTTGCCCTCAAATTGCTTGCATTCTACTGGAAGAATATAATACATGGCCAGATAAGTAAGTGTAATGGGAGAAGACATTCTGCATTGGTCTACCATATAGGTGGGAGCAGCAGAAGCAGATCCTTGGCATTGCCTGCATGGGTATCTTCACCTTGGGTGATCTGGGCATGAACCCAGACCTTATTGCAAAGCAATTTGATCAAGGGAAGAGCATTAATAACTCTTTGTTGAATCAGTGAAGGCATTTTGAAGCCAATGAAACCCGAACTTAACCTTGAAGGAAAGTAACTATTCTGAGAAACATAAATTAGGAGGTAGTGTATTACAGGAGAGCAGATAGGATGCAAATGCATGGAGGTAGGAGATGGAATATCAACTTCAGGAAACAACTGGTTCTACACCTTGGCTGCCAAATAGATTTCATGAGGGGAATGATGTGAGGTAAGTCTGAAGAGGTAAGTAGTATACAAACGGTGGAGGACAATAGACCTGAGGATGAAGAAGTCACATTTTATCCTAAGGATACCTAGAGACAACTGAAGGCTTTTTGCCTAAGAAAGTGGTGCCTTGACCAGTATCTTAGGAAGATTCTTTTGGAAGCTATGTGTAGAAAGTAAGTTTCTTGAGGACATGAACTATTTTTTGTTTGTCTTTTTATCCCCAGCAACAAACATGGTGCTTTGCACACTGTGACTATTTAATAAATGTGTGATGGATTGTATTGAGTAGATTGGTAAAGGGAAAGACTGGAAGCATGGGTATCAATTAGGAAAGCATCACAATAGTCCAGCTGAGAGGTAGCAAGGGCCTGCACTAGGGTGTTGGTCACATGCGTAGAGAAAAAAGGATGGATGTAAGAGATGTTATTAATAGAACTGATGGGATTTGACAGCTGATTTGCAGGAAACAAGAAGAGTCACGTATAACTAGGAGGTCACCTCAGAGGCCACATAGTTCAACATATACATGAAAGAATTGCAGATGGTGATATGACAAAGTAGACTAAAAAGTAGTCATATCAGTAGGTAGAGAAGCAGGAGAGGAGAAGAAAGTATCTATGAGGAGAGAGACAACAATGATGGAATGGGATCAAGGGCAAAAGACATATTTAGAGGACATACCCTTGACAAAAAGAGCCACCTCGTCCTCTAAGACTGGAGAAAAGGAGAGTACAGATAAAGATATATAAGGGCTTTTTAAAATGGAAAAGAGGTGAGAGTTCATGGTAGACAAATGAAACACATAGAGCTTGGCAAATAGAAAGTATTTAATAAATGCTCTTTCATTCATAAATGGTCTCTAATTTCTCAGTAGAGAAGGAGACAAGGTCATCTGCTGAGAAAAACAGCACCATGAACCAGAGAAGATACTTGGAGCAATCACTGTAGGAAGCATTAGAGAGGGTCAATCAGGAAAGAATTCTCTTTCAGCAGCAAAGTCCCAGTCGAGGTTAAACAACACGAATTTGTAGTTGACTCAGTGTGTAACTTCCTCCTGCGGATTAGAAAAGGTTAGTGGGGGTCATCCTGGGTTGAGGATTGACAGGGAATGAATGATGGTAGGACAAGAGGGCAAGGATTTCCATTGGGAAGATGCTGTATAGTTAAAATGATCAGCTATACAGTAAAGACTGAGGAGAGGAAAGTGAGACCAAAGCAGAAGTGAAGGGTTGGGAGAACAGAGAAGAACTGAAGGACCAGAAGTTGTGGTGAGAAGGAAGAACAGAGTTAGAAGTGAGGCATAGGGAGAGATGGATATTTAGAAGTTGTGACCAGAGAGAAATTCAAGAGGCTGAGGCCATAGAGTTAGCACAGTAATGCTTAATGATGAGATATCAATTTTGATCACCCCTGTGGTTTGATTGAGGTGGAGTGAAGATGTGGATCATGGGAGTCAAGGAGGTTGATAAACAGGGAGGAGAGGGTGTTCTTAAGAACACAAATGTGTATTTTGAAGTCCCTGAGTATGAGGGTAGGCAATGGGGTTGAGGGAAAGATTAAGTGCCAAGTATTGGCAGTAGGGAGGGAGGGGGGAGTCTGTTAAATGATTGCAACATGGATCTGTATTGGAGGATATAGGCAGATGTAGGGAGGATATAGGTAGATGTAGTGAACTTCCAGGGAGGAGAAATTGTAGAATGATGGAGGCAGCAGAAGGATCTGAATGTGGCAGTGGAGGCCCAGTGTGTCAGGGAGCATGAAAGAACCTGCACCAGAAGGATGACCAGGAGTTCAATGTTTTCTAGGTCAAACTCAATTTCTATGAAAAGCAGAATTTGGGAAGAGTATGAGATGAATGAATCTAGAATAGAAGAGATTGCTACCAACTGAAGGATAGAATGGGAGGACAGAGGAGAATATGGATTGTAGAGGGGTAGGAGCAAAGTAGATAAAGATGAGTGTGTAGGGAAAGGTAATAGAGGCAAAGGATTTTTGCACCAGATCAAAGCTCTGTGAAGAGATAGAGAAGGAGTTTGCCAGTCATAACATAGATAAAGAGACACTAGATTGGAACCTTCATGGTCCTGTGATGACTGAGTAGGGCATTAGTGCAGAAGTGGTGTCATAAAATTCACTCTAGACATTGGGGAAGACCTCAGATGAGGGGGAAGTGGGATGCAGCAGGATTGAATGGCCATCCAGTTCAATATATACTGAGGATTTGGGTCCTATAAAACAGGTGCTTGAATCTCAGAATCCTTGGATGCACAAATCTTTTAGTGCCTTTGCTACTCTGTGGCTCAAGATCTCTGGTGGTTTATTTAGGATGTCCTGTGGATAATTCAAAACACTCTAATGGTTATCACGTTTAAAATCACTATCACAAACCCCACCAGTGTGTTTACTTTTACTAAACCAATTAAGCTAACCAGCAATGATATATTTATTTAAATTAGCAAAACATAGCAATATAAATGAGGAAAAAAAGTGTCAACATCCACATAGACCCTAGTTGAGTCATATATATCCTAAGTGATATATTTTACACTTTTAATGCATGCCATTGTTGGTAGTATATAGTGCTGTATATTTACCCACACAATGTGATTTTCAAGTGCCACTGGGATCATCTGCAGTTTCAAATCTTCTGAAATCATGGTGTTCCATGATACACGACTATTTAGTGTCACTGAAAGAATATTGTCAGCAAACATCGAAAGTTGAATCATTGAAAGTTCTAGGTAGTTTACCAAATGTGATTCAACCTAGTCTTCTTATTCAACTCCAGGCCCATTTCTTTAACTATCTGCACTGTCTGTCCAAGATATATGTTCTAAATGAACTAGCTAACCCAAGAGACTGCCTGTCCAACCTCTGGTTATAGTCCAGATGCATTCTTCGTCTATTTCGTTTTTCCTGTATGGGCTACTAGACTAATCTCTTTTGGGTGGTTATGGATCTCATTGAGAAGGCTCTGTAGCATCACAATGTCACCTGCCAAAATGAATACCTGGAGATCATCACCACCTACAATAAATTTCTCTATTAGACTATACAGGGAATACTCGATGGCATTTCTGAATACTTTTGGCTAACATACGTTCCTGTTTTATGCCTCCTTCAATATTAGTCCTTGGAGGATCAGTGACCAGAGTTGTTTCTGTAATCGCATCCTTTAGGGAGTCCTGGATAATCTTGCAATTATTCATAGAAGAAAATTTTAAGGCTGTATTTTCTTCTGTTGAGTCAATGGAAGGGCTCATAAATATCAAAAGAGACAGAATGGCACAGTAGCTAGAGAGACAGATTCAGGGCCAGAAAGACTCATGTTCAAATTCTACCACTGACATATTGGTTGAGTGACCCTGGGCAAGTGACAACTTCTCAGGGTACTAGGGAACTCTCTAAGACTATAAGTTACAGAAAAGCTACCAAAATTGGTAGGGAATATTTGATCATCAAGTAGCACCCTCCACCAGTGAAATCACAGAGCCTCCCCTCTCCCTGTCCCTAATTCACAAATAATAACCAAGACAGGATTCTCTCCACTTCTCAAACAGTTGTGTGATTGTGAAAATACAGAAAATTGTCTGTGAAAATCTGCCTATTTCCTCCTTGTGTTTTATCAAGGATTTTTTCAATATATGTATAGATAATTCTCACAAATATTTATTTTTAATAAGTAAAATAGGTATGTGGATTGATGTTCTCTTGAGCACCTTAAAAAAAACCATACTTTTTTGGTAGTAACTTTCCATTCTTTTAGACTCTTCCCTTCCTTGAGATATCTTGAAAATAGATCTCTAGGTGCCTTCATTTGTGTAACCTCTGGGGTAGACTTCTTTATGAGAAAGTAGATGAAAGCATTATCACCCCAGCTTCTACACAGATTCTGTGAAATTTTGTTGAGTAGATTCTCCTAAATGGGTTTTGGGGATACAGACTGACAATTGGTGATTAAAAGGAATTTTCTAACCCTAAGTCAGACAGTTGGCTAGAGCTAGGAGCTTTTAAATCAGCACCTGGGGGGAAAAAAGAAAGGAAAAGAAAAAAAACCAGTCAAAAGAATAGATAATATCAACCTGGGGATGTTCTGCTTTGTTTTTTGTTCGTTGCCTGACTAGTTATGGTAGCTCATGACCTTCAGCTATGCACTACTTAGCCATTATTTGCCAAGTCTATACTTATTAACTGTCCCTTCCCACCTAGCACAGGGTAGCAGAAAGCATCAGATGGCCCTGAAGAGACTGAACATTGATTCATAAAACATTTATTAAGTGCCTGATACATGTCAAGTATTGGATTAAGCATTGGGGATACAATGACAACAGCCAGCATGGCAGTAGAGAGGTGGGTGATCACAACACCAGTAGAAAAATCTTATCCAGCAGAGATAATATAGGAGAGAACAGCACAGTGATTTCACCAGAGGACAGGGGTAGCTCTATTTCATTGGAGGTGTGAGTGGCCTAGTCTGACACTTGTATGGAAAGATTGGAGCATTTTGATATTGGAGCCACCATGAAGCCCATTGAACCTATCAGTAGGGGACTCTGTGACAGTGAATCTTACTTTTCTATCCACAGATTGGAATTCTTGGCTTTGAAGTGGGTTGTTACTGATACGTCCAGATATTTGTGTATATTGAGCTCAATTCCAAATTTGAGTTTACAATGATTCACTGATATATTCTGATTAGCTAAATTGGATACTACCATACAGCCAGGGGTACAAGCCAATTATGAACTCAACATCCTGTAACAGCTGGAAGAGATCAATGTGGATACAGAGGTCCTTTCCCAAAAACCCTAAGTCCAGGTACATAGTGGTAGCCATGGAATGATATCCATGGTGATGTGAGAGTGCTGGGCTGCTTGCACAAGAATGTGCCTTGACGGAAATACACGTGACATTAGACCAATCCTCTTTGCTTCTTTTGCCCCTGTATGTGTATCAAGTATTCTCTGCTGCCTCACTCTCCCAGAACTAGGTCTACTCTATCTGCCCCTCTAGGATCTAAGGTATCCTGAGGATTTTAGGAATATCTCTTCCCTAATGCCATTGGCTCATGCCCCTACAAGATGTGTTCTTCCTGCTCCAGTGAGGAAGACCTAGTACCATTTCACCACTTAACATAAATTAGCTCCTACAAAGGGATATTTATTTTGAAGATACAGCAATAATAAAAATATAAGCATTTCCCCTCCACACCTCAGGGGGCACACTCAGCACCATTTATACATAGCATTGGTCCCACCAAGTTCGAGTCTAGATATGGCATGACTAAGAGGATGAGTTTTCATCTCTGCTGCTGCTGGCCTGGGTCCTGAAGGGTCACTCTTTGTTCCTCAGGGTTTGATGGGCCAGCTAGAAACCCTGGACCCTGGAATGCCAGGGATGATCTCTTGACCTTTCCCAGCTCACAGGACCAGAGGGTCCAAACTCTTTACCTAGAATGGAAAAAAGAAACAAAGTTGAGAATCAGTGTCTGTTTCTTGAGGCTACATGGCCTTGACAGAGAACAGGTCTCTTCCCTTATAGCATTGTCTCCCATCAGATGCCACGAACAAAGGAGTCAAAGCGCCAGAGTGAAAACGAAGAGAAGATGTCCAAAGACTTGAGGCCAAATTTGACTCAGGATCTTTTGATGATGAACCCAGTCATAGCCAACAAAACAACAACAACAACAACAACAACAAGAGCCTGGAGTCAGGAAGACCTGAGTTCAAATCTAGCCTCAGACATTTACCAACTGGGATGACCCTGGGCAAATCACTTAATCCTGTTTGCCTCAGTTTCCTCATCTGTAAAATGAGCTGGAGGAGGAAATGGGAAACCGCCTCAGTATCTTTGCCAATAAACCCCAAATGGGGTTACAGAGAGTTAGAAATGACCAAAACAACTGAATGACAAAAAAAAAAAGTGTGTTAGTAGGCCATAACCAGTTGCAGAATGTACCCAAGTGTTCCACAATAACTAAGGCATTTCCATTCCACATCATCAACAGACTCTCCTGGAGAATTTGCATAAGCCAACCTCCCTGGTATACTTTGCACATGAGACAGTCCTAGATCTTGGCTATCACAGAAAGTACAATCATATCATTAACACTGCTAATCATGCACACTGCTAAATAGGCTGGAGGTCCTGCAGCCTAAGCAGAAGGTTGAATGGAGTTTCATTTTTAATGCCCTAAAATGATACCATATACTCTGTGCCTACTAAGAACCTATGCCCATGCCTATGGCTCTACACTTTGGAATCTCAGAATATGGGTGATACATGGAGACTCGTAGATAATATACCATTTGACTGAAAAGTTAGTTGAAGGAGGCCTACCCCAAAGCTACATCCTCAGCTCAGAAAAGCTAGGGGATGAGCAATGAATCACCAAGCGTTTACTAAGTCCTATGTGACTGGTGCTTTGCTAAACTCTGGAGATACAAATAAAGTAAAAAGTACAGACCTTGCTCCCAAGAAACTCAGCTTCTAATTGGGGAGACAACATGCAAACAGTTATCTACATGCAAGATATACGCAGTATAAATGGGAGGTAATCCCAAAAAGGAGGACCTACTACTAGTGAAGGAGACTAAGAAAGGCATCTTTCAGAAAGTGGGATTTGAGTTGAATCTTGGAGGAAGACAAGAAAGCCAGAAGTCAGAGGGGAGGAGGGAGAGCATTCCAGACATGGGGAACAGTCAGTGAAAAGACAGGGAGTCAGTATTGGAGGGTTATGTGCAGGGAACGGTAAGAAGACCAGGGAAGCTGGATTGTAGAATACATGGAGAGGAGTAAAGTATAAGTAGACTAAAAATGTAAGGCAGGAGGGGGAGGTGGGAAGGTCACAGGTTACGAAAAACTTTAAAAGCCAAACGAAGAATTTATATTTGCTCCTGGAGGTGATATAGAGTCATTGGAGTTTATTGAGTGGGGGTATGTCAAAATCAGAATTGAACAGGAAGGAGTAAGGACAGGCTTCACAAGGGTGCTATTATAATTGAGCCCTGGGAATGTTGGCCTGGATCAATATGGTTTTACCATGCAGCTGAGACCTTTTGAGGACCTTGAGGTCCTTAAGGCCAAGTAAGAACAGTTGCAAATCAAGGTGGCCCACTCCCTACCAACACTCCCCAGGAAATGAAGCATGCCCCCTTAACTGTTGACTCCCTGGCACAAAGCCCCATTTGCCCTGTACTAGTTCTGTCTTCAAAAGGGAAGTCAAAGGAATTTTGAATGGAAGTGATAATGAAGCCAAAAAAGGAAGAGTGCTCAGTGCACAGAACAGGTTTGCTGAAACAAATCAGCCAAACCAGAGGCAACATCCACCAGTGGAAAGTTAAAAACAAGCAGAACAGAAAGCAAAGGCGTGCAAGACTGTTCCCAAAACAGATATAAGGACATTCAGAAGACAAGTGTTAAACCAGATACAAAATTTAAGGCTTTGAGGAAAATTAAAAACAGCAAAAAAGTACATTTTGACACATAAAGTCAATGGAACATTGGTGTTCTGAGCACTCATCTACTGGGATGATCTGACATATAAGCGGAGAAGTCAATGCCAAGTATTATCCTCAAGGACACAGCACTCCGGTCTGGGGACAGGGGGAGGGGTGCAGGGGCAGGTCGGAGGTCAGGAAAAGCCTCCTGAAGGACTGAGCTGCTCAATGAAGCTGTGAAGGAAGGTGGGGAATCTACAAAGCAGAGGTGAGGAGGGAGGGTCAATCAGAAGATCTGAGTTCAAGTCCTGACTCTGCTAGTTATTACTATGTGATCTTACACAGTAAGAAGCACTTAGGTTTTCAACTGAAACTTCCATTATGTGTTTTATGACACTGAAATGTCTTCAATCAGTTACTTGTAATCCCAGTCATCAGTCGTAAGATTTTTAGTTGCTTTTTAAAATTTTTTTACAAACTAACTTGATATAAGAAATGAGTTACTTTCAATATTATATCTCTTTTAAATAAATATGTAATTTGATTTTATTATGGAGTTAACTTTTTTTTTTTTTTGAGAAGCAATGAGGGTTAAATGAATCCCCAGGGTCACATAGCATTGAAGTGTCTGGGGCTAGATTTGAACTTAGCTCCTTCGGACTCCAGAACTTATCTTATATCCACTTTGCCACCTAGCTGTCCCCTAGAATTAACTTTAAAAATAAAATTTTATTCACTTTAAAATAGATTGTTTTTTTCCTTGATCTATAGTATATACTAAAAGTATAAAATAATGGGGCAGCTAGGTGGCACAGTGAATAGACCACCGGCCCTGGAGTCAGGAGGGCCTGAGTTCAAATCCAACCTCAGACACTTAACACTTACTAGCCATGTGACCTTGGGCAAATCACTTAACCCCAATTGCCCTGCCTTCCCCCTTCCAAAAAAAATAAAATAAAATAAAATAAAATAATCAGTTGTGTAATCTATGACACAAGGAAAGACTCTCTCTTCTGTAGGAGTCTTTTTGAACCTCCGTTTCCTCATCTGTAGAATGAAGATGATCTCTAGGGTCCATTCCAACACTAAATCCCATGATTCCATGATCTTACATTTAACTAGAAAGTCAGGTGAGAACTGCACTGATGGTCCCAGAAGAGCTGGGTTACTGTCCTAGCAATGCTACTGACATGTAAGGTAACTTAGGATAAGTTACTTTCCACCTCTATAACTCATTTTCCTCAGTTGTAAAATTGTGGAGCTGCCATTCAGTTCTTAACCTGGAATCCATTAATTCTTAAATATACATACATACATACATGCACATATGATGGATGGATAACTAGGTAGGTAGATACAGATAGATCACTTTCAATATAATTGGTTTTCTTTGTAATGCTATACATTTTATTTAAAACAAATTCTTCTTAGATGGGGCCAATAGGCTCCCCTAGACTGCCCAAGGGGTCCATGATACACAAAAAGGCAAAGAAGCTCAGGACCAGATGATGTCCAAGGTGACTTCCGGATCCAGAGGCTGTAAATATTCTGCCAGTCTAGACTTCCTCCAGCTTCCCTTTCTCTGGAAGGCACAAGATGGCGCTAGCATGCTGTGATTGGCGAGGTCCCCAGTCTAGGAGGAGGATGGATTTTGGATCATACAGGTGAATAAAGAAATCTTGAGGGTGGCAATGCTTTCTTTTGCCAAGGAAGCGTGTCAGGTGGGAGATCTCGTTTTCCAGCAAAATAAGACAAATAAAGCACATGAACAAACAAAAAACTCTGCAGCCCCAGAATGGTCTTGGAAGCTTGCAGAATGACAAGAACAAAGGGAATTGGAGAGCTGCAGGCAACACAAAACGGCAAGGAAGGGGTTTTGAAGAGTAAACAAATTGAACCAGGAAGTCAGACTTCTATGCTGGGCTCTTGTGAGCCCTGGCGAGAAAAGGGCCAGCCAAAGCGGGCTGCCTGTGGAGGCCAGACACCGGTCTTCAGTAGACTCTACTTAAATCACAGCAGAAGAAGGACAAAAGCTTTTTTAAAAATAATACCTTGAACTTGATAATCATGACATTTTCTGTTCTAGAAATGAAACTGTTTGCCTCAGGGTGTTGTGAGCTATTTCCCTATCTCTGGAGGGACATAGAGCAGAGGCCGGAAGACCATTTGTCAAGGATACTGAGAAGGCTTCTTGCTCTAGTCAGGGTTTGGACTAGTTCATTTCTGAGGTTCCTCCCAACGTGGAGATTATTTGACTCTTTAGAAAATTTTGCCTGGTTTACAGAGTCCATCATAACACCCCTAGGTTCTTGTTATTTGTCTTTTGTTCTCAAAGAGGACCGTGACATCAGGAAAGTGATGTCAGAAATTGGATTTAAGCGATGGAGGCCTGTGCAAGGTCACCAGCCTCACTCTCTCCTCCAGAACCACCTGGGTTCAGTGGCAACATATAGATCAGAACGACTGGAGATTCCCTCCCCATCCCACCCCACCTACCAAGGTTGTAATAATTATAGGAAAATAAGCAAGGATATAGCACAGAATCTAGGAATGTTTGTTTCTGGTGGATACAAATGATAATCAGTACCAGACATAGTTAAGATAAAAGTATGGACCAATTATTAGCCTGAAGAATTCTGCTGGATTCTACTGAAGGTCTGATTGTAGTCTCTCATAGGCTTCGCTATGTGTTTGAAAGGATGTAGTTGTCCCTGTTAAGGAAGACTTTTAGCTATTACATCCCAGCAGGTGGTAGTAGACTGCATTAGCTGATCCTCAAGTGGTTAAATAGTTGAAAATCAGCAGATAGTCTCAAAGAGAATTTGGTGAGCAGGACCTCACTGGAGATGCCCAGCAGGGAATGAAACAGAAAGCCTAGCAGGGAGAGACATATCCAGCAGAGATGCCCCTTCTCTTTCCACTATACTAGGATGCCTTAATTTGACCAGAATATGGAGAATTTTGAAATAGCACTCAGAAGCAATAAACAACATTTTAAAAGCTAATTTAAAGCAGAAGGAAACATGAACCTGAACATGTCACTAAATCTCTCTAGGCCTCAGTTTCCCCGGACAGTTACAATGTTTTGCCATGGAGGCAGCTTTGGTGAAATGGAAAAAACCATAGATAGGGAGGCAGAAGACCTACACTTGAAAGCTGGCTTTGCCTTTTACTAACCATAAAACTGTGGTAAGTTGTTTTATTCTTTCTGGGCATCAATGATCTCATCTGTAAAATGGGAGGATAATAATATCTATACTATCTACTTCCTATGACTGGTGATACTTGGTAATGAATGTTAACAACAATATAAGTGCCAGCCATTATTGTTATTGTTATGAATATTATTTTTACATGTAAAATTTAATACTTTTAGTCAGAGAGTTAGGGAAAGCACCTATTTCAGAAGATCTTTATAAAACACTTATAATAACAATAACTCACATCTTTGTTTTGCCATATTGTTACAAACTGATTTCATATCCGCTATATCTCGTTTCTTCCTCACCACAACTATGTGAGATAGCCAGAGCTGGCTGATCTTATTATTCCCATTTAAAGCAAGGAGACTGGCCTATATAGACATTAGGGCCCTTTCCTGTTCTGGAAATCTATTTCTGTAAGACCACATCACTTTCTCCAATGCAAAACCATCAGCTTAAGGTGATCTAAGCTAGAGCAAACAAGCTGGCCAAGGTGTTTGCTAGTTCCAGACAGAGAACACCTTGTTCCAAAGCAATTGGGAACCTGATTTGGTTCCACCAACTAATCATGTCTAAACGGCTCAAGTTAAGTCACCAGCATCAGAAAATGACCTCATGGAATCCAAGAGCTCAAGAAACAAGTTTAAATTTGCAGGAAAAAGGAGCAAAGCCCAATTAGGAAAAGAAAAATCCAATTTGGACTCAGGCCTGGCAACTGCCCAGCCCTGAAGTGAGTTCATCTGCAAAAAACGAAGAACCAGCTGTGGTTCAAACCTTTGTTTACTGAAAAGACATTCAATGTTTCTTTTTAATGTATTTTATTAATGCCTTTTTTCTTTATATTACAGCCATTTCACATATACCTACATATCACCGAACCCTCTCTTTGACAAAGAAAAGCAATCACTCAGGACAATATCATTTAATACTGTGAATGTAACACACATTCAGAAGTGGAAGAGACCATAGAGATCATCTAGTCCAGCCCCTTCACTTTACAGATGAGGAAACTGAGGCCCAAAGACATTAAGTGGCTTGCCCAGTATGACTCAGGGGCAGGACACAAATCTAGGTCATCAGGATCTAAGTCCTTCATTCTTTGCACTTCGACATTCTGCTGCAATCAAATTGGACATAGTTCCCTTCCAACAGTCCAGTTTGGGGGGGTGGCAGGAATTCCTAAGGGAGATCAGATCCTGATCCTTTCCTATCTCAAAGCATAAGATCCTTCACCATTGAAGTTTCCAGGGGCACTCTGATACTGTGTTGGATCCTGGAAATATGGAGACAAACATGAAACAGACCCTTCTTTCTAGGAGTTTGCATTCTACTGGGGTGATATCGTACATAAACAGAGAAAGAATGCATCTACTGGAGACAAGATAGAAAAAAAATCCTCAAGTAGAAATTGGCACTTGAATTGTGCTTTGAAGGAAGCTTGGGATCCTATGAAATGGAAGTGAAGAGGGAATACATTCTAGACATAGGGACCCACTTGTGCAAATGCACAGAGTCAGGGGGTGGAATATTATACATAGGGAGCCTTATTGTAGAGTGCTTTAAATTTAAATTTCAGGCTATGGATTTTGTATTTTATTCTAGAATCAACATCCATTGAATATTTTTGAAGACCTAAAGGTTTATTGTGTCTTTAATAATTTTATTGGCAGTCTTTGTTTTTATTTTACCTTCCTTTCTGAGCATATCCGACCTCCTACCAGCAAACCATCTCTTATAATAAAGAACAAATAGAAGAAAATCAGCTCAGCAAAATAAATCAACCCCAGGCAAGTCCGATGGTATATTCCATACTCTACACCTATATACTGCCACTTCTGCAAAGAAGGGAAGGAGTATGTTTTCTCATCTCTTCTTGAGGACCTATCTTTTTTTTTTTGGAGGGGGGAGGATGAGGCAATTGGGTAAGTGACTTACCCAAGGTCACACGGCTAGTAAGCGTTAAGTGTCTGAGGCCAGATTTGAACTCAGGTCCTCCTGATTCCAAGACCAGTGCTCTGTTCACTGTGCCACCTAGCAGCCCTCAAGGACCAATCTTACCACATTTTTCATGTGAAATGACGTAGCGAGCACCTGAGGATCTTCTAAAAGAATGCATCTTTCCATCTCTTAAGTATTCTACTACATCCAGGCCATCTCCAGTCATTCTGATCTATATCTTGCCATTGAACCCAGATGGCTCTGGAGGAGAAAGTGAGGCTGGTGACCTTATACAGCCCTCCCTCACTCAAATCCAATTCACTTGCCAGTCATGGCATCATCTTCCTGACATCATGGTCCTCTTCCAGAATGAAGGACAAACAACATAGCTAACAATAAAGCAGAGATGGAAAAGTATGATAATTAAAGGAACTTTATCAAACATTTTCCCAACCCCTCTCTAGTATTGTCACAGAGTCTTGCTTACCCCCTACCTAGAACTCTGAATTCCTTTGTAACTTGGACTCCGCAATCAGCAAGATGAGTCACATTTTGATTTCTCCAAAGCATCCTAAAGGTAGCAGGTAGGGCACATTCATATCACACCAATTCCAGGTTTGGATTTGCTTATTTTTAATTAAATATCATGTTTGTCAATACCTTCCCCAGTCTGGTCCTTTCTAGGCACCGCAAATCAAGACAAATTGTTGGGCCCTAAACATATTTGATTGACCAAAATTTGTAAATAGCCACTAACCCAGAGCGAACAATAATTTCAGCCAGAAAAGAAGGGTAAAGAAGACTGGGTCCATGTGTTTTATTCCCTGGGTCCTCCTTCGAGAAGCAAAAGTCAATAAAAGCCATTTTCAGACTGTTAAATATTTAAGACTCATTTGTGTGAATACTATATTATTAAAAAAGGAAATAAGAGGATTGAAAATGTGGCTCCATTCCTTGTCCCCAAGCTGCCAAGTACTGTTGAGAGAGTGGCCAAAATACAAGCTACCTACCACCTTTATCCTCTTTGTCATATGGCCTCATTCAGACAACGTCTCTGGTTTTTGTTCTTATTTAGAAGCTCACACAAGACAGCAATTCAATTATCCTTGAGGCATTTTCAAAAACAAAAACAAAACTAGAAAGGGACTTAGAGAGAATGGTCTGTTTTCCTTCATTCACAGATATTTCCCAAAAGGGAATGATCACAATACATAGCAGACAGTGTAGCCTGCTGTCCATTACAGGTCTTGGAAAAGTGATGTGATCAATATTTGAATTCTGGGAGAAATGAGGACAAAGATAGAGTCTACAAGCACCATAGTTAACTCGAAAATCTGTATTATGGTAGTAGAACAAGGACCTAGAGAATCATCTCAAGTCCCTCAAATGGTATCTCCTTGATTTTGGAGAGATTAATCTTTATTTTGAAGATTTATTTCATGGTTTGGGATAAACATCACATTTACTATGCTAATTACTTTAGGTTTAGAATAGTATTAAGATTAACTTATATTCACTAAATACAACTGACTGATAAATAGAGTTGGTGGCCCAAATGGGCTGAGTGGCAATAAAGAAACCAAACAGATTTTTTTTTTACACTTTTAAATACATCTTGTTGATGGCTTTTGTCTTTACATCCAAGTCATCTCATACCTTCCTCCAGAGTGAAGTTTGCTTTGTCATGAGGAAATACAATTAAATAAAAGCATCACAGATCATACCTGTATCTCACAAAATGTATGATATTCTGTCCTGGTAACCTCCCACATCACTACTCTCAGGAGGGAGGTACGTAGCATTACCTGTTCTCTGGGACTGTCATTGGTTTGTTAGTTACTCGGCTAATTTTACGTAATTGCAATCATTGTGCATAGCTTTCTCTTGGTTTTTGATTCTCTTGGTTCTTGGCTCTTGTTTCTTGGTTCTATTGGTTCTGACTGATGTCCACATGTTTCTCTGAATTCCTCATAGTAATCATTTTAATGCACAATAATATTCCATTCGCCTATCATACTTTTTTCAGTCATTCCCAAAATCAGTGGGCACCCATTTTGTTTCTAGTGCCGTGTCACAAAAAATACTGCTAAGAATGCTTTGTCATATATCAGATCTTTGTTTTGGGGGTCTGTGTCCAGTGGTGGGAATGCTAGATTAAAGAGTACGGACAGTTTTATCATTTTTCTTGCATAATTCCAAACTGATAACCAAAATTATTGGATCACTTCATACCTTGACCATAAGTATATTACAGTTTTAGTCTTCCCACAGTGCCTTCAGTATTGATTATTCCCATCTTTTGCCATCTTTACCAGTTTGTATGGTATGCAGTGAGACCTCAGAGCTGTTTAAATTTGCATTTCTCTTAAACTTAGTCATTTAGAACATGTTTCTCATATGATCACTTATGATTTGAAATTCTTTCTCATTTTCATAAATGGTCTTCACACCCTTTTATCCTCTACATGAACAAGTGATCCAGAACTTAGCACAGTGTCTAACACATAGTAAATACTTAATAATGTTGATTGATTCCACTCGACCCCCATCTCCTCCAGCAAATCGCTTCATCATCCCCACCTTCTCACTAATCTTCAATTGCTTCCTCTCTATTGGTTGCTTCCCTACTAATTACAAATATGCCCATGTCTCTCCCGTCCTGAAAAAAACCCTCACTTAAGTTTTTGGTCTCTTGTTCCTCTTGTGGCTAAGTTTCTTGAGAAGGCTGTTGAAAATAGGTACCTCCACTTGCTTTTCTCTCACTCTTTTCTTTATTCTCTGCAGTCTGGCTTCCAGTACTCATAATGCAACTGAAATTGCTCTGTCTAAAGTTACTAATCTTCTCTTTATTGCCAAATCTAATGGTCTTTTCTCAATCCTCATCCTTCTTGACTTCTCTCCAGCCTTTGATACTGTTGAGCACCCTCTTCTCAATACATATTCTCTTCATCAGCTCCCATGGAATTCAATTATCTACTCTGTTGGTGATTCTCAAATCTCAAATTCTCAAATCTACCTACCCAGTTTTAACCTCTCTTCTGACCTCCAGCTTCATATCTCTGACTACCTGTTGGACATATTGAGTTGGATTCCTATAAACACGTTAAACTCAACATGTCCAAATTTGAGCTCATTATCTTCTCTCCTATCTCCCCTCTCCCCCAAACCATCTACTCTTCCTAAATTTCCTGTTATTGACAAGGGCAGCAGCATCCTCCCAGTCACCCAGGCTTCCAATCCAGATGTCATCCTCAGCTCTTCATTCTTTCACCACTCCTCTCCAAATCCAATCTGTTGCCAAGTTCTGCCAATTCTACCATCATCACATCTCTTGTATGTGCTTCCTTACCTCTTCTGATTCTACCATCTCAGTCCTTCCAATATACCAGTGCAACAACTCTCAGACTCTCTGCACTTCTTTGGAATTTCTCTGACTTCAACACCATCTCTCCCCCCTCCCCCAACCTTCCCCCATCTCCATCCTTTCCTTTTACCTTCCTTTTGGGCTTTTTCTTCCCCTAATAGATTACAAACTCCTGGAGGGCAGGGACAATCTTTCTCTTTTTGTATTTCTATCTTCAACTTTATTTTGTCTATTGAGTAATGTAAATGAAACGGAAAAGTAGGTTGGGGCCAGGTTATGATGGGCACATATTTGTAAAGACTTTATATTTTCCAAAAAAAAAAGTTTATATTTGATCCTAGGGGGTAATGGGGAGCCACTGAAGTTTACTGAGTAAGGAATTAGAAGCTGTCAAACTGAAAGTTTGGTTAAAAGAGGCAGACAGGCTAGGTGATAAATAATTCACATTGCTTTGTTTCCTTAAAGCTAGCAGACACATGTACATGGAACCAAAACTTAAATTTTTACTGTCTGATAAAAGAATGAGAAGCCTTCAATATGTTTTAGAACAATCCCAACTCAGCATGTCTGTCTCACTCAAATTTATGATCTCCATATAGTACCATAGTATGGGAAAGTAATTTTCTTAATTGAATAGGTTGTAAATGCAATGAGATAAGAGAGTTGGCAAAGTGTCAATTGAAATTACAACCCAGGATATATGTGTTTAATTTACCATTAACATGACATAACATAGTATATGTCCATAAAATATTAAGATAAGAAAAGTCCTATTTATTAAGGTAGTATCTGGCCAAGGTGCCTTGTCCTTGGTAGATTAACAGAAGAATCCTCAAGTCAACCTTGTAGTGCTGGCACAGGAAAGGGCATTTTGAGTTCACTCAGAGAGCAAGGCATGTCTCTAATGCCAAAAAATTGCAAAGCATTATGGTAGATTAAGCTCAGAATGGGCCACAGTACCTCTTCTGATTGACCAAACCAGGTTTTAAGCTTTTCTCAGGTCTTGGGGAGGGATCTACAGATATTAAAGTCTTCTTGCCCTATTAAAAAAAGCATTAATTTGACAGCTATTGGAGAATGGAATTGAAAAAGAAAGCATGGCACTAAGAGCAGAAGACCTAGATTCCAGTCCTGATCCAAATGCTGATTAGGTATAGGACCTTAGGCTTCAAATTTTTCTTCTATATTCAAGAGCCTAGCTGATAGTGGGTGCTTAATATGTTTTATTGATTGACTGAACCTTGGCTCAAAGCTTCTGTCCTATTCATATGCTATAACTTACACAGCCACTTTTCAATTGTTGTGTCGATTTCCAATTTTTTGCCACTTCAAAAAGAGCTGCATAAATATTTTAGTATATATGGGTCCTTTTTCTCTCTTTTTAAAATCTCTTTGGAGTCTAGATTTAATATTGGCATGACTGGGAAAAAGAAGATGCACAGTATAAAACCTTTGGGGGCTTAGTTCAAATTACTGTCCAGAATGGCTGCACCATTGGACCATTGGCTTATTTGTTATCCAACTGCTTTTATCTTTAATCTCTCTTCATATTCTTGCCACTCTCTTTAGTTTAAAAATTCATCTATACATGTTTATCCCTCTCTTGGTCATACCCCTCCAGGTGTTTCCAAGGAGCTCAGGATACTAAAAATGAATGCCCACTGGTGAGTGGAAATCATCCAACATTTCTTTTTACTACCTCTGGAGAGTTTTTTCTCTGGCCTTGGGGTTGGAGGAAGGGTGTGATAAACTCATAAACCCACCAGTATATCCTAAGGGATTGTGTGAAGCAGAAACCGAGAAGTCACAAGACTAGCTGGTAGTGAAAGAAAGGCAACATACCAATGAACCACTGAAGGAGAGAGAAGGCTGCAGAACCAGGGAGAAGAAAGCTTTATAGGGTGGCTATTACAAGAGGGTCAAAAGTCCAGGATTCAGTTGGGTGTGATCAAATGACACTCAAGAATCTGCATTTAAAAATAATAGCTAATTTTTTGTCTCCAATTCATCTATAGCTCCTTAAAAAAAAAACCTCTTCTTCTGTGTTTATTTTATGTTTATTTATTTCTTGAGTTTCTAATTTTTAAATGTATATTCAATTCATTGGTCCTCTCTTTTTTTTATTTTGTTGATGTTTACTTTGGAGGTTATGATTCCCCCCCACCAAGGACTGCTTTAGTTGCATCTCAGAAACTTTGCTATGTTGCTTCATCATTACTATTTTTTGGTGTAATTACTGGTTGTTTCTATGACACGTTCTTTGGTCTACTCATTATTTAGGATTTTGCTTTTAAGTCTCCATTTGGTTCTGGGTCTTTTCTTTATGGTCCCTGAACTAATTATTGTTTTTATTGTGTTATGGTCAATAAAATATTTATTTGATTTTTTAAAAATAGCTAGCATTTATATAGTGATTTAAGCTTGCAGATCACTTAAAAATATTATCTCATTTTATCCTCATAATAAATCTGGGAAGTAGGTAATTATTATTCCTATTTTACAGATAAGGAAACTGAGGCAAAAAGAGATTAAATAATGTACATAGGGTCACATAACTGGTAAGTATCTGAGGCTGGATTTGAACTCAGGCCTTCCTCACCTTGAGTCTAGCATTCTATACCTGTTCTATTTACATGTATTGTTGGAAAAGGTTAAAATTTCTCTGCCTAGAGCCACTGATTTCTATTTCCTTATTCCCTTTCCCCTCTTAAGAGAAAGCAGTGACCTGGTGTCTTTCCTAGTACTAACTGGTTTACCCAGTTTCTTAAATATTTACCTTTCTCTTACGACGGCAAGTATATTTTAAAAAAAAATTTACTCATTAGAATTACTTATCTATATGTATTATTATGAATGCAGTTGAAAAGAGATAGAGGAAAGTGTCCCAGGAGGAAGGGATGTTGTGGATAGAGAAATGACAAGTCATACATCATCAACTGTCTGCCAAATATCTCCTGGATACTCCATAGGTATCCAAATCAGCTCATCCAAAATGTAACTCAGCATTTCCCTCCCCACTCCCAACTTCCCTCGTCCAATATTCTCTGCATCTTTTGAGGTCCCCACCATGGGCCTAGTTACCCAAGCTCACAACCTGTTTTTTCCTCTCAACCCCAATCTATCAGTTACTTAGTCTTTTATACTTCTTGTTTCCATGTTCTTCTTTCATTTACATAGCTACTACCTAAGTTTATGTCCTTGGAGCAGCAACCACACTGGCACACCCAGAATGGCTGCTAGCTCAGGTTCTTAGATCCGCTTTACTAGGAAAGATAGGTGTTTAAGATGTCAACAAGCTTTTCTAATTACATTCACTAGTTCAGGGGAAAAGTCAATACCCTGAACTTCAGAGAAAATACAAACAGAGAAATAAAGACCCACAGACAGGGCTCTACATGAATCAAAGCAATATTGTTATACACTCTACATACATCCCTGGATCAAGAGAGCCCTTATGTCTGAGCAGTCAGGGAGCTCTGAACATAGGACCACTCAGAATCTCAACCAGGGAATCACAAGATCCTTCTCATAAGCAAGCCCCCAAAGCAAAGTACCAAGTCAGAGCATATATATGCTTCTCAGAGCCAGAAGGCATCACAATCTTCCTAACTCAGTGCTTAATTAGAAATTAGCAAAAGACGTGAAAGTCTTTATACAAGCAAACCTCCCCTAAGTAAGCTTCCCTTAATGGGCTCCACATGAGGCCTATTAATGGGCAGGGAAGATCTTATGTGCCATTAACATTACAGTTCCCATTACCACTTTCCTGGACAATAACAAGAGCATAGTGTTTTTTACATAGTATATGCATTTAATTCGAGATTACATATGTGTTTGTTCAATTAAATTGGTGGGTGGGGGAGAGGTGTGGTAAAGAAAACTGTTTCCATGTGTTTTATTCCCTGGGTTTCCCTTTCAGGAAATGTAGGTCAATAAAATCTATTAGCAGACTCTTAAAAATGTAGGCTTCATATTCAAAGGTGTTGTATTATGAAAAAAAAAGAAAGTGACTTATAAAGGAAACATCATCAAATACTTATTGACCATCTACTATCTGCAAGGAATTGTGGCAATTCCTAGTTTTTCTTGATGATTCAGTAAGTCTGGTCAGAATGAGAAGCCCTGGTTTTTTTTGCCAGTCTGTAACCCAATAGGGCAGTGAGCTGTATTGAAATAACTGGGCTTTCTATTCTCTCCTACAAGATATATATCCTGAGAGACAGCAGGCTAGATAATACATTGTCAATGGCTACTTGATATCTATTGGAAGACACAAATAAGATTAGACATATTTATAGATTATCGATTCCAAGTTTTCCACTCCTCCCTCCATCCAGTGCTAAGCAAACCTAAAGTACGGGAAATATGTGTTTACTAATAATCTAGAAATTCTCCCTAGTGCTTTCAAAATATGATGCTGTCCACAAATCCTTACCTTACACAGGTAGAAAGACCCACCAGGATACCTGTCCCCAACTTCCTTTCTTCAGATCCCATCCAAATAGGGAAAGAGAAACGATTACTCACACTCCTAGGATGAGTTGAGACTCACCAGCTTCAATCCCTCAGGTCAGATCGAGAGTTCACTGCCTTACCATCTGACATCAGCCTGGCCTCCCTACCCTTCAGACCCCCCCCAAGCACCATCATCTGGCCTGATAATGCACCCTAAGGGTCTCTGCGCCTTGCCAGCCCACCCCTGCTGCATACTTACGCCTCTCTGGGTTTTTCCATCTACCCTAAGACAAGTAAGTACTCTTCTATGTGTGGTATTTCCCAATTAAGGGATAAGCTCCTTGAAAGCAGAAATTGTCCTTCTTGTTTTAATGGTATCCTCAGCACTTAGCAGAATGTTTGGCGCATAGCAAGTGCTTTGTAAATATTTTTTTTCATTCATTCAACAATCTGTTATATGAAGAGAGATGCACTTACATTTATACAACTGTTTCTTCTATAAGTGACCTAGTCCTTAGGTCACTGGTTACTTTTTTATTTTGTGATGACAGCTGTGGACTGGGTGTAACACTGTGTCAGAACCATGAGACACTTAGGGCACTGAAATAGGAGCAACAGTCCAGAGGAGCTCATGGACCACCTCCCTTAGATCTACAGAAAGATGGCAGATTAATTACTGAGCAAAGATTTTTATTGTAGCAAAGAACTGGAAACAAAATGAGAGCCCTTCAGTTGGGGAATAGCTAAACAATTATGATATTTGAATGTAATGTAACATTGCTGAACTACAAACAACAACATATGTTATGAAAAACCTGGAAAGCCTTATATGGACTGATATAGAATAAACTGAGCAGCTCTAGAATGATTTACACCATAGACACAATAATGTAAAACAGAACATCTGTGAAAGTTCGGAACTATGATCAGTGTAATAACCAGTCATGACTCCAGCAGACAGATGATGAAGCCTCCTTTCCCATGACTGGGCAGAGCAGGGATGGACTAGAGATAAAGAATGAAGAATACATTTTAAGACATAGCGAATGTGCTCATTTGTTTTGCTTCATTATACGCACTCATTCTAAGGGAAGATTTGTGAGGTATGGAGAGGCAATTGTAGAATAATAGTGATGCAAAAAATATATATCAATTAAATCTGAATGCATACACAAGGGAGAAAAAAGTTCAGATGTAAAGCTAAAACAAACATGATGGTTTTGTTACTACCACACTAAATTTAATGTAAACTTTAAAAAAAAAACACAACTATATATAAAGTTCAGTTTTATAGACAGTTCTCTTTTCTGTTCTGTGTATATTGAAATATTCATATTTGTAGATGTTAGTTAAGTTCAAAAGGAAAATAAAGAAAAACATATTATTCAGCAAGGGGATTCCCTGAAGTAAGCATCATGCATTGCTCTCCTTGAGTCAAATATCTACCTACCTAGTTCTTCTCTGATGAATACATGCCTCCCACAAGGATGCAGTATTCCAACTAATTGCTAGAGGGCACTCAGCCCAAAAACACCTAACAAATTCCCCTCTCCCCCAACCTTCCTCTTCCCCACCCCCATCAGGGCCACTGAAGTACGTGGCTTCAAGCAGCTTTCATAATTTAAGTCAGAGAATGATCTGGAATATTTCTAAAAATATATAAGATATATTCAATCTATGGTCTATCCATGACTCTAAAACCCCTTTCCCAAATCTGTAATCTCTTCTCTCAATCAAGGAACACACACACACACACACACACACACACACACACACACACACATTCCCAAGACACATGTGAAGTATTCTCTATCTCTGTATTGTGAGGGTCACATTATTTGCGGATCATAGAGAAAACAGAAGAAAACAGTTTTAAGTACCTCCAACCATCTTTAAAAAACAACTTCTCTGTCTTACCGGAATCCCAGATGAACAATTCTACACCACTTGCATTTGCAGGTCAAAGACAGAATTAAGGGAAGAGGTAGCAAGTCTGGGCCTCCAGCTCTGGGTCACTGACTCTAAGCAAGGGAAAACAGTGGAAGCATGATTAGAGAAAACTGACCAACACCACCCCCACCCTCCCTCCATCCTCCTCCCCCTCTACTCCTCTAACACCTTCATGTCATCTTACTGAACTCCAGCCTCCATCTCCAAACTGGCACTCCCACCCTGGGCTTTCAGGCTTCTGATTAGGGATCTGGATTCACCTTAACTTAGCCTCCACCCACCACGCTGCTGTTGCTGTTTGCTTCCAAGCAAACCTCCTTCCTTCTTTTTACATCTAGCTCTGGGAACTAATCAAACCCCCATTAGTATTCCTAGAAAGTATAATTGTGAGGGTCACATTGCAAGTGGTAGTGTCATGTCACAGGGAAGTGTCTGAGGCCCAGGAATTAGTTGGGTCACGTGGAGGTCAGAGCATATTACACTGTCCCCGGCCAGGGGATACTGCGTTGCTCAGGACTCTTTTGCTTGGGGTTACCTGCTGTTCCTGATTGGCATCTCCACACCCTGGGGCCTTCATACCCTTGTCATTGCACTCCCCCTCTCACTATTCTGTTCAGCTGGGCTCTATCACATGTGGTATGCGGATCTGGGGTCTATTTAAGACCTAGAGCTGGGAGGTATCTGGGAGGCCTGCCTTAGTAATATGGCTTTAAGGCTTCCCCATGGAGAGACCTTAATAAGCTTTTCTGTTTGGACCTCAGAGCCGTGACTCTTCTGTCCTAAAAGGTACGCTAGCATCATTGAGTAGAGTGAGTAACCGGTTGCCTCCGCTGGTAAGTTAGGGCACGCTGAGAGAGAACCCTGACATATAATTCCATCCTAAAACTACATGTACTAGCACTATGACATTCCTGGCCACTACATCCCTGTGTAACTACCACTTGTTTTGTGTTTTCCCCTTTTTTAGAATATAAACTCCTTGGATGTAGGGAGTCTTTGTTTTTGTTTTTGTATCACCTATACTTAACATAGTGCCTGGCACAGTTTTCAGTCAAAGAAATCAAAACTATCTATAGTCATATGAAAAAATTTTCTAAATCATTATTGATTAGAGAAATGCAAAGTAAAATGACTCTGAGGTACCACATCACACTTCTCAGGTTGGCTACTGTGAGAAAAAAGGAAAATGGTAAATGTTGGAAGGGATGGGGGAAAACTGGGACACTAATGCATTGTTAGTAGAGTTGTGAATTGATCCAACAATGGGGGGAGATTTGAAACTGTGCCCAAAGGGCTATAAAACCCTTTGATCCAGCAATACCACTGCTAGGTTTGTATCCCAGAGATTTTTTTTTTTAAAAAAACAACTCTTTTTGGTGGCAAAAAAATTGGAAATTGAAGGGATGCCCATCAATTGGGGAATGGCTGAACAAGTTGTGGTACATGATTATAATAGAATATTATTGTGCTATAAGAAATGACAAGCAGGATAATTTCAGAAAAACCTGAAAAGACTTGCATGAACTGATACAAAGTGAAGTGAGCAGTACCAGGAGAACATTGTACGTAGTAACAGCAATATCAAGCAATGAAGAATTGTAAATGACTTAGCTGTTCTCAGCGACACAATGATCCAAGACAATCCCAAAGGACTATGTTGAAAAGTGCTGTCTGCCTGCAGAGAAAGAATTGATGTTGTCTGAATACAGAATGCAGCATATATTTTTCTCTTTTTTTTCTTTTTTTTGTTGGAGTCTTCTTGCACAAAATGACTAATAGGGAAATGTTTTACATGATTGCACATATATAACCTATATCAGATAGCTTATTGTCTCAGGGAGGGGGGAAGGAAGGGAAGGAGGAATAGAATTTGGAAGTCAAAACTTAAAAAAAAAACAAATGATAAAATTTGTCTTTACATGTAATCAAGAAAAAAATATTTTTAAAAAAACATATAGTGCCTGGAATGCAGGAATCGCTCAATAAATATTCCTTCTTTCTTTCTTTCATTTATTCATCCCACCAGCTATTGAGATTTTCTTCCAGGAATGTTTCAATTGCTTCTCTTTTATTAAATATCAATCTTTTTTCATTGATGATTAGGCTCATATTTGCAGGGTATGTTATTTTCTGCTGCATTTTGAACTCCCTTGTTATTCAGAATATATTATTCCATTCCCTTCTGCAGTTTTTGGTGGGTGCAGAGTAGCCTTCTGTTATTCAAATTTCCTTTCCTTTATTTTTCAGAATCTTTCCTCAGTGTTTGCAGAGTTTGTTGGTTATCCTTGGAATTGCTCCTTTTAACCTTTCTTGTCTTGGAGTTTGAAGCACAGATTAGTTTGTGTTTTTTGGTTTGTTTGGTTTTTTTTCCTGGAGGTCATCAAAGGATACTTTGATTGATACTCTGTTATCTTCAAAAGCTCTGGGTAGTTTTCTTATATTAATTCTTGTGTTATGGTGTTCAACTTTTTTGACCTATCATGACCTATCAGGGCCTATGATCCTTAAGATGTCTCTACACATGTTCTCTACAAGATCAATGTATTTTGCTTCTATAGAAGTAATATGTCCTTTTGGCATTGTTGTTTTTTGTTCTTTTCTTCCAGATTGTCCTTTACATTCATGATCTGTTGTTCTTTCTTTTGCTTCTTTAGTGGAACTCACCACTGTGGATTTAATTTCATTGTTTTGCTAATTATTTCTGCTAGGCAAACCACAAATTCTACCCTTCGCTCCTTTCTCTAAAGATTCTGTTTTCTCTCTTGAATCCTTTTGAGACACCCTGTTGTTCATGATCTCCTGGGAATCCATAGGGTTCTGTGCATCATCAGGTACTTATTCAATTTCCTTTGTTTTGCAATATTTCTTTAGAGATATTTGTAATTTTTTAGATGTCTTGATTTCATGGATCTTCCCTTCTAATTTTAGTAGCTTTTTTGTTGATTTGTCTACTTATACTCCAGGTTTTTAACTGAATTTTCTTTCTTCCAAGATCTTTGATATTTTTCATCTTTTCCCCATCATATTCCCTTATTTCTTCCCTTATGACTCCTTAGCCAAATCATTCAGAGGCAACAGGACGCCATTTAGAGTTTTAGGCACATAGCTAAAAGAAATGACGAGTTTCATTAGTTTTTTTTTTTTAATAGGAAGGGCTGATGCTTATTTATTTGTTTGTTTTTTACTTTCACATTAGACATTAGTCTTAGTTGTATAGAAGGGCTGCAACAGTTGGAATGAACAATGGGAAAGAGGAAACAAAACCAAACATGGAAAAGAAAGAGAGCATGTAGTTTGCTTCAGTATGCATTTAAACTCTGTTCTTTCTAGATCTTTCTCTGAATGTAGACATCTCCTTCCATCCTGAGTCTTTTAGAGTTGTCTTATAACCTTGCATTGCTGAGAAGAGACCAGTTTATCAAAACGGTAGTCGCACATACATTGTGTCTGTCATTGTGTACAAATTTCTCCTGGTTCTGCTCTTCTCACTTAGCATCAGTTTGTATAAGCTTCTCCACGTAAATATAAAGTCCATCTGCTTCTCATTTCTTATAGCACAATAGTATTCCATTACATTCATATACCACAACTTGTTTGGCCATTCCCCAATTGATGGGCTTTCCCTTAATTTCCAATTTTTTGCCACCACAAAGAGGGCTACTATAAATATTTTTGAACATATGGGTCTTCCTCCCACTTTCATGATCTCTTTGGGACACAACCCTAGAAGTGGTATTACTGGGTCAAAGGGTATGCAATTTTTTATAGCCCTTTGAGCATAGTTCCAGATTGCTCTCCAGACAACTCCACCAACAATGCATTAGTGTTCCAATTTTTCCACATCCTCTCCAGCATTTGTCATTTTCCTGTTTTGCTGTCTTTGCCAATCTGACTGGTGAGATGTGGTGCCTCAGAGTTGTTTTGATTTGCATTTCTCAAATCAATAGTGATTTAGGGCATTTTTTCATATGCTTATAGATGTCTTTAATTTCTGCCTCTGAAAATTGCTTGTTCATATCCTTCGACCATTTATCAATTGGGGAATGATTTGTATTCTTATAGATTTGACTCAGTTCCCGGTATATTTTAGAAATGACAGCCTCACTATTCTTTTTGAGCTTTCAATCTTTCTGTTTACTGGTTTTGATTTTGTTTCCTCCCCATGCTCCATCTCTTATCCTCTTATCTTTCCTTTCTGGGGCTGTCACTTCTTTCTGACTTAAGTCAACCCCCACATTTTTGCCCTATCCCCACACCAAAAGGGAAGGAGGCATGGACCTGATAGCCTTATCTTGTGCCAAACAATTAAAGCTTTCCACGCCCCTCCCCTAACTATAGTTGTGTCATTTTTCATATGGAAAAAGTCACTGTGTTTGGTTAATTTTTCAAAACTGTTTTTCTTTTAAAATCTTTATAATGGAGAAGGCTCATTGCATACGGAGGAGGGAAGATTGATATATTCAGAAATGAATATATTAAAAGTACATCAATTTTTTTTAAAGTTGGAAAAGAAAAATCTAACCCAGAAACAAAAAACATACATGGCAGAGTCACTTGTTACTCTCCAGACATTCCAACAGAAGGCTGTAAGGCAATGGGCCCAGAACATTATGCTCCAGCAGCAGCTGGGACAGACATGCTCCAGGGAGCTGTCTGAAACCTAGCACCAAGTGAATTGGTAATTCTGGAAGTGGCTAGAGTCAACTGCCCACCTACTGGCCACATGTACCCCTCTTTCTCCTCCTCCCTACCAAGTCTGTTTATCACATATGCAGAGAACTCCCCAAGCCTTCAGGCTTAAATCAAATTGCATATGAAGCTTTGCCCTGGAGAAACTCTACAATCTAGGCTAATGTGTATATTGCAAAATCCTCCCTTTTGAGATAAGCAGCCCACTTGGCCACAACCTTATCTCAGAAATTCTTGTGCACCAACCCCCCCACCCCCACCCCCACCCCAGAAGTCTGTCATAGATTTCAGGGAGTCAGAATTTAGATGAGGAAACATTCTATTTTTGCTAACCTTTAACTGAAATTTAGCATTTCCATTTCCTTCCTTTAAAATATGATTCTGAGAAGGGGTCCGTAGACTTCACCAGACTGCATAAGGTTCCATGACTCACACACACAAAAAGATAATAAAGAGCCTCTGCTCTGCCTCATTAAGAACAAGCCCAAGTTGGGTGATATAGAACAAAGGTGTTAAACTCAAGGCTAAAGACCACATGTGGCCCCCCAAAACTCCTGAGTGTGGCCCAGACTGAATCAGATTAAGATGTGATTGGCAAATGTTTAATAAAATAAAGAAAAATGCAATAAAATAGAGAAAATGTTAATTTATGTTTTTCAAAGTCAATATGCTGCCTACAGGATTCATTTCTATTAGTCTGCTATTACTGAAATAGAAGATTTCTCCCAGGGTTTCAAAGAGATTTGGGCTATGCCTCTACAACCCACAATTTCTAGCCCTTGGTTTTGTTATTTTAACTAGGAAAGGGACATGTAGTTTATGTGAGTTCCTTGTAGTGTGCCCTCACCCCGACTGAAAAGTTTCTAGAAGCTTTCCTTGGACCTATCTGTGATGAATTCACCTGGATGGCAGTAGATTTAACTGCAACCATCTGGTAATGTTCCACTTTAGAGTTATGCCTTCAGTTTTACTACAGGGACACCAGCATTCTTCCTGCGCACCTGCCAGCCCTGCTGCCCTATTTCTGTGCACAACCAAAGAGTAAGGCATCACCAGACTCTCATACCCAGCTCCACAGTCACAGATACTGTCCCTATGCTACCCAAAGTTTATCATTCTTTCAGGATCCTACTTCTTCATCACCCTTAAAACTGAACTTCCCAACTTCTAGTTGGTATGGGGTTCCAGACTTAGTGGCCCCATGAAGTCCATGAAATTTTGAAAACCTTTTTTTGCTTTGTTAAGGACAAATACCTGCGAGCCAATGCCCTTCTGTGGTAGTTGAGATGATTAATAGGTTTCTGCCTCAGTTTAGACCTGAGACCCAGGAGACAAATTTCAGCAGGCCAAAGTAGAGAAGCATTGCTAATGTTCAGCCTGAAAATTATTTGCTCCTCATTCTTCCCAGTGGTGGCTAATTTATATAATCTGGATATTTCATGGGACACAGCAAAATACTATCCTGTTCTCTGTACTTTCAAGAGCAAGTCTTGAGCTCACTTATATTACATGCCCTGAAGCCTCCCTCACCTCAAAGCTCTCTTCCCTATACTGGGAATTTAGTAATACATTTGAGAGAAAAACATTACTATGATATCTATGAGACGTTTTATCTTGGCCTCTATCTTCATCTCATTGGACCCTAACAAACAACCCATTTAAAGGCCAAAGCATCCATTGTCACAGTGAGAGTCACCTTCCAACAAGCTTCAGGTACCACTCTGCCCCATGGTGTATCACAGTCTTTTCTATGCCTCTCCTGGTAGTCACCCTTAGAATAAAAGAGCCACACTACATAGGAGAAAGCAATATTTGTAGCAGAGATTCTATCTGAGGCTTGGACACACCACTTTGATGTAGGCAGACACATCATTCAAATCAAATAAGGCGATATTTCTAAAGCTTGCAATGCTCATTGTCTTCCCTACTTTCTCATTCTCGTACATGAGGTATAAAAATGTGAAGCACCTAAAGCCAATCAATCAACCATCACCCTCCAGGGAAGTCCTTAAATATAAGAGACCTGGACCAGCTAGGTTCCCCAAACTTGCATACTTCTATAAATTCCAGGAAACTGGTAGACCAGCAGACTATAGACCCCTTATGAGTCACACAGGAGGTGAATCCCCATGGCCTACCCTGTAGAATTATACTTCCTGATACTCATTTATTTAATTTTCCATCAGACCTTGCTGCAACACATTCACCTCTACCTAGAATGCAGCCTAAGTTTTATAATAAGATTTATGTAGCACCTTAAGGTTTGCAAAGAATTTTAAGAATGTTTAAGATCTCATTTAACATTCACAGCAGCCTTGGGAGGTATATGCTATTTTTATCCCCATTTTACAGATGAGGAAACTGAGGCAAACAGAGATTAAATGATTTTCCCAAGGCCACATAGCTAGTTGATATCTGAAGTCAGAATTAAACTCAAGACATTCTGATTCCTGGTCTCACACTCCATCCACTGTGCCACCTAGCTGACTTAATCCTCACCTGTGCCCAATACAGTATTCACAGATGGGCAAGAAGACTATATAGTCTGAGAGATCTTGGACTTGTAGAGGCTTTGAGACCACGTATAATATGTGGTAAATCATGAGAGATAGGAATCTGAAGAAAGAATATAGGACTCAAGATATAAACTACTTGGCCCAGTGTTGGTAATTCTACAACAATCCACCTAAATATTACAATTCTGCAAAGGCATCCTCAGGGGTAAGGGTGGCAACCAGAACCCCAGACTTCGACAGTCACATGGAAGTGCTGAATGAGAGAGGTATTAAGTCAGGCAGACAACAAATTAAACACTTAATTACTAAACAACTAAATTAGACACTGGGGCACTTAGTACTTATGCTAAACTCTGGAGACAACAAAGGTGAAAAACCATCCCTGCTCTCAAAGAGCTTACAGTCTAATGAGAGGAGACCACATGTAAAAAGACCCTAGATGACTGGCCCTACCTCTAGCTCAGCACCCATAGCCATTGTTCATCCATAGATTCAATGTCTGTGGAGAAAGAACTTGACAACAGCCTCTACAGCCTTGCCTATAGCCTTGCCTCCTCAGCAGTCACAACTACTAAAGACCCTATGTTCACACCACCAAAAGTCTTCACACTGTCAAGTGATTTAACATCAGAAAAAAGATAAGAGTTTTATCAGTGGCAATATCATAAAAGAAGACGCAGTACTGTCTTCCTGAGGGACTATGGAGCATTTTCAATTAACTCTGTAGCTGAACCCTCCTATATGTAGTTCCCCTTATTGGAATGTGAGCTCCTTGAAAACAGAGTCTGTCTAGCTTTTCTATTTGTATCTATAGTTTAAAGCACAGTGCTTTGAACATAAGTTCTAAATAAATCCTTTCTCATTTATTCATCCAAAAAAGGGTCAGTAGAAATATATGAAGCAAAATTGTAACATAGATGTAACAATGATTATCATGAATAATTGTAGCCTGTATTCATACAGTGCTTTGATTGGTAAAAAGTGCAAGCATTATTATATTTTGAAGATGAAGGAACTGAGGCTCAAAGAAGATTGTCACTTACCCATAGTCACATGATAAAAACAAAAAAAAAAACCAGTTTGGCTAGATTGTAGAGTGGAGAAAGGATAGCAGTATATAGTAATGAAACTGGAAAGGTAGATCGGGATAATCGAATAATAATAATAAGTGGGATAATAAAAAGAAAAGTCTAGTTCTACAGGTGATAAGGAACCACTGTATTATATTGAGTTGTGGGGTGATATGGCCATATTCTAAGTTTAAAGAAAATCACTTGGATAGTTATGAAAGGGAGGGGAAGATAGGATGGGAAGAGACTTGAAGCAGGGACAACAATTAGAAAGTCATTCTAAAAGCCTGGGGGTAGGAAGTAAGAAACAAGAATACATTCTCTGTATCCTTGGTAGCATTTTCCAGATGGACAGTGGGCTTTGTGAAATATCTATAAGATAATCTGTGAATCCTCATGGGCTATTGACTATATTTAAACATCTAAATTTGAAAGCAAGTAAATTTTGGCATCAGGTGGAGTTGGGTTGATAGAATTTCTGAATACAGGGCCAACCAAGAAGTCAAATTTCTCATTGTCCTTGCCTCTGTGTGCCTGGATCTCTTATTCCATTTAGTCCATAGACAGTCAGCAGAGAAAGATAAAGCTGAGACACTCTCTGGTTTCCATAGTAATAGTTTCTTGAGTTCCAGTAACTGGGTGCCCTCTGGTGATCTTCAACTAATACAGGTAGTTTGGATTTGGATGAGAAAGTACAAATTAGGGCAGTCAGGAGACACTGAAAATATCCCATTCTCCACAGCAAGTTAGGGACAGATAGAAGAAGGGACGGGAAAGAAAAAGAAGGTCCACAATGGGCAGTGTAGTCCAAAAGTCAAGGAGATGAACTTGATAAAGTATCTGTCCAGCTAAGAATCTGAGTACTAAGACTCTACAAATAGCTAAAGAGGGATAAAAGGGCATGGAGAGATAGGTATTGGAGGGCCAGGAATCATGGCTTTGTTGAGAGTGGAAAGATGGGAATAGAGGAAAGAGAAAGGTCTGTGAAATAGAGGACAGAGAGGTGGTGCCAGAGGCAATTGTTCAGGCACAGAGCTGTTCTTAGCTCCCTCCCCAACACCATCTCCACTCCTGTCTACAACCTGGATCAGAAGAATACTAATGATAGTTACGGTAATGCCACTGTTCATATGTAAAGACAGAGGTTGGTAACCTGGAGTCCACAGGTCCATGAACCTGGATAGGAAAAAAAAATACATCTTAATTTTCACTAACCTCTAGCTGAAATCTAATGTTTCCTTCAATATTTCAAAATATTATTTTGAGAAAGGGTCCCAGAGACTTCATTAGACTGCCAAGGGAGTCCAGGACACCAAAAAAGTGTAAGAACTGGATGGAATCTTTCAGAACATTTCAGATACATTAATAGTGTTTATTGAAAGAATAAAATATCTTGCCTCATTTGATCCCTGTGAGGGAACATTATTATTAGGGCAGTTATTATTATCCCTATTTCACAAAGGATCATAAATTCAGAGCTAGAAGATACTTTAAAGGCCATTATCCCAACTCTTTCATATCACTGGTTAGGAAACTGAGACCCAGAGAAATGAAATGATTTTGAGACAGAACAAGATTCAGCCCTACAGCTTTACACCACACTGTTTCAAGTGACTGAGGATCCAGTCAAGAGACATCCCCAAGGAGAGAGACAGAGACACACAGAGAGAGACAGAGAGACACAGAGAGAGAGAGAGAGAGAGAGAGACAGAGAGAAGGAAGAAGGGAGGGAGGGGAGAGAGTGCTGACGGCAGAACTGGGACTAAAACCTAACTCTACTGATAGGCAATAAAAAAATATTTATTAAATGCTGTTATGTGCAAGGCATCATGCTAGGTTCCTAGCTCTAGGCTTTCCACAGTTCCTCTCTTCCCTCCCAAGCTTTAGGCTACAAAATCAAAAGAAGATTAAGGACCCACATTCAATGATCAGCCTAGCATCTTGGAATAACAAATTCAGTCACTTCTGTTAAATTGTTTTTGTTAGAGATAGAAGAGCTGTGATTATATTCAAAGGGCTAAGTTGGTATATTAGAGAGGAGGGGAGTTCTGGTAAGAAGAGGAAGACAGTATCTTAAAGCAGATTCCACATTTTTAGAAAATTCCTACGTCTTGGTGGGGTACAGGCACCAGGGTTATCAGGTTTTATTTCTGTCTCCCAGCCTCCCGGCTTAAACTGCAAAGCTCTCCTCTTTGCCTGCTGGATGGGGTTGCCATAGAAACTCTTTCAGAAGAAGGGCTGACTTTCTTTATAGTGATTGTGACTCCCAGCCAGGGCTTGAAACAGCTCAGCCACCCCCAGACACACACAAAGTGGTTCCTGGTTCAGAAATGGGTCACATTCTCTCTCCTCCAGGGTACCAGGAACCCCAGGAGAATTCCACTCTAGACCTGAAGGGTTCCCCAAACTGAATAGTCCCAAACATTCAAGATTTTTGCTCTTGAAAGTTGATTTTCTATTATGCTGTACTCAGGGTGACTGGACAAAATATTGGAATTAGTGGCCCTAAATAGCCCCTGTCTATGAGGAGTTAATGGAATTTTGATATCAAATCTCATTTGTCCTCTTAAAATATCCTTGGATGTTAGGCATCAGAGTCAAGACAAAGCAAGTGCTCAAACAAGGCTAGATTTGAACATTGTGCCCTTTTGCATTTGTAAATTATACCTCCTGTATCTGTTTCATCCATCAGAGAATCTGAACTTTTGCTTGTAACATACAACTAAATTTATCCCAAAATAAATATTATATGTCGTGGGGAGCAGAACTTTCTTTTTTTTTTTCTTTTTTTTTTTTAATTTTATTTTAGTTTGCATCATTCATTTCCACAAGATTTTGAGTTACATATTTTCTCCCCATCTTTCCCCTACCTACCACCCCAAAACAGCCATCCCAGTGTATCCCCCCTCCCCCAGTCTATTCTATCCTATGTCTTCCCCCCTCACCCCTCTGACTTTTCGGTAGGGCAGGATGGATCTCCCAACCACAGTGCCTGTGTATCTCAAGTTCCAGTTGG
>CM053588.1:213067083-213100200 GCA_028646515.1 Pseudochirops corinnae | reverse complement strand
GAGAGAACTGTTAACACCAATAAGTAAAATAGAAAGCTAGAGACTACTGTACATGCAGGGATGTGCTGGAGCCAGATTAAGGACTTAGAAGAGCCAATTGTTAAATTTTCAGTGTGAGCATTTATACCTTGGAAATAGGAAAATGCTACAAATCAGATAAATGCTACAAATCAAATAAAATAAAATAAAAAAAGGAAAGGTGTAGGTGGAAAGACTAGACTTGGCAAGTAGAAGGACAGAATCTTCCTCAGAGACAGAAGTAGAGTTGATATTAGATAATAAATGAATATAAAGTGAGTCTAGCTAGCACTGTTGGGTTCTTCCTCCAAGTGCAGTCAACATTTTGCAATATGAAAGGCATAGGTAAAGTAAGGGACGGGGGGGTGGGGGGGCGGGAATGATCCAAGACTGACAGGGTATGAAGTATGGTAAGACAAAGGAGTTAAGGGAATCAAGAGTAGAGGACAACATACAGACGAATTGCTTAACATACACTGAGAATCACCCAGACAGCATAGCATAGTTGAAAGGGTTCTGGAGCAAGAGAACCTGGGTTCGAGCAGTTTATCAACAAACATTTATTAGGTGCTTATTATGTGCCAGACACTGTGCTAAGTGCTGGGATGCAAAGAAAGTTAAAAAAAAACAAAAACAAAACAGAGCCCCTTCCATCAAAGAGCTCAAAGATTAATGGAGGGAATAATATAGAAACAATTATGCATAAACAAGTTAGAGGGTGAATGGCAGGTAACCTTGGAGAGAAGGTACAATCAGTGGGGGGAGAAGAATTCACGCTCTAATTCAATTTTTAATTTTTACTACCCAGCTAACACTTGATCTTTCTGGGCCTCCTTTTTCTCAGCTGTAAAATTAGGCAATATGATTAAATGTCACTCGTGGTTACTTCCAGATGTAAATCTATGAAGGAAGTACGTACATTAAGCACCTCCTATGGGCCAGGCCAATAAGCACTTTATAATTATCGTCTCATTTGATGCTCGCGACAACCCTGTTGGGAGGTGCTATTATTATCCCCATTTTATAGTTGAAGAAACTGAGACCGATAGAGGTTAACCGATTTACCCAGGATCACACAGGCAGTAAATATCTGAGGTTAGATTTGAACTCAGGTCTTCCTGACTCTAGGTCTAGCACTCTAACCACTGAATCTAGCTACCTGATCCTTTGAGCTACAGGATCTTGATTGTTAAGGAAGGAAAATAAGGTCAGATCAAGAATGATGGACTGAGAGAACAAGGCAAGATGGAAGTATTGCAGGTTATTAGGTGGATGAAGAATTGGTTTAGATTATAGGAGTTATGAACCTGGAATCCATGCATATACATATAGACATACAGATGTATGTCTATATATCATAAATGTATCATGATAACTGTATTTCAAAATAATTGGTTTGTGTTTTACATGATTTCATTTATATGATAGGCATCATATTTCTTGTATCTTCAGTGGGTGGAGAAGGGAGTTGAGGGCGGATGAGAGTTTAGAAGTGAAAATAAAAATAATTGGTTTCATTTGGAACCCTTTGTATTTTATTTTATTCATTTAAAAACATCATTCCAAGAAGGATTTCATAGTTCTATCAGATTGCCAAAGTGATCTGTGACACAGAAAAGGCTAAGAGCTTTTACCAGGAATGAGGCAGGGGTAGAATGGATGAACAAGAGATTCAAAATCATTGAGGTGGTACAATTATGGATGATGATGATTTATATATCCATCACTAACCTGTCTCTTGAAATCTGGTCCTGCTTTAGCAACTGTCTGCTGAATACCTTCACCTGGATATTTCACAGGGATCTCAAACTCAACATGTCCAAAATGAAACTCCTTACATTTGTACCAAATCCTTCCTTCCTCCAGACTTCCATGTTTCATCAGTCACTCAGGTTTTCAACTTTGGTATCATCTGTGACTCTCATACTTATTCTGAATTAAACAGGGAAAAAAGAAGAAAACCTTCACAAATATGGGATGAGGGGAGTATGAAAAGGCTCTTAGGGTTTTAGTGGACTGAAAGTTTAATGTGAAACAGTAGCATCATATGACTGTGGGGATAAAGTTTTCTTCTTGGGCCTCCTTAAAGAGTCATGGTACACCTACATTCTGCCCTGATCTGGAGTGTCATATTCTATTCCACGCACCATAGCATAATAAAGACATTGATAAATTAGAGAGCATCTGAGAGTAGGGGGATGGAGGATGGGAAAGCAAGGAGGGTGGTTAAAAGCCTTGAGTCCATACTATATGAGGATCATTTGAAGGAACTAAGGGGTGTTTAGCCTGTAGAAAAGAGGACTCAATGGAACACCATCACCATGTTCAAGACTGGTTATCATATGGAAGAAGAATTAACCTTGTCCCATTTGGCCTCACAGTGCAGGAATAATGGATGAAAGTTACAAAATAAATAAATGTGACTTGGGGGAGGGAACCACTCCCTAATAATTCAAGTTGTCTGAAAGGGGAAAGGGCTGCCTCAAGATATGGAGGTAAAGAAATATCCATTCTTGGAGGTTTTCAAGCAAAGGCTCTATCACAGGATTTCTCTTCAAGATGATTGCTGAGGTTCCTTCTAACTCTCAAATTAGTGATTATTCCCCAAGTCTTGTTAGTCTCACCTCTACAGCGTCTCTCAAAATTGTCCCCTTATTGGTTTCAATAGCTTCCTAATTTATTTCTTTGCCTTCTTTCCTTCTCCTCCTCAATTCATGCTCCAAACAGTTGCCAAATTGATATTCCCAAAATACAGGTATACCCATGTCACTCTACTATTCAGAAATCTCCAATGGCTTCCCCTTATCTCCAGGATAAAATAGAAAAGAGCCTGGCATTGAATGCTTCCCTAATTTGACTTGCACTTACATTACAACCTTGTTTCATATTAATCCTTTTCCCATAGTCTCTGTTCTAACTAAACTGTCCTATTAGTTGTCCCTTGAACATTGTATCTGTTCCCCACCTTTTTGCCTTTGCACAAGCAGCTCTCTCTTTCTGGAATGTACTCCTACCTTTCTTTGTATTCCCAGTGTTTAGTACAGTGTCTGGCCATAGTTGGTGTTTAATAAATGATAGTTGATTGACTAACCTTACCTCCACCTTGTCAAATACACAATTCTCTTCAAAGCCCTACTCATGTACCACCTCCTACAAAAGCTCTTTCTTCATCTTCATAGTTACTGGTTAACACTCTCCCAACTAGAATTACTTTGTTTTACGTTATATTTGCTTAATATTTATTTACATGTGTTCACAAAGTTCTCATCAAACAGAATATAAGCTCTTTGAGGGCAGACACTATTTTACATTTGTCTTTTTTATTCCCCAGTATCCATTATGGTTCCTAACACATCTTTGACCCTTTAATAAATGTTTGTGGAATTGAATTATGAACTCTACAAAATGATCACTCTTGCAGGTGTCTGGAGAAGATTAAAGTAAGTTCTGGGTCATGGAATTTGAGAAGGTTAATGAACTGGGAGGCCAGTGCTCTTGAGGAGACATGTTTGTACATTAAAGGCTTCAAGTATGGGAGCAGGGCATGAGTTACAGGGAAAGATGATAAATCAGGCATTTTACTCTTTTGGAATGGTGGAAGAATGACCTAGAGGTCACTAGATCACAGGAACGAGGATCTGGACCAGATGTTTAGGCAGATGGCATAAACTTTTAAAGGAGAAGAGGTTGCTAAATGATAGTGGCAAAGGAAGCATTTTCAAGTGGTATTGGGAACAAAGAGTTTGTGAATTTCTCCTCCTAGCCTAGTATGTTGGAGGACATGAGAAAACAATAATAACTAGAATCTGCATAGTGCTTTAAGACTTGAAAAACCCTTTCCATGCTTTTATATTTGAGCTTCACATCAACTGTTATGTAGGTGCTATTATCGTTCTGGTCTTACCAATGAGGACACTGACCCAGTATGACCCAGGGTCATACAGCTAATAAGTATCTGAAGTAGAATTTGGACTCAACATCTTCCTGGCTCCAAGAAAGAAAAGAAGCATCTCACACTAGACAGGGTAGCTAAAGGTTCAGCGTCTTCTGGAGAGAGACACATTTCCAAAAAAACAAGAACATAAAGAAAGTGCCAATTCCTTACTATTCAGTAAGGCTCTCCACACACCAGCTTCAAGTGTTATGCTTGGTAGTGGGGTACAGTGAAGAAGGACTTGTAACTGGTAAAACAGTCATGCCCAAAGAGTGTTGATAAATAGACTGGCATTGACCTCTAGAACAGTGGTTCTCAACCTTCCTAATGCCGTGACCCTTTAATACTGATATGTGGGTGGACCCACCTGGAGACAGATAGAGGAGCGGTGTCTCGGTTCCTAAGACTATCAGAAATATGTCTTAGGCAACCCTGTTTAACCCCCAAAGGGGTAGCGACCCATAGGTTGAGAACCACTGCTCTAGAAGAATCTCTAGTGGAGTACTACATGCAAGGTTCCACTGGAGATTCCAAAAGTGAAAGATACTGCATCCTTGGGGTGTTGAAACAATTGGGGCAGAGGGGTGATAGTAGTCTTGGGTGCAATTAGGGAGTGTTAAATGAAAATAAAGGAGTGGCGGAAGCATAAGAAAAAAAAGAGAAGAGAAGAAAATTTTGAAAAACCATTCATTATATACTGATATACTGTGTGACAGAATAAAGATTTAGAAAGAACTAGATAAGATGAGATGGTAGATAAAACCAAAAACTTTTAATTTTATAGGCATAAATGTGAAATTTTCTTTAGGTTAATTACGTAAATTGAACATAGGAGAGATCTTATTGGACATAGGTTAGTTCAGCAATTCATATGAAAAAGACCTAGGAATTCAGTTTTGCACGAGCTTCGTAATATAAAAAAGTATTATATGGTTTCTAAAAATGTTAGAGTAATCTTAGGCTACATCAATACAAGTAAAGTATTTAGAACAAGGAGAGTAATAATCCTTCTATATTCTATGTTAGCCAGACAACATACAGTACACTTCATCCAATTTTAGGTGCCACAGTTTAGAAGAGATATTTTAAAAACTAGAGTGAATCCAGAGAAGAATGACAAGAATGGGGGGTGGGGGGGAACAGGTCTGAACACTCTCTTACAGGAGCAATTTCAAGAGCTTGGCATTTTTAGCCAGGAGGAGACTTAGATTTATTACGGGTGAAATATTTATCTTCAAGGGCACCTAGGTGGCAGAAATGGATAGAGATCAAGCCCACAGTCAGGAAAACTCATCTTCTTGAGTTCAAAACTGGCCTCAGACACTTACTAGCTGTGTGACCCTGGGCAAGTCACTTAACCTCTGCCTGCCTCATTTTCCTCATCCGTAAAATGAGCTGGAGAAAGAAATGGGAAACCACTCCAGTATCTTTGTCAAGAAAACCCCAAATGGGGTGGCAGAGTTGGACTGGACTGAAACAAATGAACAACATCTATCTTCAAATACTGGAAGGACTGTCATGGATAAGAGGAAATAGATATGCTATGTTGTTCCAGAAGGGGGCCATTTACAGATAGTAGTTGAAAGTTACCAGGAAGCAGACGTTAGGTTAATATAAAGAAAACTTTGTACCAGTCAGACTTTTTTGAAAATGGAACAGGCTACGTCAGTAAAGTAGTTATTTAAAGTCTGCAAAACCCTTTACATAGTATTTCATTTGATTTTCACATCAGCCCTTTTCAGTAAGTGTTTTTGTTACCCTCATTTTATTGATGAGCAGACTGAGGCCAAGAAGAGTTAAGTGACTGACCAAGGGTGACACAGCTGTCATTTGTGTAATAAGACACAAAGCAGAGTCACTGTAAATGTTCAACACCTACCTGAAAGGAGGAAGATATGCTGCACAGGAGAGGTTAGAGCCAGTAAGTGAGCCAGTAGAATCCCTTCCAGTTCTAAGCGTTTATGATTCTGTAATGTTATAACTACGCAGTAGAGAACAGAGCATCTTTGGCTCAATGGCAAACAGCCAAGGAAGATTAGATCCTGTGGACATTCCACCATGGTAGGACCTATTAATAGACTATTAGTAGAGACAATTTCTGGAGGCTACTTCAACAACTTCCATACTGTTCTGAGAACATCAATGATAGGTTTCTTCTGCCTCTTCTCATTTTAGAAAGATTGATGAAGGAATGGAGGTGGGAGAGAAACTCCTACATCAGTCTCTGGCTCTGATTTCACAATCCTAGCTCTGATATGTCAGCCAAAATTTAGAACTAACTTGAAAAATTCAGTTTCACCATGGATTTGGGGGGGGGGAGGGAGGGAGGGAGGACTAGGAAAACAACTGCTTTAATCCAGCAGTAACTCCTAGTGAGAAGAAATAACTTAACCTCACAGTCATTCTCTTATCTTTTTTTGTGAAAAAAAGTGAGAAAAGATTGGAGAAAGAAAGGGCTGTGAAGTAGGTGAAGAGGAAGAAGGGAATGGAATTCTCTTTTATCTTTCACTCTCTTACCCAGCACCATCTCTGAGTCTGGGGTTTGGATCAGTGAACAAAGGAACAGGTGCTCTCCCTTTGTCCCCAAAGCAGAGATATTCTTAAATCAATCTTGATGTGATGAAAATCAATGAATCAAATAGAGATGAAAATAAAAGAGGGGCGTGGTTGGGGGGGGAAGGGAAGCTATGTGTTGTGTACATCGAAGATGACATCATTTGCTTCGAGAAGCTTTCTGTTCTTTTTTTTATGGAAAGAAGGCAATTGTGTGCATGAGTGCAAATGTGAGTTTGGTGTTTGTGTTCGTGTGTGTGTCTGTGTGTCTGTGCCTGTGTCTGTGCGGTGAGGAGGGTGTGGTGGACTGAAGGGGAAAAGAGGAAGAGACATAGCGGGAAAATTGTCTCGATGAAAGGTGTTCCCCGCCCCTGGCCTTGGGTTGGAGGAGGGGAAGGAGGGAGCTTCATTGGTGTACTCAGCTGTAGGAGTGGCAGTCTCTATGGGTGTGGGGAGTGAGTGCAAAGAGAGGGGTGGGCCCAGGGAGGCAGTGGGGGCGGGGAACATGTTAAGGCTGCGCATGTCAAGGCTGAGTGAACACTCCTGGATTAGGAGAGCGCAGAGCTGGGCAGCTCCTCAGACTACCTGTCACAAGGGATCATCTAGCACCATCAGGGCGTGAAGACCGAGGGCGGCTTGGATTCTTTCCTCTCTCCCGGCCCCGCCCACCTATCCTCCCTTCTCGCAGATCCCCAGCAGAACCCTGAGTTTCCTCCTCCTCCAGCCCTAGCTTCTCAGAACCTCCTGGGCATTAAAGAACCAGACGGACAAACAGAAGAGAAATTTCCAGCTCCGACGAGCAGCTCTAGTGTCTTCGAGGGCCAGGGCTACGTCGCTCCAAAGCTCTAACAGCGAGAACCTTTGGGCAAGGCAGATGAAACTGGAACTCCCGGGGCGCCGACGAACTCAGTTAGAGAGGAGAGCTGTATCGTGGCGAAGTGTCATCGGAAAGCATGGAGCATTCCCGCCTATATGCTGAACTCCGAGGCTAAGCCTAGAGAGAAAAGAAAAAACGGAAGGGAACCGAGATTGGAGTTCAAGAGGAGGTGAGGAGGTACTGTCCGAGGTTCTGAACTAGGCTTACTAGCTGGAGGTAGAGAAAATTTCCGATTTGTTGAACCGCTCCTTAGAAGTAAGAACCAATCCCCGAGGGGGCGGGAGGATTTGGGGGTGGGTGGGGGAAGCAAAGGGGCTGCTGCCTTTGAAAAGCGCCGGAAGCTGCACCGACGTGTTGAAATCTACCTCAAAAAGTGTTCCCAACAATCCGACTGTCTGAGTTTTTCTCCTAAGGGAGTTCATCCTTGGAGGTTTCCTCGAAAGAAGGGGTGCAGTCCTTTCGGAGAGAAACGCTTTATCAGGCCGGAGTCTGAAAAAGATGCCTGCTCTCAGTAGCTTGTTTTCTCTGGCTTCCCTCATGCTCATCTGCTGGGGTAAGTATTGACTCCCTGCCGTGCTAGACTCAGACAACTGTAATAACACTGCGATAATAACAAGTATTAATAATATTAATGATACCAGTGAATACTGACTGAGCCCCGTTTATGTATCCCTGCCAGATGAAAAAATTCTCATAATTGAGGATGGGAGATGGAGGCTTTTTTTCCCTCTTATCTCCACTAGTGGATTTCCATTGCCTCACAATTCCTTTTACCATTCTAGGAGGGTTTTCTTTTCCTCTCTGGAAAGGTAAAAACCATGTCCATCGCCCAAATTACATTAGTGATGGTAATTTCACAACTATCTCTTTCCTAATAAATAGCCAATCCTTTTGAAAATGTGGCTAGATAGCCAAATTTACATAATTATTTTTTAAGATGTGTGTGTTTATATCATCAATGGATGCCTTCTATTCATTTGGACAGAAATTGCATTCCGTATGTATGCTTACCTACTCTATTATGTATGTGTATACAGGTATATATGTGGTCTGTACTACATATGTATATGGCATACGGATACAGTCGCTGAATGAGAAGATACCATCCATTGATGCAGCTGCTTACTTCTAAGGAAGGCTGAGAAAGATGGTGAAAAAGATATTTTTGCTGTAGGTGTTAAATAAACTGGAAAAAATGCAAAAAAGCATTTACTTTCCTGGACACCTGAAGATGAGTTTCTAAGCATCTTTATAGTGAATAAGATTTTGCATTAAAATATTATAAAACTATATAGTCAAGTCACAACTGTCCATTCCGAGATTCTATGGTGGCTTTCATAATTTTTCTGAGCCTCCTTCTACCACCCAGAGGAGTGTTAAATAGTCAATTCTGGGACTGATCCAGAAAGGAGTCTGAATTGGGCTTGGAATTAACTGTATCTAAAAATGTGTTGTTGCTTACCTAAATGTGTCTCTCTGCCTAGGTGCCTCTGAATTCTTAAGCCAAACAGTAACAATTATTAGATCATGTACTGTTTAGTTTATTTATGCTGACACTTCCCTGAATTAGAACTGATCATGAGCAGTTGGCTGTATGTGGATAAAACTATCCCCTTGTGTTGAAGCCAGGTATGTTGAACTGTGTTTCCCTGTATGGCATGAAGCTTTCTTTGCTGTAGCAGTGGCCGACATGCTGACAGGAATAGCCTCTCTGCCTTTGTATTTCTTTGTCAAGTCTGCGGTGTTGACCCTGCCTGCCAGCACTATGGCTGCTCATGTGAGCTGAGGCAGAGCTGAGTTTTCTTTTGAACAAAATGCTTGATGAGGCAGAGAGGAAACAGTCTAGGCAAGAGGAGAAGGCAGAATCAGAGCCAGCCCAGAGAGCAGGCACACTGCCATCTATCCCCAGTAGAATAGACCTAAGGCTAGAGGTGGAACAGACACAATAGGCTGCTGATGATCTCACCTGCTTTGATGGTTTAAGACTGGGAATTTGTTTGGGGATATTAGGGCTTCAAAAGAGAGGCTTGGGCACGATGAAAAATACTGGCTGTTGCTGGAATAGCTACATGCTGAGAAGAAAACCCTGTGGAACAAATGTGCCTGCTGCAACCGTCGCTGCTCACCCTGAGTCAAATCATTTTACTGCCTTGTAAACTGTACAATGATTTACCAAACTGAAGCACTGAGGAGGTGTGGTTTGGGGAAATCCTGACTGCAGGATCCCAGTGAAAGCTTCACCTCAAAACATTTCATTTCATTTGCGTATGGGATCCAGCGGGAATATTGTCACCTTAGAGAAGATGAGTGACCTCTTCCCCAGTTGACTTTTCCCATAAAGCTCAATATGAGTGGGAAAAGGCCCCCTTTTTTTAAAATTTGCTGCATGTTTCTGTGAAAAAGGAAGGATGCTTTATCAGGCATAATTTCTCCCAGCCAGCCTCTGGTAAAATAGCAAAACAAGCAATTGTTGTTGTTTATAAAATTCCATTTCAAATTCTGTTTCCCTCCTCTACTTTGTTGACCTCTTTTACTTTTAGAAGTCTGGTAGCCCCATGTTTTCTTCTGGCTACCCATAAACCTCACTGCAGCCCCTCACGAAGGCCTGTCTTCCTAGGTATCAGCTCATATGCTGAATCTTTTCTTTTTATCTCTTTCCATTAAAACAAATCTGTCTTATGATTTATCCCTTCATAGTCCTGCGAGGTAATAAACTGGATAATTTAGAATCATAGAATATGAGAATAGTCCTTAGAAATTATCTAGATCTAATTTTACAGCTGAAAAAACTGGATTAAGGTGGTGAGCTGACTTGTCCAAGGATAGTTAATTAGTAGCATAGCCAGAACCAGAATTCAGTCTCCTGATTCCCATTCTAGTGCTCTTTCAACTGCCCTATTATTGTGTCAGTAAACAAACCAGGTTTGTTCTAAGTGCTGCGGAGAAAGGCAAAAAAAAAAAAAATTGAATCCTGCCCTCAAGGAACTTAAATTCTCATGAAAGAGATAGCATGTAAAAGTTGTATGTACAAGATATATACAGCATAAATGGAAGGTTATCTTAGAAGAAAAATACTGGCAGTGAGAAGGACTTTGAAAAGCCTGCAAAATATGAGATTTGAGCTTAGACTTGAAGGCTAGAGAAGCCAGTATGAAGAGGTGAGAAGGGAGAATAATATAGGCATGAGGGACAGCCAATTAAAAGGCACAGAGTCAGGAGACAGAAAAGTGATTGTCTCTCATTTGATTAATTAATTCATGCTTTGGTGTTGTTATGATGGCTTATAAAAGTCAATGGTGAAAGGTTTTACTAATGCTATGTAATATTTACATTTTAATAGGGGCTTTTAATAATAAACCCTAAAGGAGTCAATACTACGGAAAAGATAGTAAAGATAGATATTTTGGGAGTGTTATACATTCAGCTTAAGGTTAGTTTTGTACCTTCATAAAGTGACTTCATCAATAGCATCCACATGGCATTTCCCCCCATTCTTGGGACTTTACTCCCTTGTCTAGGAAGATCAACAAGCATTTATTAAGCACAACTATTATGCTAAGTGCTGGGCATGGAAATACAAGCAAAGAATAAAGTCTTTGCCTTCAAGGAATTTACATTCTAATGGAGAAAGACAACACATAAAATCAAGTTGTGTGTGTGTGTGTGTGTGTGTGTGTGTGTGTGTGTGTGTGTGTGTGTGTAGATAAGGTAACTAGTTGCATGGGGACATGGTAGCAAAGCCCAGAGAGTGAAGCATGGGTCCTTTCTCAAAATGCAGGTTTCAGCAGAAACTCACCAATGGAATAAGGGTACCCTAGGGCCAGGAGGAGAAGGAGGCTGAAGCAAGGTTTCAAACAAATCAAAATTTCAGCACTGAAACTTAGGGCAGTAGAAGGTCAAGTGATTTGTTCAAGGTCAAATAATTTGTTCAAGGTCACTCACTGAAGAGCTCATAGGATTAAGATCAAGAAGGACATTTAGAGATTACCCAGTCCAATCACTTTATTTTATAGATAAGGAAATAGAGGCCCAGAAAGAGGAAGCAAATTGCCCAAGGTCTCAGAAGAATGACGATTCAAAACCAGGGTCTCTGATTCCAAATCCATTTCTGTTTAGACTATAGTGAAATCTACAACTTTGCTTGTATTTGCTGTATACCCACAGTTATACAGTTTAGTATTGGATGTAATGAAGGGATACCAAAAGGATAGCAGCACAATCTTCCCCTCAAATGAATGTGAGAAACAGACCAACACATATAGGAAGACAGAAGCACATGGACGAGGACAATGCATATACTGTAAAGTATGGGTGTAAATGATAAAACATCAGATTAGGGAATTTATGACAGGAGAGACAACTAGATAGTTCAATCGGACAAAAAATGTCTTTTCTAAGCTCTCAGTCTTTCCTGATGCCTAGCAAAATGCTCTTTATTATACATTTTTGTTGAATGAGTGAAGTTTCTGGGACAGTCTTTCATCTGGTTTCTATGTATCCAGGCTGAGTTCAACCTAGAGAAGAGAAGCAATGAGATTTATTCAGTTTACAATTAGGCCTCCAGCATTACAAACTCAGAGATGATATAGGTCTTGCCTTAGAATGTTTTTAATATGTAAAATAAAGTAATAGGATCACAAAGGAAATTAACTATATTAAAACACAGTTATCAAAATATTTTTTAGAAAAATAAGTTCTTGAGTCCAAGGTCAAGAATTTCTGACCTAGGCAAGGACAATTAAAATAAGCATCAAAATTCTATGCTCTGATACCTTAACTTATCCCCTTTAACTAGGGTGGAGGCATTTCTTTATTGAACCAGTCAGTCATAGGCTTTAGTTTAATAGTGGATAAAGTCTTTGATCAGTTTAAATATCTTTGAAAGTCATTTAGATGAATTGGACTGCCTAGGAAGTATATTTGGACTGTATGAGGAAACTTGGTCATTCCCCATGGATTGTCTACAAAATATTGAGCCAACTTGGAACTGAGAGATTCAAGTTAGTGGAGAGCCAGATGAGAATCCCATAAGAAGGAATCACTTGGGGAATAGAAGAGACCCAGTATTAGCCTTGATCTTGGTAGTCTGTGTCCCCACCCCCATCATTTGCTCAGAAAAGGACTTCAGATTACCATTGGATTTAGACTTTTCATCAGAATCCTAGAAGTCCTCCCAGCAATAACTAGCAGCAGTATTTTCATGCATATTGAAGACTGTACCAGGAATGCCTCAGAAAAACTAATCTATACCTAAGGGGAACATCTTGAACACTATAGCAAAAGGACTTAGAGTAGCTATGAGTTACCCTCTTTAAGACACATGGGCTATAAGCCTGAACCCACTCTACCATGGTCTCTGAATGTGTGGGAGAATTTGTCACAGACCTTTTGGGGATTCTTTTGTATCAAAGTTGCCATCATAGCAAATACCTAAAAACTAACTAAACTGAGTAAGTGAATGACTAATAGACATCTCCTAACAATCAATTGGGGAAACACATTAGTAGCGGATCAAGACCGCTTTTAAAACTCAGTTCTTCCATGAAAACTTTACTGAGCTGATCAAGATCTCATCACTCTGTCCACTGTAGTGATACAAAATCTGTATCATTTAATCAGTCAACAAGGATTTATTAAACAATTACTAAGTGAAGGTATGCTGGTGATTCAGTTTACTTGTACACTGGCAGATTGAACAGTCCAAGTGGGAAAAATTGACTAACAGTTAGAATGAAGCTATTTAAAGAATCAAACAATTGATTTTACGAAAAGAAGGTACTAATACACTATTGAAAGTGTTGCAAAGTTAGTTTTATGACTTTTAACTTAGTATACATCTCAAAACAATCATTATTATTCAATGAATTTTTTTTTTCAATGAAATTTTAAATGTTTTATATAAATGATACCCGTAATCACTGAAAAGAGCTGAGGCTGACTATCCACACAGGAATAACAAAATGAATGAAGAATGCACAGACTATGATATTTATTTGAAGAGATAGTCTATAGAACTCAACAATCAGTATAGATAGCCTAAGCAAACACTGCAAATAGGCAATTAACTGAACCCAAAACTGAATAGGATGAGGAAAGCAGGTTGTAGTGTATTGTGGAAATTGTGCTGCCTTTTTTTGAAATGACCTCAAACTTCTCCTTCATCTTTTAATACTAATATTCTGGTGATGTTGCATTTTTATAAATCATGGAACACTGCATTTTCCAAAGAAGTGAAATTGAGAATAATCCAAGGGACAAAAAGCCATTTAGTGAGTGTCAGCAGGCTGCACAACATCTAACCAAAGTGGAATTATATGAGTAAAGTAGCATCATTAGAGAAGTGTTTGACCATAAAAAAGATGGATTGTCAATATAGCAAGAGGGAGGGATAACCAATGGGCAACCTACATGCTCCATTGCTATCCACAAAATTTTCAGAACAGGAGCACACATTTAGCACACTGGATAAATTCCCTGCTATAGACATTTGGGAAGATAAGTAAGAGTAATGTGGGGATGGACAAGCATGGATGGATTGCAATCTCCATGGCATCTAACCTAGTGGAGATGTGTGTGTGTGTGTGTGTGTGTGTGTATTTTTAGATAGATAAAAAAAAGTTTTTAAGAGGCAGCTAGATGGCACAGAGAGGATAGAGCACCAGCTCTGGAGTTAGGAAGACCTGAGTTCAAATCTAGTCTCAGATATTTGCTAACTGTGTGCCCCTGGGCAAGTCACTTAAACCTGATTGCCTCCCTTACAAAAAAGACTATATTAAATATATAACATATTTGTATATAAATTTATCATAAATATGTTTGTGTATATATTGGCATTATTATCCTTCTAACTTCCTTTTCAGTATAAACCCTTTTAATTAGATTGGCAAACTTTAGGCAAATATTCTGAATAGCTCTTATTAGGTGTATTCCATCTCTGTCCAGATGATGTCATTTCTATATTTTAAGCCATGGTCCAGAAATTCGAATCCCATTCTTAGATATCACCTTTTTAACCAGATATTCACTTCCCAAATCTACCTTTCTTTCTGAAACCTTTAGCTTTACTTAACACCACCTGTGCTGATAAAATCTTGAATTTTTTTTTTTTGAGGGAGGAAAGCAAGGCAATTGTGATTAAGTGACTTGCTCAAAGTCACACAGCTAGTAAGTGTCAAGGGTCTAAGATCATATTTGAACTCAGGTCCTCTTGATTCCAGGGCCAGTGCTCTATTCATTGTACCATCCAGCTGCCCCAAGTCTTACATTTTTTGCCTGTGATTTAGTCTAATAGCAGTGCTTTGAGGATTTTCCTCTGGTAATATCTGTGTCCATGCCTATCATCATTGTCTTCCAATCTGACAGGTCTTGGGAGGTTCTTTAGATCCATGACCAAGAAAAACCATGGACTTTATTATTCTTGTAATCAGATCATAAAATAGCTGCTACATTTTGCCATTAGTATCCTCTTACTTCCTACATCTTCAAGCTTTCTTTTTATTCCTTCCCTTCCATTATATTCTGCCACCTTGAGCCTCTCTATGCAGGTCAGGATGGCCACCTTCCTCTTGTCCACAAAGGTTAGGATGGAGAGGTGGAGAAAGCAGCAGAGAAGGGAAACAGGGTCAAAGAGTCAAAGTCACTTTTTTAAAGAAATGCTTCATTCTCTCTGATAGCCTGAGAAGTGAAGAGGCATTTTCTGAGTTCACTTTTACCTTCTTTTCTACTAGGGAGACCAGGCTGTATTTGAACACAGGTGACAATCACTTAGCCAATGCTAAAGGGCAAATACTGTTCACCCTGTTAAAGTGAGCACGTTGAGAGCAACATCTACATTTTTTCCCCTGCCTGATGGCCTTCCTTCTCCTCCCTAAGCCATTCCCCTTCTGTTTCTCTTTCTCTTCCTCTAGACCGCTTCCTCTCTACTCCTCTTTCCTCTTTTTGCCCCTTCAATGCAAATCCTTCTTTCTGCTGCTCCTCTTTCTTCTTGAATCCTTTTTCCTGCCACAGTCCTTACTCTTTGGCTCTTGTCCTTCTTCAACTTCCAGTCTCCCTTTGACTTCTTCTTGAATCCTCCCAAATTTTCATTCCCAAATTCAGTCTCTGGCATGCTTCACAATTCCCAAACTCCCCGAATTTCCTTCACCATTTCTTCTTTCTCCCATTCTGTGTCCTTCAACTAGAATTCTTCTCCTGTTCTGTCTTCTACTAAAACTTCCTCTAAAGAACGAAATAAAGGCAAATTCATTTAACCTCTCTTACCCTCAGTTTCCTCATTTGTAAAATTGTGATAATGCTTTAATAAAACTTGTACCATACACCTTGGAGGGTAGTTGTGACCTCAGTATTTTATAAACCTTATCAGTGCTACAGAAAACCCTCCCTGTACCTAATAGACATTCAGTTGTAAGATAGACCTTACCAAGGTGAGGGAAGATTAAGGGATTTTTTTTATTATAACTATTTTTGAATATTATTCCTGAAGATAATGAACACCATGAGGGCAGAGATCAAAGATTCAGTCATACATAATTTTATCTTCCCTGCACCTAGCATCATGCTCTGCACATAGTACTTTAATGTTTTGTTAAATGTTGGGGTTGCTTTTGCATCTCTCCTACTTTCCCTAGTCTTTGTTTCATCATTTTATGTTCTTTATCTCTCTATTCCCTCCCTCCCCTCTTCTCTTGTCTCCCTTCCCAATGCCTCTCTTCCACTCTACCCTCCTAAATACCCTGCTGCCTGTCCCTCTCCAGTCCATGTCTGCTTTCCAGTCTGCGTGGAAGTCCCATCTGAGACAGAAGCTGTGCAGGGCAAACAGATGAAACTCCGGTGCATCTCCTGCATGAAGAGAGAAGAAGTTACAGCCAGTACTGTGGTGGAATGGTTTTACAGGCCGGAGGGCGGTAAAGATTTCCTTGTATGTACAACCACTGGCTCTTCTGTTACTTTTGCTGACTTCTGGAGGGAAGACACTTCCATACCCTTAGTCTTCCCTTTGTGGTTAATTGACAGCTTTGGTGCAATTGGGCCTCAGAGAAAGGCACTGTAGGCAACAAGATCTCAAGAATCTGGGGTGATGAGTAGCACAGATCCTTGAAATCCATAGTGAGCTCCCAAGCTTCATTGTTAGCCCATAGTTTCATCTTCCTCTCCAGTCATAATGGGTTTGTGTATTTATAGTCCTTACAACAATTCAGTGATGTAATTACTTCAAATACTTTCATTTTACAAATGAGAAACAGTAGAGTCAAAGAGGCCTACTTGGGTGATAAATATCAGAGCCAAGGCTTGAACCCTTGATAAAGGTCTTCCATCTTCAATTCCAACATGGGTTCTGCTACAGTATAGTTCCTCTCATAATTGCATCCTCCCTCTCACCAGCAAGCAGTTAAATAGAATTTCAATCTCTTTGAATTCCACCTCCTCTCACTGGCCTTCCCCTCTAGTACTTGAGGCTTTAAAATCAAGAGGGATTCTCATCTGTATGACACGAAGACAGATAAACTAAATGTCCTTTCAAGGGCTCTCCCAGTGCAGAGGTTCTTTGTCCCTTCTACTCTCCTTTTCCCATCACCAGTCAGCTTGTCCCTTGCTTCCTTAACTACATCTAGGATCTATAAGCAATTTCCTCCAGGAGATGCTAGGTACCACAGTTGCTAGTGTTTGGACTTGGAGTGATGAAGACCTGAATTCAAATCCTGCCTCAGGCTTTCACCAGCTGGGTGACCTTGGGCAAGCCTCTTTCAGACTCAGTTTCCTCATCTGCAAAATAGGACTGCCCCATCTAAAGCACTTAGCAAATCGTAAAGCGTTATATAAATGCTAACTATTATTATTATTGTCAATTACTGCAGCTTGTCATCAAACTAGTTTTGCCAGCCTTCTCTATTTAGACTTGTAGAATGTTAAAATAGGAAGACTAATTAACTCAATGAGAAATTTGGGGTTCACCCAAGAGGGGAAGGCTCAATGTCACACAGCCTGCTAAGAGCAGAGTCAGGATTAGAGCTCAGGTTCTTGATTGCTCTTTCCACACTTTTTCCCATGTAAAACAGATTAATTAAGTCAGGGAAAAGGACTGAAAAGTACTCTACAAACTCCTCGATATTATTCATACTTACTGTGATAGAAAAAATTTCTGACTCACAAGGTGGGATGTGACCAATGCCAAGGTTTTTTTCCTTGTAAAGATAACAAAATGCTGATTTTCCCACAGGCTAATTTGTTTACATCTCTGATGTACCAAGGTTCATGCTAATATAGAAAAATTTAGGGAGAACTGTGTCCAACAGTGATTCGCTAAGAATCTGCAATATGTACCTTGTACCTGACTAATATGGAATGGTCAGCTGGGGACAAAGACCAAATACCTGGTCCAGGGAAACAAAATACCTAGAACATTGATACCATATTCCTTTCCCTGCATGTCTGAGCAACTGAGCAATACGCCAATATCTTGGGCCTCATCAAATGAGGTGTGAGGGGCAGGGAATGGTAACAAGTATTTTTCAAACCCTCTCAACTTAATAGGGAACTGTAGGTCTAGAGCAGTGGTTCTTAAGGTATTTTTTGCATGAGTCATAGATCCCCTTGGCAGTCTGGTGAACGCTTTTGGCTCAGTAGAATAATGTTTTTAAATGCACAAAATAAAATACATAGGATTACAAGGGAAACTAATTACATTGATGTGTTTTCTTTTCCCCATTCAAGTTCAGAGAACAATTGGAATCTCTCCACAGAGCCTTTAGGAATATGTGGAGCTCAGGTTAAGAACCAATGAGGTAGAAGGAGAAGTACCTTGAGGATCAGAGAGTGGTAGAATTTGGAGCTGCCATCATCTGCCAGGCGATGGACCCAAGTTTCACACAATAGATAACAACCTCCCTGCCTCAAGTGAAAGGACCTCAGATTGTCCCATATTCTTTTGCATGGAGCTTTGACAGTATGGGAGTTAAACTGTAGAGCTCAAGGACCCCTAAAGGCCTACAGATGGGCTTATTACTAAAGGAACTTCAAGTGAAGGCTGGGTGACCAATTGTTCAATGTGATGTCCAAAGGATTCTGGTTTGGGCTGGACCAAATGATCCATGAGGTCCCTTCCAACTCTGAATTCTGTAAAAATTCTCTTGGTCTTCACTTACTCCTATCCATCTAGCTACATTCACCTTGTACCTCATTTATGTTTCCAACTTTTTCCCTTTCATTTACTAGACAGGTGACACAATAGGAAAAGTGATGGATTTGGAGTCCAAGAAAATGAGTTTAAATTCTAGCTCTGCTGCTTAATACTTGTGTGACCTTGGATATAATCTCTTTGAGTCTCAGTATTTTTTCTTTAAAATTTAGGAGTTGGACTAGAAGGTTTCAAAGATTCTTTGTGACTCTGAATCTATAGTCTTGTGCCCCCTTTTTTCTATTCCCCCTCTTTCCTCAATCTTCACTCTCCCACTCCATCCCCAACTTCTGGCCTTTTTCTCCCACCTCCTTCCTTTGTTCCTCTCTTTCCTCTCCCACTGTCTTTTCTCACCTGCCTTTGCCCTAGTCCTCTCTACTTTTTTCCATTCATTCTGCCTTCTTCTTTTCCTTGCTACCCATTTCTCTTCTACCCATCTATATCTGTTCCCTTCATGCCCTCATCCTCACTCCATATCTATCCCCTCTGGACCTCTTTCCTCTTTCTGTCTCTCTGATTCCAGATCTATGAGTTCCGAAATGGTCACCAAGAAGTTGAAAGCCCCTTCCAAGGCCGTCTACAGTGGAATGGGAGCAAAGACCTACAGGATGTCTCCCTCACTGTGCTCAATGTTACACTGAATGACTCTGGTATCTACACCTGCAATGTCTCCCGGGAATTTGAATTTGACTCACATCGTCCCTTTGTGAAGACCACAAGGCTCATCCCCCTCAAAGTCACTGAGGAAGGTAAGGTCAGAGCATGGTCTTCACAAAGGGGATCCCTTCATGAAGGGAGGCAGCTGGTGGGATCCCAGTTCATGAAATTCTATGAAAAGCTTAAAAACTAGAAAAAGAGAACTGTCTCAAAATATAACCAATATACCAGACTTCTTCAGCTTATTCAGCTTGTAGACAGAGTTGGCTCTCTGATCCTTTCCCTTACTTCTGCCTTCTCTCCCACCATCCTCTGCCAAGAAGGGGGAAGCTGCCAGCTGGAAGGTTAGATACAGATTGATTTTAGCCTGTTCCCCAGGCTCGTATCTTCAGAAAAGAAAGCTGGTCAGTCAATGGTTTGAATACAAACCAAAATAACAACAACTCTCTGGTATCTATTGGAACAATCATTCTTCCAGGATTCCCAATGCCTCCTCTCTTTCTTCTGGATCACTGACTTTTGGGGCTAGGAGTACATATACTTAAGAAGCCATTTGGTCCATCCTCCAGGGACTTTAGGCAGGTAGGCTACCTCTCCCCTCTAAATCATTCCTAGAATAATTGTTCCTTAGTCTTTCTTTTAAAATATCCAGAAAAAAACATCTTCTAAAACCTCCCTTGGTGATGCATTGACATTTATAACACACTTCTTTTAGCTGTTAAGCTTTCCCAATAGTCTAACCCAAATCTCTTCTACTACAATATATGTGTTCTCCTGTCCTACCTGGAAACAGAGAACTATTTCTTGGTCATTAAAAAAAATGCCTCCATGGGGTGGCTAGGTGGCACAGTGAATAGAGCCCCGGCACTGGAGTCAGGAGGTCCTGAGTTCAAATCCAGCATCAGACACTTAACACTTACTAGCCGTGTGATCTTGGGCAAGTCACTTAACCCCAATTGCCCTGCCTTCCCCCTCCAAAAACCAAAAAAAAAAAAAAAAAAATGCCTTCGCTTACCAAAAGACTGATATGCAGGTCCCTCTTAGTCTTCTCTTTCCTAGACTAAATCACAATTCCCTGTCCTTTAGTTTGCCTGAGATGGCCTATCCCTAACCTCCTCCAGTGGTATCATTACCCCTGAATGGAGAAACAGGATGATGAAGGGATAAGGAGTGTGAGGGAAGGATGAAAGGACCAATCCAAATAACTTCAGGACTGCTTCTAGAAATAAAGCCCAGGAATCCTGACTCTCTAAACCCACCACTTTCTCTGCTGATAAAAACGAAGAACAACTTTATAGAGCCCTTTAAGGTTTACAAATTATTTTCTTTACCATAATCCTGGATAAGCTTTAGCCAGGATTGAGTAACGATTGATATCCAACAATTTTTGACACCCAACAATTGATAGATAAGACACCTGAGGTGATATGATATGTCCTTGAATACACGAAGCAAGTGTGAGAGCTTGGATAGGAACTGAGGTCTCAGAATTCGAGGTTCAATGTTCCTTCCATTATACTAAATGTTATTTAGATTTTACACTTTCCGGAATAGAGCAATGGTCCCTGCTAGTCAGTAGACTTAAGGGAAAGGGAAAAAGTACAGGGAGAGGTAAAAAGTAAATTTACAATCTGACTAATCCAGAAAGTACCAGGTTTCTTTCTCATGTCTTTCACACATATGCTAACTCCTTGGGGAGGGGTAGCCAGCTCCCTCTGCTGGTGCCATGGCAGAAATGCTGGACAAGTGATAATCATGGGCAGCCAATTCCGTCCTTTATTTGTTTGTTTGTTTGTTTGTTCCCTTGTTTTTGGCTCTTCTGTCATGAGAATTCCTCTGGAGACCCACATATGGAAGGAATCATCCTGAACCAAAGCAAATATTCAAACAGATGAAAGTCTGTGCAGAGTACTCAGTTCTACAATCACTGGATTATCATGCTGAAAAGCCTGTTCTCCCCCTTCAGTGGCCACCTCACAATTCAGAAACTTTCCCAAGGGTTCACCCTTCTTATTGCCCCGTGGTTGACCAAATGGGCTTCATATTTACAAATTGTCATTCCTTTCCTTTTTCCTCCCTTGATCCTTTAATCCTTCCTTGGGATCCTTAATGCCCGGCTCCCTGGAGGAAAGTGATCATGGAGTCCTAACGAGGGAAGAGACCTTGGAAGTAGACCAGTCTAAGGCCCTGCCCATTTTATGAATAGGGATTCACATTTAAGTGATCTTGAGAAATGGTAGAAGAAAGCTTAGGGTATTGGAAAGAGAATATGGAGCCAGAGCACTTGAATTCCCAGTTCTACTACTTGTGTTACCTTAAGCAAGTCAATTCACCTTTGTGGATCTCAATTTCCTTATCTGTTAAATGAAGAGAGTTGGACTAGGAGAACTCTAAGGTCACTAACATCTCCATGATCCTAGCATTGTTAGAGACCCAAAGAATACAGGATCCAAACAGAGACAACAGATACTTCAGTAGCCATGCTCCTGCCCCTCTGCCTCCATCAATTTAATACAAGTAAAAGGGAAAGGGAATAGAAAAGAGAACCAAGACATTTCTATTAATAACATTTGCCTGACTCTCATTAGACTATTTTATGACTTCCAATACTCCTTGGATGTGTAGTTATCTTCATGAGTGATTTCATACCCTGCTTACCAGGTTGCCCTTAAAAATCAGTCCCTGATTTTTACTAATTAATTAATTAGTTAGTTAATTAATTAATTAGTTAGTTTACTAACTCCTAACTCCCTTGGTTATTATATATTATAATGTATGTTGTTATATATAATATATATTTATCTATTATCTATTATATTATCTGTTATTATATCTTATATATGTTGAGTGTCCTGGGGCCAGACAGATTGTTTTCACCACTGTCTTCTGCCTTCCTTAGCTGGAGAGGACTTCACCTCAGTGGTCTCAGAAATCATGATGTATATCCTGCTGGTCTTCCTCACTTTGTGGCTACTCATCGAGATGATTTATTGTTACAGGAAGGTTTCCAAGGCTGAGGAGGCAGCTCAAGAAAATGCGTAAGTCCTTTGATGCCCAAGCCCATCACCTCTCACTGGGGACCAACGGTGTGGCTTGGGAGAGCCATGCCTTAGCCTTCTGTCCTGAGGGCAGGAGGCTCAATCTTATGTTGTAACTGAACTTGGACAAACCTTAAAAAAAAAAAAAAGCACCTTCTGGTTTTTCCAGGTTGAAACAATCCAGACAAACACATTTTGGAATTGTTTGGGGGAATAACCAGACAGTATAGGAAGGGAAAAGAGTTGAGTCTGATCCTTCTTCAATACTTCAGTATTAAATGTGAAGATGCATTATGTGCAAAACCTCAAGCAAATGAGCATGTGGTCAACTCTCAATTATCCATACTAATGGAGGCATACAAACAGAAGTCTCCAAATATGGTCAAAGCTATGGTCATTCTCATTCTGACTGGGACACCAAAGGAAATGATGTTGGGAAGGAAGAGTCATTCTCCATATGTTCAATGCCCTAAACATCCTTTACTTCCTTAACAAGGTGCCCTAGAGCTATAATCCCACGCATATATCTAAATTTATTGTGAACCTAGTGCCAGTGCCATCCCTTGGAATAGTGAATTTCCCAAGTTTACTTTTTATGGTGCAAAGGAGTGTTCTGTATATTTGTCCTTTTATTTCAAAAAGACACAACCTCTTTCAAGCTTGAAGGAAGGCCTTAATTGTAGTGTTCCAGGATTTGGAAAACATTCCATCTCTGTCATGATTCTATAGATTTCAATCAGGTTCCCAAATCACAGAATCTCAGAGTTGGCAATGACGTTGTAGAGGTCATATAGTCCAACCCCTACCTAGGAGATCACCCTTCTTTGTAACATCCCAACAAGGGGAAGATCATCCAACTTCTGCTTGAAGCCTTCTAGGGACAAAGAACTTACTGTCTTTTGAGACAGCCCATTTCATTTCTGAACAACTTTCAATGCTATGAAGGTCTTCTTTACACTAAATTGATATCTCCTTCCCTGTAACTTCCCCTTCTAGTTTCTAATTCTAGTTTTCCCCTCTTAGGCTAAGTATCATAATCACTCCTAATCCTGCTTCTTTGGAATAGCCTTTCAAATGCTTGAAGTCAGAGATCATACTTCCTCTAAGGATTCTCTAAAGTCAAAGGATCTGGGGTCCATGAACCTATATTTTTAAATTTGGTAACTATTTCAATATATTTCCTTTGTAACCCTATTTATTTTATCCATTTAAAAACATTATTCTAAGAAGGTGTCAAAGGTTAACAATTTCTGATCTAGGCTAAAAACATTTCAATCTCCTGAGTGTGACCTTTGTAATATGTTCTTAAAGCAAAACCAGATAAGAAAATAGATCCAGAGCAGAAGGAATTTCAGAGGCTACCTAGTCTAACCCCATCTTTTTCCAGATGCACAAACTAAGGCCTAAAGAAAGTCAATGCTATGGCATATTGGTAGCAAGTATCAGAGGGCTCTGACTATTGAGTTGATGTTCTCCTGGAAGGCAGGTGATGAAATCAGTCATGAAGATAAATACACATCCAAGGAGTTTAAAATGAGTCACTGAAAATGAACTTGCAGTATCAGACTTACTATATTAACTTGCATTTATTTTTTCTTACATTTCCTAAATTAGGAGAGCTGATTGCAATCTTTCATTTAAAAGGTTTCCCCCTTGTCTAGAAAAAGTATAGGAGATAATGGGTAGTGTTAATCTGTACTTTTCTAATCTATTTTCCCTGATGACGTCTTTGAGAATTTGAAAGCAAGATTCCCCTCCTCTCCAACTAGATATTAAGCAATACGTAGAAGCTTCACGGATAATCTGGAGTTGACAGTTGATCATTCTAAAGTTAACAGTTCGTGAATGTCGTGGCCTATCTATCTTGAAAACAAGGGTGACAAGATTCTGGCCCTTTTCCATTAATCCCTTTGGAACACCACTGGATCACTCAAGGAGAACTGGCCAAGTGATCTTGGGGGGCAATACGCATGGATGAGCTCATAAAATCATAGGCCTTTAAAATTGAAAAGGGCTCTAGTTCAATTCCTTCATTTTACAGATGAGGAAATTAAGACCCAGAGAGATGAAGGGACTTGCCCATGGAGTGACACACCTGGTGACTATTAGCCTAGTGCTCTAAGGGCAGGTGAGGAACCTACCCATCAGAAAAAAGCTTTCTTATTCCTTGAGTGATTTACAAGAACCACCTGGGCTCTACTGATTTAATTGTTAGGGAAATCAAGGCTAACCATTGTAACCCAAGGTGACAGTAGAAGGTGGGCAGCCACTACTGGAGTTTTCATCCTTTGAGTGCCAACCTGTTGCTTAACCATGCCCCAAAAGTCAATCTTTCAGTTTTTTTCTACATAGCCACCCCAAGAAGTAAAAATGGAATTGAAGAAAGGGGAAGAGTATACCAGCTTCCAGTCATTTGGTGAGGGTTGAATATAGGAAACCCAACCCCAGCAACCCTCATAATAATTCTCATCGAATCAGTGGTCCTGTCTCTGAAGTCATCATCTCTTTTCTCCTCCCTCAAAAACAGAACCATAAGAAGGAGCAAGTCTGTCCTATAGAAACTCTGACCCCCTAGATCTTGCCTCCTTCCCCTTCATTCCTCTTTTAATTCTGGAGACTTCAGGGGCTGACCCTCTCCCCTGCCTCTCCTCCCCCAGGTCTGACTACCTCGCCATTCCATCAGAGAACAAGGAGAATTCGGCAGTGCCAGTGGAGGAATAGGAGAAATGGGGTATGGCTTGCAGTCATGAACTAAGACTTGAGGATGGACCATGGCAGAGGGAGGGTGGGATATAATCTGGGCTTTATCCCCATCCCATTAACAAATAACCACATACAAAAGGCAAGGATCCCCCAAATCAGAAGGCATAAATCACCTTCCCTTGGTCTCATACATGCCCCTGCCTGATCCCCATCCTCTCTATTCTACCCCAGGGTGATAAGTAGGGGATCAGGGAGCCTTTTTAAAATGCCCCGCTCCGTGACCACTTTGCCATGGCTCTCTATGTAACACACTTTGACAACATAGCTTTGGACTTGGGTTTGATGGGAGTTCATGATGAACTGCTCTGTCATCGGTAGGTGGTCTGATGTCTGACGGGCCCAGATTCTCCAGTATGGATGATGTCAACAACTTCTGGACTGGACTCAGAGACTATCACTGTTTTCATCTATTCATCAACCATCAGGCTTTGCTCTGTGGCTCCACTCTGAGCTCCACACACTGAAGGATACCTACTTTGATGGCCAAGTCAAGGGCCCACCATCTCACTCCGGGCTCTGTCTTTCCCCAGCCTAATCTCATGGCACTGTAATAGTAGATAAGACTCCCTTTGCTCCGCATGGCTTTGTATAATGCTGGTAGCAGCTCCTCTTCCTCTGCTCCTTCATTACTGTTTAACTGGGTCGGGCTTCCGTGCACTGCTAGACAAGAAGGAACATTGTCTGCTCTTCTGCTTTCCTCTCACTTCCTCCCTCACAACTGCACAAATTGGATCTGGTCCCTTTCTACCTCTGGATGAGAAAGGGCATCATGTGGTTGGCTCTAATGTCCTAGCAGAAGAAGGACATTTCTCCTATCCCAGGAGTGATCCAAACAAGCCCAGTCTAAAGAGTAGCATAAGCTCATATTCCTTGGAGTGGCATTTCTGAATCTCCTGGACCATTAGGTTTGGGTTCAGAACTGAGTAGCTTTTCTGGACCACACAGGTCTAAAAGAAAGGACAGTGTATGTTAGAATATCTTCTGGAACCTTGAGTCCTAGGTTTGGATCTCATCTTATTCCTTGGCCCTAGGCTTTGCCCAGTCATTTCCTAAGTAGTATTTAGAACTATTTAATAAGGGTTCCTCTTGGCAATATTATCCTGGATATATCACTTACCCTATCTTTGGTCTTCCTAATAAAAGTCCAGAGGACTGGGAAGAGGGCTGGAGGCAGAGACTAGTAGCAATTTTAGTAGCTTTTTAAAGTCAGGTACCTCATTCCCTGACCTGGTTGGGAAAATATGCCAATTTCTCAACTTCCCCTGTTTTATTTTTCCCACAATGGGATTTGGAGCAATCAAACCTTCTCTTGATATTGAGAAACAGCAGGGAATGTTGTTTGTTTTTTCCTGAGTACTGTCATTGATGACCTTTTATACCCACTTCTGAGCACTTCTGTGGGACAGTGTTGTTTTTCACAGGATGGTGAATGTTCAAAGAACAGCAAAGACTTGTATGGGATCACAGTACACTTTTAGGTAGAAATAGAATGAGTTTTGGTGAGTTGACTAGTGTTTTCTTGGAAGGTTTTCATTTGTGTGGAAAGTAACTAGGCATTGTGGTGGTCACACCCCTATCACATTTGGAGGATGTGCAAGAGTTATTGACCACTCCTGAAGAACTCCAGTTATAAGCAGCGTTGATTCTTCAATAAACACAGAATGGATAAAGACAGTGAGAATAAACACAGAATGGATGAAGACAGTGGGAAATGGGTTGGCTTAGGGTATACTGGAATAAGGACTTCCCATTTTTACATTTTTATGGCACTGGAACAAGTCTCAGGGGGTTCGATCACTCCTTCCCTAAAGATTGTCAAAATGGAAAAAAAAAAATGGCCTAAGATCATAGGATCATAGGATTTAGAACTACAAGGAACCTTAGAGATTTTCTATATACCAGTCACCCTTATTTTACAGATAAGAAGACTAGGAGGCACAGAATGGTTCAGTGATTCTGGTAGTACATGGCAGTTATACCCAGTATAATGGTATGAAGGTAGATGAACAGAATAGTTGATCTCTTAAGATTCCTTCTAGTAATCTTGAGGCTCCCGCATAGATAAAAGTAGATTCCTGCTTTCTAGTTTTTCTACTCCTAGGTAAAATAAAACAGATCAGATAGGAAAAGCTTGGCCAAAACAAAAAACAAACAAAAAAACTCCAAACAAAAACCTCAAATGTAAAGTGTTAAGTGTCTGGTCCCAAAGTGATTCTCATCTCCCATCTAGTGGCCAGACATGGGATCCTGGGGCATTATCAGCCAGAGAAAGACTGTTAATGGCTTTTTTCCTTAGGGAGTTTTTCTTTGGGTTTTTGTGGAGGACAACACTGTTGGCATAGGGCCCAGACTGACCATCCCCTTTGTTATGACTTTGGAAATTACTGCTCTAAAGTACTCCTCCTTCTCCCATTCAGGAGTCATATTTTCATATTTCCTCTCACTGAGCTCAACCTTCTTCATATACATAATCTTTCATATGGTCCCTCTCTGACCTTCAGATGAGAGGAGAGGAATTTTCTCCTCATTTGATGGATGGGGAAATAGACCCAGAGGAGTGCAATGTGTACTGTGAGTTGCCCAAAGACATTAAGTGAGTCAATAGCAGACCCCTCAGGTCTATTAACCTCCAGTCCAGTCCATCTATCTAATAGATCATGCTTCCCCTTTGATGCCAGTAGTAAGTTCACTCTAGGCCAGTGAAACTTGAATTCAGTTTCTGACAAAACAAAAAGACTGTGAGTGAACATAATAGCTCGTGTTTATGTAGTACTTTAAGGTTTGTGAAACACTCATTACAAAGATGATTTGATCCTCACAAAAATTCTGGGAGATAGGTGCTTTAATTATCCTAATTTTATGGATAAAAGATCCAAGGCCCAGAGAAGTCACACAGCTATTAAATGTCTTAGGCTGGATTTGTACTCAAAGTCTTTCTGAGCTTAGGAGCAGTGCCCCCACCTAACTGCCTAACATCTATGAAAAGGCCTTAGCCTAAAAACGCTAGGGTCTCCCATTGCATCCTTGGTCATCTCTAGTCATCCTGATGAATATCTGTCCACTGGACCCAGATGGCCCTGGAAGAGAAAAGTGAGGCTGGTGACCTTGCACAGCCCTGCCTCACTAAAATCAAAGTCAATTGCAAGTCATGTCATCATTTCCCTGATGCCATGGTCCTCTCTGAAAATGAAGGACAAACACAACAGAAAAGAAAGTGATTCTCAAGAGTCAGCATCAGTTCATCAAGAACAAGTCATACTAAACTTATTAGACTAGATGAGCACTATGGTGCCTTTCAGCTCTGAATCTATGATCCTATGACTATTATTTTTTGACAGATTTACTTAGACCAGGGAGATGGTAAAAATATGGATTTATTGACAAAGCATCTCATTTTATTCATGTGGAAAAGATGGAGATGTAGGCTAGACAATAGCTTAGTCAGATGGATTTTGGAAAAGGTTGAAAGGTCAGAGGCAAAGAGCAATCATTAATGGTAATGGTTCTATGTCAGTTTGGAAGGCTGTTTCCAGTCTTTGCTTGGCCCATTGCTAGCTAACATTTTTTGATAGATGGCTCAAATAAAAGCCCGTTTATCAAATCTCAGGATTACACAAAGCTAGAAAGGAGGGAAGCTTTGCATATAGGATGACACTGTCAAGATACAAAAGGATCTTAAGCTGGAAGAGTGGACCAGGAGTATTACCCTGAGACTCAAAAAGTCAACTTCCCAAGCACAGTGTGGATAGAGGACAGCTCATGAGAAGACCTAGGGAATTTTCGTGGGTTGCCAATTCACTACCAGTCACTAGCATGATCTAGGGCTGTATTTAGTGCTTCCATACACAGCGTCCAAGTCCAGGGAAGTGATAGTCTTTGTATTCTCTACCTAGATCAAGGCCACATCAAGAATATCACATTCAGTTCTAGGTACCACATTTTAAGAAGGAAACTGATAAACTAGAGAGCATTCAGGGAAGGGCAACTAGGAATGTGAAATTGATGTGTGAAGATCAGCCGAAGGAAGTGGGGATAGATAAGCTGGAGAAAAGATTTGGGAGATTTGTACCTTCGAGTATTTGAAGGTAGCTAGGATTCGCGTTTAACATTGTTGCGCTTGCCCCCAAAGGGAGGAAGGAGGAACAATGGGGTGGAACTTCAGAGAGAAATCCAGGCTTGATGTCCTTAATGATAAGACCTATCCCAAAGTGGAATGGGATGCCTAGGAAGGCTGTGGATTTCAAATGAGATATTTGTAAAGCACTTACCAGAATGCCTGGCACTTGATAATTGCTTGTTCCTTTCTCCTCCCCCCTTGGAGGACTTGATCAGGAAATGGAGATTCTTGCTAGGAGATGGGTTGGATTGAATGACTTCTGGGATCTCTTGTCTCTAACATTCTGAACATATTTGCCTTGTTCAGAAAAAGCTCCCCAATCCAATGCACACAATATTTCCTGGGTGGTTTGTAAAGATGCTGGTGGTTCCAGCTTCATTCTTCATTCCTTTCATGTCTACTTTCCTCTCACTTCCCACCGATGCAAAATTATGTTCTTTCTCTTATCCTATAAGATGCAGGGTTCTCATTAAGCCTTTCCCCCCTGCTTCTTTCCTCCCTGTTTTACCAACAAAAATCCTCTTCCCTTTGTCCCTTTCCCAGAGTTTTGTCCTCACTGCTTCCTGTTCCCTTCTCCACAGCATCTTTTGCTTCACTTTTGAGATCCTTGGTTCCTTCTCCTTCCATCCTCCTGCTAAACCACAATATTCATGAACCCTACCATCCCCTGAGACCTCCCTACTCCAGATCTGCTTTAAAAATCTTCTTCTCCTAGGCTCCTCTCTCTATGTCCTCCCCCATTTTATCTCCTACATTTTTCATAGGATTACAGGATTTAGAACTGAATGGGACCTGAGAAATCATCTACCCTCTCATTTTCCTGAAGAGCCTGAGGCCTCGAAGACTCACATAGCTAACAAGTAGCAGTCAGGAACCGATCCTCAGGTCCTAGGGTTAATGTCATCTTGGGCTGCCTTGAGATACATGATGTCTAAAATATGGGAGGAGGGAACCCTGCTAGCCTCTGCTCTGATAAAACCATGCTTTGAATAGTATGTTTGGTTCCAGGTTTCACATTTTAAGGAGGGCACTGATAAAAGCTGGAGAATATCCAGGGCTCTAAGATCCCACCGGAGCTTCAGTTAGAGGAACTGAGGTTGGTTCACCTGGTGCACAAAAGGTTGGGGAGGGCTGGCAGGAGGGCACAAAGCCATCTCGTTTTTTTGCTTGGCCCAGAGGGAATTTATGGAGACACATTTCAGCTGAGTATAAGGGGAAAGATTCCTGGCCATAAGAGCTATTCCAAGGGGCACAGCACATGCTCTGGTGTAGGAAGCTTGGTGGTGCAGTGGATTGAATGCTGGACTTGGGAGTCAGGAAGATTTGCATTCAGATCCTGCCTCTGACACTTCCTGTGTAGCCTTGGGCAGGTCTCTTAACTTCTCTCAGCCTCAGTTTCCTCATTTGTAAAATGGAGATGATAATAAAAGCACCTACCTCACAGAGTAGTTATGAGAATCAAACAAGGATAATCCATATAAAGAGCTTTGCAAAACTTAAAGTGTTATATAAATGTCAGCTATCATTAGTGGGTCACACATTATTAGAGGCCTTCATGGGAAGCTGGATGGGAAAACTGCAGGTGGGATTCTTAGTTGGGTATGGCATGAACTAGTTGGCCTCTGGGACCCCTTCAACTCTGCAATTCAGGCTCTCTAAATCTAGTACTTTTTCCATTATGCCATGCTGACCTTTTAGGAATCTCTGATGAACTTCGCGTCTATGGCCATTCTTTTTTACATGAACTCAATAGAGCAAAGAGTAAGCACCAGCCACTTCAAGCCCTTTCCCAACCATCCCTACTTCTGCCCCATGGCCCCAACAGATCCAAGGGCCAATTTCACTGCCCCATAAACTTTGCCTGTTATGGGGCTGATTTTTAAAGGGCTTAAGAAAGTCCCTAAGGGCTAGCTTGTTCATCATCCTCAGCATCCTATCCGCTAATCCAGCGTGTTGAACTGTTTCCCATGGGTATGTCCTCACACCCAAGATTAGTTTTACCATTGAGGTTGATCCCATGGCCTGACTTGGTCATGAATTTAACTGTTCAACTTGACAATATCAAGGCTGTGACTCCTGGAATTCTCCAATCAGCATTGCTCTATGACCCAACCCAAACTCCTAGTGGATTAACTTCCAATGGGTCATGACTGAAACTCTAGGTCATTTTGCCACCCCTCTTCCCTCCTTCTGCCTGTTTTTAATCCATTCAGGGGCATTAATTCTCAAACTATTTATCCTATCCAAGTTTTTTGTCTCTTCCCGCATTTGAAACTGCCTAGCAATACAGAGAGAAAAGGACTTGTTTATAGCCCCTTGATGATTCGTGCAAATTTTTGTGACAGTTGGAGTGGTTGAGAGAAAAGGTATAAGTCTCCCACTCCCCCTCCTTTCTGAGCTTTCTACCCTCCCAACTAAACCAGAGCACTAGTTCAAGAAGGAGACATCTTTCTAGAGTCAGAACCTGTCTTTTTTAAGGTACAGAGCATGCTATATTTACTGGAAGCTGTAATCAGAGATGAAAAGCTTCCAGTGGCTTATTTAATCCCTACAGGTCCCTCACCCTCTTTCCTGAAATAGCATGTTAGTAGATGGAAGTGATCTGCCTTTGAAAATGGCTACATAATTCATGGATTCCTGCCATCAGCAAGCATCTTGGGCTGTTTGTCCTTTTTCTAAATACATTCTAATAAGTAGATGTTTTAGCCAATGTCTGGAGGATGGCAGATCCCTAACCATTCCCCAACACTTGGTAGGGGGAGAATTTTCTCCATTTCATTGAACCTGCAGTAAAATATTGTATGACAAACACTTCCTAAAGCCAGTCTCTGAGAGGTGGACTTGTTCACTGACAAGGTTTATGGTCTATGAGCCATCTGATCTTCAGTGGCAATGATTCCTGGGGCTATCCCTTGGTATATGCTTCATTTAGTATATGTGGCAGGCAGGGTGTGGGAAAACAAAGGGGAATGTGTTCATGTATTTGTAGGATGATGTCAATCACTCTCACAGACCTTTATAGTCTGAAAAAATGGTATTTTTCCATTTTAGTCTTCCTTATGTTGCTGTTTCTTATCACAGCTGACCTGTTTCTTACTTCTGTCTAGCAATGTTGTCCCCCACCATCCCAGCTTATACAACCTGACACCATCCTCAGTGTACATAATGTTTTTAAGTCCACTCCCTGTTGAATCAAATAAAGATGTCTCTTTAAAAACAGTTTACCCTGGCTTGGATCTACTCTGTGCAACTGCTATGAGTAACTCCCAGTTATTTTTCCCTTTCTATCTATCATTTCTCAAGGATACTCCTTCCTGAATCACTGGTTGTATATCAAAAGAATTTGTGCATGGCACAAGAACTTTGTCAATATATACACAAATCGAACTGTTTTAGTGTGCAATGATTCTACTGGATCCTCCTCCCTTCAATCAGTTTATGGGTAAATTGAGCTCAACCGTAGGCCAGATCCAGTAGGGTAAGGTACACCCTAGATGTGAGACAGACAAGTGTTTCAAAGTAAAAATTTGGCGGGGGGCGGGGGTCGGGGGGGTGGCGGCAGGGGGAGGGGGCTAGGTGGTGCAGTGACTAGAGCACCAGCCCCGGAGTCAGAAGGACCTGAGCTCAAATCCGACCTCAGACACTTAGCACTTACTAGCTGTGTGACTTTGGGGAAGTCACTTAACCCCAATTGCCCTGCCTTCCCCCCCTCCAAAAAAGAAAAAAAAAATTTTTTTAAACTCCTGCAGGAGGCAGCATACTAAATGGTTCTTCTCATTCAAATCCTTCTGCTGTTCAGAGTGGGAAATAAATAGTTCATCTCCCCTCTCAGACACCTTGGAGAAATAGGAATGAAAGAATGAATGACATCTTCAAGGGTGGGTAAGGAGTTAATGAAATAACCAAACCTAGCTGCTTTTTGCCTCTTCCATCACCTCCTTTTCAGTTTGGGGAAGACAGAAAAAGAGGGCAGAGAAGTCCCCAGCC